>CM076579.1:804484277-805050011 GCA_034641835.2 Pinus albicaulis
TGCCCGCAGATTCAATCAGGTTCTTTTGAGACCAGAAGGTAAGGCATCTTAAGCGGTAGCCGGACCCACACCCGGACGGGCTCCCTACTCCAAACGGTTTAAAGTCTAATTGGGACTTTCTACCGGGGAGATCCCCTACTGTTGGCCGGACAAATTTTCCCGTCAACAGACACTTAAAAAACTTGCTAGTTTCTTTTAAATTATATCGCTTATTTTAATTGGCCGTTATGTTAAGTCAAAGGGATACGGAAATGAAACTTGTGGTGTTTTGACATAGAAAAGAAATTAATAAAAACCAAACTACATGCAAGTGCAGTTATTGTCTTTCGATGAAAAGCAACTTCTACACAGGTTCTACGAGATTAGAAATTTTAATTTTCTTTTCAGATAACAAACTCCACACTCACAAAAGCTATGAAAATGACTAAATGCTTAAATGCACCTGATGCAAATCACTAAGAGCATGCAAATTCTAAGATGCAAAATCTACTAAAGCAAAGAGAAATTTCCCAAAGATCCTTCAGTTTTATCTCTTTTTTCTTGTCCAGAAAGCTAGTTCCCAAAATCAGAAACTCTTAATATAAAGACACCAAAAACGCTTGAAACAAGAGGAAGAAACCAATGAGAATTCCTTTCCAAAACCAAGTCAAAAACCAAAGGCAAGAAACCTCAAAAAAAGCTTCAACAGATATAACAAAACGAAAACAAAAATGCAAAACAAAATCAAATGACAAAACAAAATGTTTTTTTGAGCTTTTGATTTTTATAAAAAGGAAGAGCTCTAAAAGACCAAGAAAAACTATCAAATTCCAAGCCAAACAACTCTGAATTTCAAGCAAAAACTTCAAAAATGCTCTAAACCTTATAGGGCTAGCTAGTAGCAAGATTTATATGAGCAAAAGAAGACAAGAAACTCAAACACTCAGCCTAGACGAATAGTACAACCTTGTAGCAAACAAAAACATCAAAGAACCTAGAAAGACTCTTCCAAAATTGCAACAAGAGCTAGTCAACTGAACTCAAGAAAACCAACCAAGAAATAGACAAAAATTGAAATGCAAAGCAAGACACAAAGGTAGGAAAGAGTAAATGAGCAAAAGCTCTTTGTTCTGATGAAGCAGAACAACCAAGAATCCCCAGGAAGAGATCTTGGTACTCAAACCAGAAATGCCAGCACAAGAAACAAGATTTGCCAAAAAAGCTAGTTTTCAATCAAACCAGAGAGAGAAAAGAACAAAGACCACTTTCTACACAATCCAGAGGATACAAAGACACTGCAGAAACAGGTCTCCATAGGCAGACAGGGCTAAAAAGCCTAAAAACATAAAATTTCAAAATTGACCCAGGTATACGCGACTTGACAGTTTAGTAACAAGCATGCATATGCGACTGTGCTAAAGGAAACCCGCATATACGCGACTACCTTTAACAAAAACTGAGTGTATACGCGTTTGTGTGCAGACAAACCCGCGTATACAAAGGTAAATAATGAAAAATAAAAAAGGTCAAGCCTGGATAAGAAACCAGGACTTCAGTCTGACTAAGAAAGAGTTAACTGGACTGGAAATAAAAGTTAAAACTGTTGGAAACTTATCAAATAGCTGAAACCACCCAACAGGGGAATCACAAGAATGTGGTCCCCAATAGAGTCGCCAGTTCTGTTTCGGGGAAAATCACCCTAGAGGTTTGTTGGGTCTAAACCTCCACAGAGCAGGGCATGCTATTCAGAAGGACTCACACACAACCATACTTGAATGCAAAAGACTAGTTAACAACGATAGCAGAACTCACCCGAAGTCCTACGTTCGATGTAGATCCCGCGAGGTCCAAACCCCCAGCAACTCTCCTTCCGCCTTCAACCTGGAAAACAAGAAAGAACGTGCACGGAAACCTAGTTTTACAGCATATACTTCTCCTAAACGTTAGTGTAATCCATGTGAAACATTATAAAAACCATAATAAATGCTTAAATGATAATATTTTCACACATATAAATAAACATTAACGCACGAGTTCAAGAACAAGATGGTTCTTCTTTATCACGAACAACATGTACAGTAGTAAAAGTGGAGAGATCACCTGAATCCTTCCACGATCTTCGAGCAGACCATCGTCCGGATTCGTCTCGCCCTTGCCTCGCTAAGATTCTTCCAAGACTTGTGCACTCGAGATGGCATATAAATGGATGAACATCTCGAGGAAACAAGGGTTTCCTATATAAATCTGGGAAAGTGCAGGAGGCATGGGGAATCAGACTTGAACTGGGATTCCAACATAGTATAATGTCTATAAAATTTCTCTCTCCCTTAGGCCATGCACATGAGGGGCTTTTATACTCCCTCAAAGTAGTTTCAATCAGTTGGAAACAGTTGGCCACGTGCTAGGGTGGTTGAACTACCAGAGTAACCATCAACCCAGTCCAAAAATAGGGATTTTTTATATATTTTTTAATGATTTTAATGGCATACACAAAAAATTACATGTGGACTCGCGTATACATGCGAAAAAGTCTGGGCATAACCGTGTATGGGAATTTTAACACTGTTTTTTAGTGAATTTTGTTCAAGTCTGTAGGAATGGGTGCCCAAAGCCATAAAAACAATCATGAATCACATGAGAGTGAAAAATGATGCTATAAAAACAATGCCATATTGACATAAATGACAACCTTAACATGATTTACCTGTTCTTTTGCAAACTCTCTAATTTTATTATCATACTCATTCTGAAGCATCAATTTATCATTAATGACCATAATGTCAGTCAATCATTTTTGCCTCAAATTTGTAAACTTGACCATAAACCTGGTTATGGAAGTATTCATACTCTCACACTTTTCTTCCAGTTGCCTCATCAGATTCTTCTTTTTAGTAACTTTCCTAATTTCTAGGATAATTTCAGTCCTATCAGTAATATTGAGTTCTTCTAACTCTTGTCTATTTTTACTGTTGAGGTATGTGATCAACATTAAAGCTTGTTTTGGTTTATCAGCCAGTTCACTTTGAGTCTTTTGAATTTCTGCTTGGGCCTTTAATAATAACTCTCTCTATTTAAAAATTACCTAAATTGAAGGCAATACATCATGGATAGCTTCAATGACATTGTTCCAAAGATAGTTTTTGATATATGATATTTGTTCCTTCAGTGTCAATTCCTTCTGCAATTTCTTCAACCCTTCATTCAGTCTGATGGCATTTTGTTCATGTGTCTTTGCATTTAGCTGAGCCAATTTGTTTGAATTCTCAAGATTTTCTACTACCTGTTTCAATTTACTGATTTCATTTGTCTTCAGAGACATTTCCTCCATAGCTTTTACTAATTTTCTGGCTTCATCTGTATGGTGCACTTCTATTGTTGATGATTCAGTAGCTGAGGTTGTGGAAGAAGTTACTGGAACTACAGTAGCCAGTGGTTCTTTGGGTGCCAAATTTTCAGCTAAAGTTGAAGGCACTATTGTAGTTATTATAGGAATAACTGTAGGAATCTCTGGCTCTTTCACTGTTTCCTTTTCATGGACAAGTTTGTCCATCTGAATCTCCATCTCCTTAATCTGTCCTGTGAGCTGAAATATGATGTTCATCATGTCATATTTGTCATTCTATTCCTGTATGATTTCTTTTGTTTAAGGATGTTCACTTTGAGGAAGTTTGAGTTATTTCCTCAAAGCTGATATATCTTCATTTTTCTTTTTCACCAATAACTCTGCTACTTTGATATTAGCACGGTCATATCCCACCTACAAAAATAGCTCTTCTAAGGCTTTTATCCTTAGATCCTTGGCATACAATGAGGCTTTGTCCATCTTCATCTGATGTTGCATATTGGAGATGGTGTTCTAGAGATTCTAAGCATTCATGGCTTTATTTGTGACACTAGAGTATAGCATTTTTGAGGTCTTCCTATGGAACTCAATTTGATCAAGAGCATGGATCTTATCTGTCTGAACTTCCAATTCAACTTTATTATAATCTATCACTGTCTTTGGAGATTTTACTGTGGGCTATAACACTGACATTATTAGCTTTTGATTTGAAAAATCAAATGCAGAAAGGAGCATGTTTTTCACACTTGGAGTCTGTTTGAGATAATGTGAATAAATATTGTTATTTTATCTCCTCATTATTCAGCTTGATTTGTTTATATTTTTCTTTGATATCCAAATATTTTTCCTTAGCTTCCTGTGAGGAAGACACTTCCATGATTTTCTGTCTTTCCATCAACTGTGTATCTTCATTATTGACTTGTTCTTCATTTTGATTCTTTGTGGCTGGCTCATTGATGATCACAGTAGCAACATCTATTTCTGGAAATTTAGTGTTGGTATCTATAAGCTCTATTTCTTCCACATCAATTGTTACTTTTCCTTTACCTACTGAATCTAACTTGGGCCTTTCGTTATATATGAGCTTGAACTTAGTTTCAGTTGTAGTTTCTGCCACATAGGCTCCTTCTTCCCTTACTCTCTTAGTGGACTTTTCATGTTGATTTGCAGTCTCTAAAGTATGACTAGTATTACTTTTGTTTAATGCATCCGTTAAGGTGTTTTGAGTCTATTCAATCTGATTTGAAAAATTTTCTATTTCTGGTTTTGCTTCATGGATGAAGGGTGTTAACTTGCATTTAACCCTTGGCTTACTCAAGATCCCTTGTGGATCATAATTCCAAGGAAAAATTTCTTCCAATTTAAATTCCAATAACTGCTTTGATGCTTCTTTCTTTGCATCCCTGTGATTGCAGATGAATGGAGCTATCTGATTCTTAAGTTTGAATTGATTTTTCTTCTTAGCTTCCATGAAATTTATGGAATCAAAGTTTAGGATCTACCTGATATCCTCCAAGGCGAAGATCCTCATTGAAGGATGTTTGTGTAACTTGTAAGGTAACAATTTTGACCCAAAGACTCTGATATCAATATATTTTTCATATAAATACCAGTCACCAACCTTATTCAGCTCTGAAAACTGCAATTTTTTTTTTTCATTTCTTCATTTATTCTTGGATGCTCTATTTTTTTTAACATTGTGATCACTGGATGTAGGAAAAACTCTGAAAATTCTGAATAAGTGAAATCTATACATTCTTTCCTTAGAAAAAATGTCCAAAAAATGACAAATAGAGGATTTCCTTCTATGTCAATATTTTGGAGAGTAACTGTAAAATTATCTGATTGAAAGTATAAAAACATATGGAAAAGGATGGAAGTATATATGAACACTCCTTCAATTGGAAAATTGGTCAATTGATAATGAATACTATCTGTAATGAAACTAGCATAATCAAATATTATTGATGGGGGTTGACCTGGGGAGAAATTGGATAATAACCTCAAGATGGACTCATCTATGTGTTCATCAGTAAAATATCCTATGATGAAGGAAAGCATGGAAATCACATGTCCTGAACCTTCTGGGAATATAACAGTAGAATATGGGGGATTTATCTTAGGAATTTCTACATTCAAAGGCATAAATGTCTGAAAAATCATGATTCTCTTGGGAAAATCTAGGCTAATATACAATTTGGTGATAGCCTCTATAGATAAAAGGACTACTTGGGGGTCAGGCTGAAGCTGTAGCATCTAGTTAATTGATTCTGCAGTAATGGTAAAAAGCACTTCTTTATTGGCATTTACAATGGCTCTTTGCTTAGGCACATAATGTTGTTGACATAACCTAATGACTTCCTAGCATGGGTGAGTTAAAGGGACAAAATATTTGGGCAAGTGAGATTCCGAAATATGGACTTATTCTTCATTATCTAATGATTTCTCATAGCACCAGTTATGGATATCTAGCAGTTTAAATTCAACAATGGGATCTACCACCTTGTAATCAACATCAGCCAATGGAATATGTTCAATGTCGATGACTGGGGGTTGTAAAGGATTGACAACAATAGCAATATTTGAAGTCATGGCAGGGGTTGTTTTAGGCACTTTGGAAGCTTCAGGTTTGCTAGAGCTCTGCTTTTTAGGCATTTTGGACTACTTCTGCAAGTTTAGATAGTTTGCAGAAGAATTTTTACTTTTAACAGAGGCTTCTTGGATAAATAGGCTAACTATGGTCTCTTCTTTGGGATTTATTTCCAATTAGGTCTGTCAAAGCGGTTTACAAGCTTTTGAACTAGCTTAAAACAAGAAACAAGGGTTTCTTGAGTCTTTTATTGTGAAATTGGGTTAAAAGTCTGTTGAAATTAGGCAAAGAGGTTTGGGATACCTTCAAAGGTTTTCCAGGGTATTTTATATGCGAGGATGGGTTTAAAATTTATAAAAAGGCATTTAAACAAATTTTTTAAACCTTTGGCTTTATATAATATGTGGCGGCGGTTTAAGGTTTATTGTTAGATTATAAAATTTATACAATGTTTCAATCAATTTATCGGAGTGAGCATTTATTATATAGTTTTATCAAATGTAAGTTACACTTGTTTAAACTACATGGGGCAGGATATTTTCATATAGATATGTTTTAGACCAATGGGATAATTATTTGGGGTTTTTATATTTGTGTACATGGGATATAAACATTGGTCTAAACTTAAAATAAAGGGTTTGTGGGTTATTTAAATTAAAGAGTTTTAATAATATACAAGTGGGAATAGTTAGGGATTTAATAAAAATAATTTAGGTGTTAATAAGAAAAAATGGATAGTATAATGGACATAAAATACATGTTAACTCTAATTAAAGTGCCAAAAATAAAGCATTGCTTTATCTTTATTACATTTCACACTTTAACTTAGGATACACTTTTAACTTAGGACAAAATGTATTTTGAGTGTTTATGTAATATTTTTGAAAGGGAATGAGATTAGCTAATTAGGGTGTAGCTTTTACTAAGTAAAAATGGGTTTTTACTTAGGAAAAGGGATTATGATTTATGAATGAAGGGTAAATGTTGATGACTGTGGGTCTAGTGTGGGAATTCAATATTTTTACCTAACCAGTCATTGAGCCTTGGGTCCGGTTCGAAAAAAAGTCAGATAAATGCTCTAAACCTTTTTGACTGATAGTTTAGAACATTGAATATTTGGAGGGGAGGGGTAATTAGTAATTTTTGCCCGATGATGATTTATTACATGATTTCTCGACTGCTTTCTACCTACCCATCTTTATTTCTAACATTTTTACTTCATTTTCATGGGTGCATTTAGGCTTGCAACCCTAAAACATTTTTCTTTCAAAGCATAAAACTATCTAAATCTACCTTATTTCATCCGATGGCTCAGATTAAACTGTTGAGCTCCTCAATATTCTCTACCTATCTACTGATTTGTCAAGTTTAAACTGTTTGAAAAATATTTATTCTCTATCTAAAACATGAAATTAAAAGCATGAAAAGTTAAGATTAAATTCTTTAACTGATCATGGATTATGGCATTTATTGACATTCCGCACATACTCATTATTCTTGCAGTAAAAGTAAAAGTAGTGGGATTTGGATTTGCTCACTTTCAGGTCTTATTTTATCTCTTTTTTCTTTTGGGGTCTATATTTTTCTAAGTCCTTTGGTTTTTCTTTTAGGACTTCTTACCCTCTTTTTGGCTTTTTTTATTATTATTTTTTCATTTTTTCAAAATATGGGAAAACAACTTGCAAAAAGCAAGGTATGTACATATTTACAAGACTATCAAAATCAATTCAAAATTTATGAACCCTATCATTATAGGACCCTAACACGTGCTTTAGAAATATTGTCTTTCAAAGTTTCAAATGCATTTTGGCACTCGGTATTCCAATTAAATTCACAATCCTTTGTGAGAATTTTGAAGAGTGGATGTGAAATTTTGCTGAAAATTTCTTTAAATATTATGTATTATCCTGTAAAACCAAGAAAAATCCAAACATATTTTTGACAATTTGGGATTGCTAATTTGTAAATAACTTCAACTTTAAATGAGTCCACCTTAATTCCATTTCCAGAAATATGGTGTTTTAACACAATTACTTTAGTAAACATCATAAAAAAAAAATCATGACTTAATGAGAGATTTACTTCCTTACATATTATGAGAACTTCTTCCAAATTTTCAAGGGCTTCAAAATAATTTTCATAGACTGTAAAATCATCCATATACACTTGCACACAATCATGAATTAAATCAGAGAAAATACCTAATACTTCTCTTTGGAGCGTTGCAGGTGAATTGCATAATCCAAAAGGAAGTACTCGGTAAGCATAAGTTCCCCATGGATAGGTAAAGGTGGTTTTGTCTTGATCTTCTAATGCTAATTAAATTTGATTATACCCACTAAAACCGTCAAAAAATGAAAAATACTTCTTCCCTGCTAGTGTATCTAAAACTTGATCTATGAAAGGTAATGGAAAATGAACTTTTAAAGTAGCCTTATTCAAATCCCTATAATCAATACACACTCTCCATTTTCCATTCTTTTTAGGGACAATTACTAAAGGTGAAACCCATTGAATGTATGATATTGGATAAATAGAGTTTACATTCAACATTTTTTGTAGTTCTTCCTTTACAATTTCCATAAGATTTCTATTCATTCTTCTTTGAGGTTTCTAGATTGGTCTAGGATTCTCCTCAATATAGATGTGATGTATGCAAGTTTTAGGTTTGATTCCTTTCACGTCAGTGAATTCCCATGCATATTCAGAAGAATATTTTTGCAATGTTTTTATTAATTTCTCCTTTTCAAAATTTTCTAGATTTTTGTTCATATTTAAAGTTTTACCTGGAAATATTTCAATTGAAGAATTATGAAATTCTTCCATAGAATATAAAGACATTTGTCTGGATGATAAGTATTCAATATTACATTATTTCTCAAATTTTTTACTATTCTCACATTGTGAAGATAATTCATGATTTTCTATTGAATTTAGAATTTGATTTTCTTCACTAATTTGTGAGATAGAAAAAATAGGTTGTATGTCATTGTCATCATCCATCCATTCGTCATTTTCTACTTCTATCATTGTTTTTGCTGGAGGGTATAGTGTGAATTTATTTATTGAATTTCCATCAAAGATAAACATGTCACTAGATATATAAATCATGAAAGCATCAACTGTTGCTAACTAAGGTCTTCCTAATATCAATGGATGTCCTCCTAATTTATTCTTTGGAGTTAAGATCATAAAGTCAAATATATATTACCAAGAATCTAAGGATGCATAAATGTTTTCTAATACACCATCGATTTTAATTACAGATCTATCTGATACTTGTAATAATGTTGATGTATATTGAGGATTTGGAAGTTTTAGTTGTTCATAGTTTTTTTACTCATGATGTTTATGGCTGCTGCTAAGTCGGTCAATGTGTTTAGGATTTCGATACCATTGATGTGTGTTTTCATAGTGGGACTTCCTGGATCCAAATATTTCTGTATTGTTGTTTTTCCCATCATGATATCTGCAATTTTTCCTAATAACTGTATTCTTTTTACTTCCTTTATTTTTCGTCTGGATTTCTTTATACTCAACTCTCTTACTGTTTTTGCAAGGATTGTAATTTCTTTAATGACTTGTAGCGAAGGGATTTTGATACGAAAATTCTTCAATTCATCTAATATATCATAGTTAGGTAACATAATTTATTTTTCTACCCCTTTATTAATTTGTAGTTTTTCAGGGAAAGGAGGTTTTGGTTTAGATACCGAAGGTTTCTTTGTGATGGGAGTTGATTTTATTGGATTATCTTGTGTTTGATTTTGAAATTTTTTATTCTGATGAAGTGATGTCCCTTCTTCAGAATGATTATTTTTATTTTTTATTTTTTATTTTGATGAAGATAAATTTCCTCATTAGAATGATCATCTTTTTCTTTTTCCTGAATAATAATAGAAGGAAATTTCTTTTCTAATATTCTACCAGATCTAAGTTGAACATTATTAATATCTAGTGGAGTTATCATATAAATCTGAAAATTTTTCCGCTCCTTGTTATAAATAGGTTGTGAATTTTTATTGTTTGGGTTTGGAAGTGGTTGAGAAGGTAGTTGGTTTGGCCTTAGTGGAAATGGTAATGAAAGTTGTGGGTTTTTATTTTGAAATTGAGGTTGTTGGCTGGTTTGAGGAAAATGCTGAGGTGGAAAGTTTGGATAAGATTATGGATATTGGTGATATTGAGAATATATACCATAAGGATTTTTCAATCCTTGTGTCCAAGGTTGGGCTTGAGACCAGGGCTGCTGCCATGACATTAATGCATTCCATTTATTTTGTGGGGGCTGAGTATACATCTGAGTGTTGAAACCTTGAGTTTGTGATCCTTGTCATGGTATTCTAGCAACGAAACAAAGAGGATCTATCTGGTTTGAAGCTATTTCCTCTTGGTAAACCACTTTAAGACCTCGAATGGAAGGAAATTTCTTTGTTTCATAATTTTCTGTACATATGACACAGGTTTCTATGATTTTTAAATCAAGAGGGCATTATCTTAAGGCATGTGTCTTTCTGAAATTAGGACAAAAGATATATAAGGCATCACTTTCAGTTCTTTTCTTATTTTGTAACTTCAAGGTGTCTATTTGTTCACTAAGGCTCCCTAAAAATATAGTTTTTGAACTCATCAAGAAAATTTCCTATTTCAACCCTACTTACTGTTCCAGCCACATATTTATTAAATCTAGAGAGAATAGGATCTCTTGAACTCCTCCCAAATCTTGACTTTCCTCCTGAAATATGTATGCATAATTATGAGATTTCGGGCAACGATAACTGAGAAATGTCTCCTTTTCCCATCATATTAAGAATATATATCCATTCATCTCTAATGGATTTCAAAACAAGAGATTTTAAAGTATCTTCATTGAAATTTTCCATCTTAGCCCTTTTTATATTGTAACCGAATCTCTCAATCAGATCCTCCAAGTTTTCATCTTCTCTTTGCATAATATTAAAAACTTCATCTTTCTGATTATGAGGTGTGCAATAATACTTGTATTTTTGTCATAATGCATTCTTCAGTTCTTCCCATGTCATAATAGAATGTTTTATTAAGCCCATGAACCATTTTAATGTTGCATCCTAAAGGTTTGAAGGAAACAATTTCATTTTTTTCTAATTGATTAAGTAGTAATATGATCTACATAAAACTTTGAATTCAAAAATAAATGTTTCGGGATATTCACTTCTTAATCCATGAAAATTGGGAAGGATGGAGGGTGAGATATTCTTCATTGTGGCAATAGTATCTTCATCAAGTATAGGAAATCCAACAAGATATTTTTCTCCTCTACCTCCTCTTCCTTCTCTTGTTCATCTACCTCTACCTCGTCCTCCACCTCCAATCCTAGGTCCACCTCCTCCTAGAATTAATTAGTCATCATACACATTTTGTACTTCTCCTTCCCCTTCTCCAGCCATTGTAGATTATTTAGAACTAATATAGGATTCTAAATTTGGGATTGTTTGTTCCTCTTCTGATTCTTCTGGTTCCTCTATCAATGGTATATTAAAGAAGAATTCGTCTTATTCCATGCTAGGGATTTCTAGCTCTTGGGCTAAAATTTGTTCTAATGTAGAGGTTAGAGAGATTACTCCTTCTGTTGGGGATATGGGATTTTCTTCTTCCACAACTGCTTTAGTTGATGAAGTTGGAGAGTATCTAGGTTGAATTTATGATCTTAATACCTCAAGAAGTCTATATCTACCTGCTAAGAATGGAATACGATTTTGGGTGGATGGTGTGGCACTATGAGGTCTTGATGGAGTGAGTGGTGTTGTTGGGATCAAACTTCTACCTCTAGAATATATTTCTCTACGCATGTCATTTTTTTATACTTTTGTTGTTGTTGTTTTTTTTTAGATTAAGAGATAAGGCTCCTATTTACACTTTCTCGACAATGGAACCAAAATTTTTAGTCAATTTAATGTCTTAAATTTCTATCATAAATTATCGACTAGAGTTGGTAATATTATGAAGTGCAAGTGCACTATATATTCTAGAAGTCTTTTCTTTCTTAATTTTATTATAGTGATTTTATATGTTTAAAGTTATTTTAAGATTTTGCGTTTATTTTGAATGTCTAAATGAAATTGAGAAACTAAACTTATAATTTGTGAAATGAAATCTAAATTCAACTAAGTTCCAAAACTGTGATGAAAATCTTATCTTAGCTTGTTAATAGTTAATGATTGACTTTGAGAAAAACTAAAGTTCTAGAAATAAGAAGGAACTCTAATATGAATGCAATTTTAAACAAGAAATCACTAAAGAGTATCCATGCTTATTAAAAGAAATATTTTAATGATTGAAAAATAAAACTTGCAAGAAGGAAGAAAATGAAATGTTTTAAGAAAGAAAACTAATCTGTGATAAACTTATATTGCATGAAAAAAATTAATCTAAATGATGATCACTTAAGCTATAATAAATTAATCTATGCCAACTACTATGATAAATTATCTGTAAATCTACCCAATCGTAAAGCATCTATCTTAACATCATGATATTCTGAAAATGATGTTAACAAATAGTGAAATAATAATGATAAACATGATCATCTACACTATATAAATACGAAAATAATTATAATGTAAATGAAAGCAAAGCATATCTCTACAGTATGAAAGTAAAGCATGTATTTGGACTACGAAACACAAATGAAAATAGAGTACATCTATGCTATAAATCCCAATGGAAACAAAGCATGTATCTATGTGAAAAAGACAGTGAAAGCATGAAAAAATGAATTAGGAAAGCACAAGAACTTAAACGAATAAACCTCTTTTATGCAAGGGAGCTCCACAAAAGATTGGATTCTGATCTATTCTTTACTAGCTATGCATTAATATTCAAGAAAAATTCCTTCTTCAATTAGTGAATAAAAATAGAGTTTAAAAATATAACAATCTCGCAATAATTCGAACTTGTTTCACAATTACACAGCCTGGTATTTATAATAGAATTGTATTAAATGTTTGAGGCTTTTACGCCTTCTTAGAATAAGAAAATATGTATGAAAATCTAAACGGAAATGTGAATTTCATTTCTTCACAATTTTTTGCATGGAGAGCAAATCATGCAGCCTCAATCTTTCTCGCTTGCTTGTTTTGGTTCCTGTTTTGACCATCCCTTTGACCGCAATCCCAGGCACTTTATTCCTTGATTCTGGACATATGGATAGGATAGGATCCATGATCGTATCATTTATCGAATTCCCATATGTTTCACTTCTTCATTGATTCCTCGAAACTTGTTGAACCATGGCGGTGTCTACAGAAACGTATTTTAGCTGCATAATTGAATTAATTCTGTAGTTAAATACAAATTTTATTCTAATAATAAGGAACATCTAAAAATATGAAAAATAGATCAATATGATACCTTACAAGGCTAAAATGTGTATTTCAATACTTGTTTGAGATTATGGAGTTGTCAAAATGAATGAAAGATAGTGAAAATGGATGTCAAAATTGAGGCAGCCTTGAGGCTCCACAATGGGCTAATATGTTACTAAATGGATCAATTACTTTTGTTGTAATGAATTTTTCATTCATGTTTGGCTAACATAATTATGGTATGTGTCTCAAGATGAATCATTGATGTGAAATGTAGTATTTGAAAAATGGGTTAGTCATTATTTGAAGTGATTTTAAGATGTTGTTAGGATATATATATTTCTTTTACGATATAATCAAGATAAATGTATAAATATTGACAAAATAGAAGCATCAGAAAACAATAGAAGCATAATTTAGTATGGGTCCTTACAACTAGGATCATTCAACCTTGGAGAATAGACATAAAGGTACAAAATTGCATGATGATATTGAACATATTTATTTGGGGGAGGATGATGATTTATATTTTCACCATATTTCACCACCCCCTTTCCCTTATTTATAAACCCTTTTCACTTACCCATAACCATTTATTAAACATTTTTAATGGTCAAACATTATATTTAGGATCAAGGAGTTTTTTCCATTGAATTATGTGGTTTTCCATTTGATTTTATGATTAAAAATCAAAACATATGTGTATTTGTATTTATATTTGATTACACGATTAATTTACTTTGTTTCGGATCCATTCACTACAAAAAATTTTGATGCATAATTGTTTGCTACAAATATGTCCATTTTCTACAAATCTATTTGCTACATATGTACAAGATATAGATCCATGGGATGTATATCAACATGTTCCAAGTGTAGTTATTGTAAACTACATGAATTAATATTTTGAATACGTTTTCAACCTATATTACAATGATAAATTATGTTATGTATCTAGGAGAATCATCAACAACTATCTTTGATGCATTTTTGGGTGTAGCAAGAATCTTGAAGCTATTTATGTCTTTAGTTATGACATGTTAAATTCAAAAAACTATTGTAACCACTCAAAGAATATTTTATCCTCAAGTGGATTTATATTTAAGTGTTTGTTGTTTACTTCCAAGCAAGCTCATTTGTAAAATATAGTGACATCTTGGTCCTAGTTTGGAGTGGGGGGGGGGAGAGCTTAGAGTAGATAGTATGTACTCTCGTGACATAATATACAATTTCATGAGATAAGTTTAATGTAAATCAATTTTTTATAGTTTTGTGTATAGTGTATGCTTTGATTTGAATTATGTTGTTTAAAATTAATGCCCTATTCTAGGAGGCTGAGCTCACTCCAAGTGAACATAATGATGGGTATTGTAGATTGTTTCTCAATTCCACTTTTAGCCATGTTTATTTGAATTCCACAACTTAATAATGTTTTTTACTAAAGATAATAGATTAATCTTTATAATTTTTTTATTTATGAAAGTGTGTTCCAGTTCAATCATGGTTGATTCTACAAGTGTGAATTTTCAATTCACCAGGAAGATGATAAACAAACCTATAGCAAATGAGGAACATGGAACATAGAAAAATGGTGCATCCATATATTATCTTGGTGGGTATTGGTGGCCACCCACCTATTCCACTTGGACCCCCACAATTGTTTCTTTAAGTTTCCTTAATTGTAGCACAATTTACTATTTTTGGTAGTTTTTCAAGTCCTAAACTTCTAGAGTTTTTTTGAGGCCCTAAACAACATTTTTTTGGAAAAAAGGCAAACCCCTATTTTGTGGCATGGATTTACAAAAAATAAAAGTTCTATTCCTTGGATATATCTTTCTAATAAAGTATCGTACACGTCAAATGAAGATCATATGCCAAATTTACGACCCTAGTAAGTTAATGTACCAATTTACCCCAACGAAGCCCACATACTTTTGGTGCTTCATCTCCTAAGGTTAGGTTTTTGGATGTTTATGGTTTTCCATTGTTTATTAATAATAAATAGGCCTTCAAGCCTCATTGTAACATAGTTTAGAAGGTAGGTAGCTGCCACATCTCTTCTCAAAGATAAGCTACCATCGCCTAAGCTGGTTTATTTCCATGCTACATGTAAACAATTTTCAGTTTTTTGTTATTAATTAATTGAAGTTATGCTTTCGCTATATCTTTTTGCTTATGTTCATATTTATATTTCATTTTTTTCCTTCATAAATCTGGATCAGTAGTATCAGAGCGGTCTGCTCTTTCTCTTATTTTTTTTGCATGTCCCCAATGAGGTCGGGGTATAAGGAGTTAGGGCTCGAATTGGTTGAAACTTTGCAATACCAGCCTCACTAACCCCGATGACCTCCCATGGAAGAAGAAAAGAAAGATGAGGGAGAATGATATCCTTTCAAAATATTTCTCAAAGAATCCCTTGAGCAAAAAATTTATGCAATGATGGAAAATGTTGCATAGATCCTTTACAGATGCCCACCGATGACACATCTTCATCCAACGGTCACTTTGGAAGCGCCGCCCCCTTCAACGTACAAGTAAAATTCGATATTCATATATTCAGAGGTCAAATATATGCATATTTTTTATATAAATGGTTGAATCTATTTGAAGGTTACTTTTCAAACCATAGTTTCTTCTACATGGAGAATATTACTTTTCCACTTCTTAAGGCTTCTCCCCATGTCAAGGATTGGTGGAAAAATTACTATGAGAAAAGGGCTAAGGAACCCTCTCTATTTATAACCACACCATATTGGAACTCTTTCTGATATGTTGTAAAGGAATAGTATTACCTTGTGGGGTGATATGAGGACAACTACATATAGTGGACCACACTACAAAAACAAAGGGACCAAGATGTGCATGAGCTCACAAATATATTTCATACTTTTCACACAAATTTTGGTATCAAAGACTCTAAGTGACATATGGTGCTCAAGTATAGTGACTATATGCACAAATAAATTTAGGAATAAATGGAGTTCCTGGACATATCCTCGCTTGGTGCAACATATCGATATGCTTCCAAGATTGAAAAATAAATAAACAAAAGAAGCGTGACTTTGGTTCTACGAATCATACGTAGGGCAAGAATGCCCCCAAACCACAAAAACAGGAAAAATCCAAGGCGAGGTGACGTAGGGCAACCCACTAAAGCCACAAGCAAGGAACAACACCATGAAGACAAAGAAGGACATAAGGAAGTGGTGTGAGTACCATATAATCCCCACCCAAAACAAAAGCAAGTGTCAATCCAAGCAGTCACTTTTGGCTAAATGAATGGCTTTAGATTCATATTCATGTTCCAAATTTGAGTCACAACCCAAAAAGGAGAATGAAAAAGGGAAGAAGATTATTGATGCAGAGACCAACACCACCATTTCCAACACAAAGATCCAGAAAATTGAGCCTAAAGATCCAAAGGAGGGGGAGTGTCTCTTCCACTCATAGATGTGGGTGAAGGGTTCACTATTGTAGCTCATTATCAACAACGAGAGCCAAAATAACCTCATTTTAGCGAAGGTAATGAAGTGGTTGGGCCTACCGATGAGATCACACCCACAATCGTACACCATTGGGTGGCTTCACCAAGGATGAGATCTCCGCGTTAGCCAACAATGTTTCCTTCCCTACAACATCAAGCCCTTCACATATGAGGTATTGTGTGATGTTTCTCCTCTTTAATTTTTTGATGTGTTATTAGGAAAACCATACTTGTGGAAGCATCATGATGTGTATGAGTCTAGGCCTCACACTGTTATTATTACTTTGGGAAATAAGTTATACAAGATAATAGAGGTAGCCCCGCCTACTGCCATCTTTTTAATATCTGCTAAGTAATGTAGTAATATCATCTCCTAGACTGGGAAATTTGTTTTCTTTCTTAGGGGTACCTTTGCACTTCTAGGTCAAGAATTTGATCGATCTGACTCCCAGAGAACCCCTGCCCAATGGGCTGATATACCGCCATTTCATTCTGTAAAATGAAGAGATAAAGAAACAGATTAAGGAGTTTCTACAAAAAGGGCACATACAACCAAGTTCCTCACCCTATGGGAGCTCTATTGTATTTGTAAAAAAGAATAATGGGACCTAGAGGCTCTGTATTTATTATCGACAACTAAAAAAAATCACTCTCAAGAACATATTTCCAATTCCATGGATTTATAACCTTATGGACCAGCTCAAAGAGGCCAAGCATTTCAACAAGATCGATCTGAAGTCTGGCTATCACCAGGGTCCAATAGAGCCCACAGATGTATGTAAGACCACCTTCAAATCCAAGGAAAGCCTTTTTGAATGGTTGGTCATGCCCTTTGGGTTGACAAATTCCCCTACTACTTTTATGAGTTTGATGGGTGACAACTTATGGCCCTTCGCCAACTCACTCGTGGTAGTTTACCTGGATGACAACCTCATCTTCAACATGATTTGGGAAGAGTACTTGAAACACATTTGACATGTTCTTCAAATCCTATGGTAGGACAAAATGTGTGCCAACTTGGAGAAATGCATCTTTTGCATGAGCTAGGTCCAATATCTGGGTTAAATCATAGATGAACAAGGCATGCATGTGGATTCAGCTAAGATCCAAGTGATTCAATATTGGCTAGCTCTGACCACTCTAACAGATCTTTGCAGCTTTTTGGGCCTCACAATTTTTTATCGAAGGTTTGTGTTGGGATTATCCCATATCACTTGGCCTTTGAGTCATATTACCAAGGGAGGAGTGAAAGAAAATTTTTCCTGGTTCAAATCCTAGAAAAAGGCATTCATTGAGCTAAAGCACTGCCTCTTCTTTGAAATTTTACTCACATTTCCACATGTGCATCAACCATTTGAAATTCAAACAAACTCCTCTGACTATTTTATTGGTGCAATCCTCACCTAGCATGGGCATTTAGTGGCCTATCATAATGAGACACTTTCTGATAGTGAGACCCTACCTATGATAAAGAAATGTATTCTATTGTGCAAGATTCCCAGCAATGGAAACATTACATTATGGGGAAGGAGATGCAAATCCACACCGATCACCGACCCCTTCAGTGTATACATACATAAGGGAAGTTGCATATGGATCACCCTTAAAAGTGGTCCACATATATGAAACAATTATACTTTAACATTAAATACATAAAGGGAAACACCAATCATGTTGAAAATTTCCTCACCCATCCCCCAGTTGTAGCTCTCACTATTTTTCTCAACTCTTGTGTCCACGAGACCTATGGATGGCCTCAACTATAAAAAATGATCCATAGTTCGACACCACATACAAGATGCTAGTGGATGGAAATGAAGTTCTCATTTTCCAACTCAAGGATGTATTATTATGCTACCTAGGCCACATTTTTTTTCCTTCAAGCGATCGTGCCAAGCTGATTTAGGAGGCGTGCTATAGTCAAGTTGCAGGACACTTTGGTGTGGAGAAAATTGTGGTTGTACTACATAAGCACTTTTATTGGCCAAAAATCCCCGAGGATGTCGGAAAATATATGATATCCTACACTACCTGCGCCATCTCCAAGCCAACCATCAAGAAACAAGGCATGTACACTCCTCTACCTACTCCCAGCCAACCCTGGGAATCCTTCTCCATGGACTATCTATCGAACCTCCCTTCTACCAAGCATGGTAATGACTGTGTATTTGTGGTCATGGAAAAATTTTCTAAGATAACTAATTGGTGGCCTGCAAGAAGAGTATCATAGTAGAGGACACTACCAAACTCTTCTTTGAATTATTTTGGGTACATTTTTGGATCCCACGGACCATTATATCAAATCGGGATAGCAGGTTCCTGAGCACATTTTGGTCAAGTATCTGGATGCTATTGGAAAAAAAGTTCACCAAGTTGACTACATTCCATCCCCAAAATAATTTCCAAACATAGGTCATCAACAATATGATAATTCACATGATCCACATGTATAACTCCAGGCATCCACGAACCTGGGATGAGAGCCTTACCTATTTGCAACACAACTATAACAAAGCTCTCCATAGATCGACTAGTCGCAACCCCTTTCAAGTGGGTCTGGGATTTCAACCATTGTGTCTAATTGATCTCGTCATTCCTCATGTGACTACACAAACAAAATCCACATATGTATATTTTGAGGCTGATAAAGAAACTAGGTGTATTGAATGCATCCAACACATCCGCCAGTAGGTTCATGACATCTTCGAGAAGACCAATTCCAAGTACAAGCATCGACATGCTAGGCTAAAACCTAGAAAAGGAAGAAATATTAGCTTCTTTTGGATTAGCTCTAGAAAAGAAGAGTGTTGCTACCTAATATTTTGCAAGATTTTTATGTGTATTTTAACATCCTATTAAGATATAATTTGATAAGGCTACAAAAGAATCTCTAAAACGAAATTGAAAACTCATTAGGTCTAGGTGCCTTATTAGGTTCTAAAATGAAAATGGAATTTAATATTTCCTCTTCTTGAATTGGCTTTAATAATTTCAAATTCTCCTTAGTTGGGAGAACCAAATGAATATTCTCCATTATAATCATAGTGGCCTCAAGAGACACTTAGTCTTGTTCAATGAAGAGGGATACGAGGTGCATCTTGTCAATTCTATTTATCTCTTTAAAATAAGATATATTAGTGCCATATTCCAATGTGATCTCCTTGACAATATCTTTTATAACTCATGCATTAGATTTCTTGTGGAAAAAATAGGTATTCCTATCTCTTTACTAGAGCCATAGGATTTTTTATTTAAGCCTTTAGGTATCTTACAAAAAATGAATGGAGTTTTGAATCTTTTAATGGGTTCCTATCTCTGATACTTGGAGTTTAACAATGATGTCTCCATGCTCCATTTTGGTTTGGATTCTCCAGTTAAGATTTGAATAATTCATTTTTAGTTGATGGAGAGGAAAAAATGTTGTCACCTAATGTTTCATATGTTGTTTGAATGACTTCAAATCCCCACCCCCCAAAAGTATACAAGGGTACTTGTAATCCAAATTATTTAAGTTTCAAGTACCCTATCCATGAATTATTGATCTTGCAATCATAGTACACATAATGAAATGGTAACATCACATGAAGGTGTAAAAATATAGGTTCATTGATCTAGGTGGATATATGTGGCCACCCATTTAATCCACTAACTTGATGATTTTCTATCTTCTTGGTCGTTTTTCTATGGTTCTTTCGGTCCCAAACTTCTAGGGATATTTTTAGGCCCTAAATAATTTTTTTCAATGATTTGGGGGATAGTTATTTCCATGGCATACCCTAGTACTAACAAAAAATTTTAAGCCTTGGATACTTCTTTCTAATGACCTATTATGTGCCCCCAAAAAATATTGCAAGCAAAAGTTGTGCCCTCGGGAAGTTGATGTACCAACTAAACACCTAAGGGCTTATAAAAATTTTGGGTGTTTAATATTATAGGGTTAAATTTTTGGACCTCTAGAGTTATTTGTTTATGTTAAAATTCTATTATTTTGACATTTTTTAATATCCTTTTACAAATGAGCATAGATACCATCTCTATATCTTGAGAGATAAGCTACCATCATTATGTTAGTTTGTGTTCTACTATATTATGCTATTTTATTTATTAATAGAAGTTGGGTTTTCACTATATTAAAGTGCTCTTTGATATATTTTTATGTGTGTGTTTTTGTTCCATTTCATTTCTTTCCTTTCCTTTCATTCATTTTACAACCCATATCGATGGTATCAAAACAATCTTCTCATTATTTTTTTCAATGCATGTCCTTAACGAGGTTAGGGTATAGATAATTGGGTATTGACATAGTTTCAAGTGAGAATGATCACTCTTGCTAACCCAAGTGGCCTCCCATGGTGAAAGAAAAGAGAGATGGTAGAACAAGAGATCTTATCAATTTGTTGCTTGAGGAAACACTTGTGTGATGGAGGAATGAGATGATGGAAAATTTCATCCAAATTCTTCAATTAATAAAAAAAAAATAGATACATATTTAACAAGTGATGATTTTGGAGGTGCCACAACCCTCAAGGTATAAGTTAACCTTGATATCCATTTATGTGAAGGTAAAATATATGTAGATGATTTTGATAAATGGTTAAACTTGTTAGAGGGCTATTACTCTGTCCACACAAATTTTTTGGGTATGTGTTATATTCTTTCCATGACTAATCACGCATGGGGGGGTGATAGTCCCCCCTGTATGTTGCGATGGGCGCAACATCGGGGGGGTCACAGGGGGGGCAGTAGCCCCCCATATATGTTGCGCTGGGTGCAATGTCGGGGGGGTCACAGGTGGGGTGGTAGCCCCCCCTATCGAGTTCTGGGGCAGTGCCCCAGAAAAAAAATTTGGTCCTTATTTTTCGATGGGCGAATCTGCCCATGGTTTTGTGCATGGGTTTGCACATGATTTTTGGGTACGATGGTTTTTAGACCCTGGTATTTTGTAGGTCCGTTCAAGGGAACTATGGTTATTTTCTAATCCAGGGTTAATGGATTGGGGTTTATGTATGCTTCGACATGTATATATATGTTTTGTAACACTAAAAGGAATATAATGGAAAATCAAGCTGGTCATCCCAATTTGGGATCCAGGGGAAAATCTCTATGTTTATTTGTTTAATGTTTTATGCTCTCGCTATTGTTTATTTTTTGTTTTAAAGATTCATTTGTAGATAATTTCTGTACAGGGTTAAAACCTACATTTGCTATCAGAGCAGTTTTAGCTTCAAGGGGACACCTTTGCTGTTGAGGGGTTTTTTTCTCGAGCCTGAGGTAGACCCTATTTAGTGGGAGATCTGCGGGATCGATTCTTGTGGTGAAAGAAGATGGTGAGCGGTGGGAAGATAGAGATCGAGAAATTTAATGGTCAGATTTTTGATTTGTGGAAGCTCAAGATGGAGGATCTGCTACTGGATAAGGACCAGTGGCTCATGGTAGATCCAGGTACTAAACCAATGGCAATGTCAGATGAAGACTGGAAAAAATTGGATCGAAAGGCGAAGAGCACAATACAGTTATGTGTCTCAGATTCAGTATTGTTGAATGTATCTGGGGAAGCTACGGCCAATAATTTGTGGGAAAAACTTGGGACTTTGTACCAATCTAAGTCTCTGGTTAATAAATTGTTCCTGTGGAAAAAGTTGTATAACCTGAGGATGAAGGATGGAGACTCAGTGACAGAGCACCTGAATGCCTTCAATACTGTGGTAATTCAGTTGTCATCTATTGATATTAAAATCTCAGATGAAGATAAGTGCATCAGTTTGTTGTGTTCTCTACCAGATTCGTGGTACAGTCTGGTTATTTCAATAGGTAGCAATACAACTACCTTGAATTTTGATGACATTATCTCAGCCTTGCTGTCAAAGGAAATGAGATGGAGAAATATATAGGGTCAGAATGGAGATGCCTTATCCGTACGAGGAAGATCCCAGAACAGAAACAAGAATAAGGTTTCGAGTGGGAGATCTAAATCTCTTGGAAAATTTGTAAAGGTGTGCTGGAAATGCGGAAAGGAAGGGCACTACAAAAAGGACTGTAGATCTAAAGCTCCTGAGAAAGGAAATGGATTTGATGATGCTTCTTCTTCAAAGGCAAAAAACATCTCGGATGAAGGTGGGGATGTGTATTTGGCTTCTTATTCAAATACACATGTAGATCATGAGTCATAGTTGATTGACTCGGGTGCATCCTTTCACTTCACTTCCCATAGGGAGTGGTTTTATGAGTATGAGAAATATGATGGCGATGATGTATTCTTAGGTGATGATAGGAAGACCAGAATCGTCGAACGTGGAAAGTTCAAGATGAAGCTGCAAGGTGGAAGAATTATAACACTTCCTGTTGTTCTGCACTTTCCTGCATTGGCCAGAAATCTGATTTCTGTAAGCAAGATGGATTATGTAGGTGTAAAAATAGTGTTCAAAAAAGATAACTGTAAGATGGTTCGGGGAGCATTGGTATTAATGCGGGGAGTTCAGATTGGAACTCTGTACAAGCTTCAGGGCAGCACTATTATTGTTGGGTGCAATAGTTTTTTGGTTCCCGAAAGTGGAGCGGAAAGCCTAGAAGTCTCTGGAGAAAAAACCATGGTATGGCATCAAAGGTTTGGACATATTGGAGAGAAGGTCCTTCAAATATTGCATGGAAATGGTATGGTAGAAGGTATGTCTAATAGCTCTCTGGATTTCGATTTATGTGAACATTGTGTATATGAGAAGCAGAATCAGGTGAGTTTTCCTTCTACTACTAAGAGGGTGAACAAGATATTAGAACTTGTGCAGAGTGATGTGTTTGGACCTATGTCGGTTCCATCACTGGGTAAGTCTGTGTACTATGTTTCACTCATAGATGAATTCTCAAGGAATACATGGATATATTTATTGATGAAGAAATCTAAATTCTTTTACAGATTTAAAGAATTTAAGGCTCTAGTGGAAAACCAGACAGAGAAGAAGATAAAGGTGTTGAGGACAGATAATGGTGGGGAGTTCTGAAAGAATGAATTTGAAGAGTTCTGTAAGAAGTGTGGTATAGAACGACAGAAGAATACTCCATACACACCTCAGCAAAACGGAGTTGCAGAAGAATGAATAGAACGCTGATGGAAAAAGCAAGAAGCATGCTCAGTGGTATCGGGTTAAGACAAGAATTCTGGGTAGAGGGAGTGGATATTGCATGTTACATGGTTAACAGATCACCTTCATTAGTGTTGGAGGATAAGACTGCACATGAGGTATGGATTGGTAAGAAACCATCTCTTTCACATCTGAGGGTATTTGGATGTGATGCATACATACATGTTCCAAAGGAGAAAAGGACCAAGTTGGATAATAAATCTGAAAGGTGCATCTTTATTGGGTATAAGGATGGTTTAAAGGGTTACAAGATTTGAAACCTAGAAACAAGGAAGGTTGTGTACAGCCGAGATGTGGTGTTTAGAGAGGTGAAAGATGTTGTTAAACATGAATTCCTACCAAAGGAACCTGAGAAGATAAAATTTGAGCTAAAGGAGGATGAATCAGACTCTACAATAGAAGAAGACTCAGAAGAGGAAGAGCCACAAAATCCAGCTGTGAGAAGACCAGCTCAGGAAAGAAGACAACCAGAAAGTTATAGTCCATCGGCTTTCTATTCAAATTTTGCTTTAACTATAACTAATGATGATCCCATAAATTTCAGGGAGGCAGTAGATTCAGAGGATGGAAAACTTTGGAAGGAGGCCATGGTTGATGAAATGGCATCCTTGCATAAAAACGAGGCATGGGATCTGGTGGAGTTGCCGGCTAGAAGGAAGCCCATCGGGAGCAAATGGGTGTTTAAGAAGAATATGAATGTAGAATGCAAGGTGGAGAAATACAAAGCTCGGTTGGTAGAAAAAGGTTATTCCCAAGTGTCAGGAATTGATTTTGGTGATATTTTTTTTCCTGTTGTCAAAGTTACTTCTATTAGATTACTTTTATCTGTTGTTGCTACATTTGATTTTGAGGTAGAACAGATGGATGTGAAGACAAAATTTATTCACGGGGATCTGGAAGAGGAGATATACATGAAACAACCTGAAGGCTTTATGGTGAAGGGGAAGAAAGAGCTGGTATGCAGGTTAAAGAATTCTCTATATGGGTTAAAAAAATCACCAAGGATGTGGTATCAAAAATTTGATACCTATATATGGGGACTTGGCTTCACCAGAAGCAAGGAGGATCACTGCGTTTATTTTAAATTAATTGGTGACCGTGTTATTTATTTGGTCTTGGATGTGGATGATATGTTGTTGATTGGAAATGAAAAAGAAATTATCCAAGATTTGAAGACCCAGTTGTTCTCCAAATTCAACATGAAGGATCTTGGTGCTGCAAAATATATTTTGGGCATGTAAATTAAGAGAGGTCGAGCAAAGAGGAAGCTCTGGTTAAACCAGAGGAAGTATGTCGAGACTATATTGTAGAAGTTCAATATGTAGGATAGTAAACCGGTGAATTTTTTGATTCCTATAGGTACAAAGTTGTCTAATGAACAGTGTCCCAAGACACAAGAAGAAGAGGAGGATATGTCCCGTGTTCCATATGCAAGTGTAGTGGGTAGCTTGATGTATGCAATGGTCTGTACTAAACCAGACATTGCACATGCAGTGGGAGTATTGAGTAGGTTTACGTCAAACCTAGGAAAGGAGCATTGGATAGCAGTGAAGCGGGTTTTCAGATATTTTCATGGAACTAATGATTATGGCTTGTGCTACCAGGGAAGACCAGGATTGGAAAGAGTGCTGGACATTCATGGTTTTGTTGATGCAGACTGGGCTGGAGATATGGACCAAAGAAGATCTACAAGTGGGTATGTGTTTAGCCTATTTGGAGGTGTAGTCAGTTGGATGAGTAAAAGACAGTCTGTAGTGGCTCTTTCAACTACAGAGGCTGAATACATGGCAGCCACTCATGCAAGCAAGGAAGCATTTTGGTTGTAGAGATTGTGTTCAAGTATGGGGTTGGTGTAGCAAGCTATAAGGATAGACTGAGATAGCCAAAGTGCAATTTTATTGGCTAAGAACCTTGCTTATCATTCAAAGACAAAGCACATTGATGTTCAATATCACTTTGTGAGATATATGGTTGAAGCTAAAAGGGTGTTGCTGGTAAAGGTGGACACTTTGAAGAATGTTGCAGATGCATTGACAAAGTTTGTGAGCACTCGGAAGTTATCTTGGTGTAGAGAAACAATGAGTGTTGCATAGCTAGGCTAATGACTCAGCTCACCTATGGTCCCCTACGGAAAGAAAACAACAAGTGGTAGAATGTTGGGTATGTGTTATATTCTTTCAATGACTAATCACACACGGATTTTACCATGGTTTTTTGCATGGGTTTGCACATGGTTTTTGGGTACGATGGTTTTCGGCCCATAGTATTTTGTAGATCTAGTCAAGGGAATTACGGTTATGTTCTAATCCAGGGTTAATGGATTGGGATTTATGTATGCTTCAGCATGTATATATATGTGTTGTAACACTAAAAGGAATATGATGAAAAATCAATCTGGTCATCCCGATTTTGGATCTAGGGGAAAATCTCTGTGTTTATCTATTTTATGTTTTATGCTCTTGCTATTGTTTATTTTTTGTTTAAAGATTCGTTCATAGATAATTTATGTATAGGGTTAAAACCTACAAAATTTCGACAATGAAAACATCACCTTTGCACTCTTGAAAATCCTTCCTTATGTTAAAGATTTCTTGAAGAAGGTTATTGGGAGAGACACAATGAACATAAGAATAAAATATTAAAGGAAGTTTCATTTGGATAGATTTTGTTGAGGCCCTCAAGGATGAATTATACCTTTTATGGAATTGCGATGACTAAATTGATACACGAGATGGATAACTCTATCATAGGAGAGAGAAAAGATGGTACTAGAGTACACTAATATTTTATATACATTGCACTCAAATCTAGGTGTCAAATACTCCAAGTGGAACCTAGTTCTAAAGTATCAGGATGGCCTACATAGGTGGATCCAAACAAATATGGATTTCTTAGACATATCCTCTCTGAGAGTCAATTATCAATATGCCATCAAAATTGAGAAGAAATTTAAGCAAAGGAATAAATTGGAGTTCAAGTCCATATACTGTATAAATTATGCTGTATATTTTTAGCTACTCGTGATGTTTTAATCACAATCACAATACACAAACCTACACTACTACTCTGCAAACATTGTTTCACAATTTATAACAAAAAATTCAGACATGCAATAAGAAATAACACACACACAAAAAGTAATTTTTTGTCTAGGGAAAAAAATTTGCTAAAAACCCCAATGCCTCTTTCATTAATCAAATGAAGAGAGACATATTACAATTTCTTTGCTCAACTGAGCTCACCCTGCAAGTGGACAACCTATCTCTCTGCTCAATAAAGGCCTATGACCCAAAATTAGTCAATTTATGCCTTGACTAGAGCTCCTATTTCCTTATGTTGTTCCTTAAGGAATTAGGCCCCTATTATTTAGGAAATTTCTCAAATTGGATTGTGCAATTCCTTAGGCTGATAATTTGACTGCATGCAATACATGTACACTCAAGAATAGTGTACAACTGATGTTACATTTCCTTGGAATCTCCACCAAGCTTGGGGAACTCAAATTCTCTGCTTGCACTAGCTATTTTGGGATGATTGATTATTTAATTGGATGATTAGTGAGTTTCACTGAAGTCCGAGTGCACAAATTGACCCTCCACTAGTTCCTCTAACAGTTGGAACTAGTTTAACTAAAAACAACCTGAGATAACTGACCTTTATTGATAAAAATTAGCAATCACACATGCATAATTTAACTCTAACTCCTCCAACTTGAATTTACTAAGTAAAATAGGTGACACATGCCATTTCACACAAGTTAACATCATCCAAGTTGTCTGCTGATGTGGGATAGATAACTCTATGATAGGAGAGAGAATCGATGGTGCTAGAGTACACTAATATTTTCTATACATTGCACTCAAAGATAGGTATCAAATAATCCAAGTGGAACCCAATTCTAAAATATCATGATGGCCTAGATAGGTACTTCCAAAAAAATATGGATTTCTTAGAAATCTCCTCTCTGAGAGTCAATTATCAATATGCCATCAAAATTGAGCAAAAATTAATTAGAGGAATGTGTAGGAGTTCAAGTCCATAAATTGTAGAAATTATTTTGTATATTTGCAACTGATCATGAAGTTTTAATAAAAATCACAAGACACAAACCTACGCTACTGCTCTGCAGAGGCTATTTCACAATTTAGAACAAAAATTTCAGACATGCAAGAAGAAATAACAGAAATGAGACAAGTATTTTTTTTTATCTAGGGAAATCAATCTACTAAAAACCCTAATGTCTCTTGAATTAATCAAATGAATAGAGATGTATTACAATTTCTTTTCTCAATTGACCTCACCCTGCAAATGCACAACCAATATCTCTACTCACTAAAGGCCTCTGACCCAGAATTATAAAATTTATGCCTTGGCTTGAGATCCTATTTACTTGTGTTTTTCCTTGAGTAATTAGGCCCCTATTATTTAGGTAATTCCTCAAATTGTATTGTGCAATTCCTTAGGCTGATCATCTGACTCCATGCAACACCTTCACACTCAAGACTAGTCTACAACTGATGTTACAATGCCTTGGAATCTCCACTAATCCTAGGGAACTCGAATTATTTGCATCCACTAGCTATTTTGGGCTGATTGATCAGTCAACTAGATTATCAATGAGTTTCACTAAATTTCCACTTCACAACTTGACCCTCCACTAGTTCCTCCAACAATTGGAACTAGTTTAACTGAAAACAACCTTAGATAACTGACCTTGATTTCTAAAAATTAACAGTCGCACATGATTAACTGAAATCTAACTCCTCCAAATTGAATTTACTGAGTAAACTGGGTGACACATGCCATGTCACATAAGTTAATATCATCCAAGTTGTCTCTTGATGTGGAAATTCAAATTTTCTCAATTTAATTAAGGAAAAATAAACTTGAGGATTTCTTTCTACATTTTTCAACACTCCCTCTCAGCAAGAAAGAGATTATCAACCACCACTATCCTACACCTGTGGAACTCAAATTTCCCTCTTGAAAAGGCCTTTCTCAAAATGTCAGCATCTTGTTCCTTTTTCGAAATGTACTGCAACAACGTTATGCACCTCTACACATAGTCTCGTAAATGGTGACACCAGTTATCCATATGTTTGGATCAAATGTGAAAATCATGATTCACAGACAGATTTATGCAACTTTGATTATCACAGTAGATCACAGTTGGATTCATCACCTAGCCAAACAATCTAACACATATCTCTCTCATCTAGATCACCTTACATGATGCTTAACTAGAAGCAATGTATTATGCTTCTGTCGAGATGAGTGCCACAAATATTTTCTCTGTACTGTATCAAGAAACTGTTGCAGACCTAACACTAAAAAATTCCACCTGATGCACTCTTTCAGTCTAATGGACTCCCCACCCAATCTATGTGAAGCCACATAACTTCACTCCCTTTGTCCATCTGTGCCATAGTCCAAACTAGGTAGTGCCTCTGAGGTATCGTAGAACATACTTGGCTTCCTTCCAAAATAATTTGGTTGGCCTAACCATAGCTTGGCTCAACTGGTTGACGGAATATCACATATATGTCTGTGTATTCATAAGATACATTAATGAACCCACCAACTTCCCATAAATAGTAGCATCCACTTCCTCACCTGAAGTGGCATTTGCCTTCCTCTAGTTTGGTCACTAGAGGTGTTTGCATGGGTTTGAAAATTTCCATGCGGAACCTTTGAAGTATCTCGTTGGAATAATTTCCCTGAGAGACAAACAGTCCCCCATAATATTTCCACACTTCCAATCTAAGGAAGTAGTGCATGAGACCCATGTCCTTCATTTCAAACTCTCTTACAATGTCTTACCTTCTACCAAAATATGATAGAGGTTTTCATCCACTTAACTTTTGGTGAAGCCCAAACCAATAATATAACTATTGATCCTAGTGTACCAGAACAAAGTGATTGCTTGAGTCCGTATAGTGATTGTTTGATTATGTACACATGAGACTCTTTATCAAAATTATTGAAGCCTTTTGATTGATCGACGTATACCTCATCCTTAATAAATCCATTGAGGAATGTTTTTTCCACGTCAATTTTGTGGATCTTCCACCCCATCTGTGCAGTCATAGAAATAATTGATCTTATGGATGAGTACCTTGATGTAGGAGAAAAGGTATCCTCATAATCAATACCTTCAACCTGAGAGTACCCCTTGGCCAAAAATCTAGCCTTGTACTCTTCTATGTTTCCTTCTGCTTCCTGCTTTACCTTGAAGATCCATCTTGAACCCACAACTAATTTATCTACTGGCCTTGGGACCACTTCCCAAACACTATTATTTACAATGGATTTATACTCCACCATTGTATCAATTCATATAGGTTTCTCTACTGCTTCCTCATAAGAGGATGGCTTAGTCTCTACAAGATTAGTCATTAGAGAAATGTAGCCAGTGTACCGATTTGGTGACCTTCTCTTCCTTTGCTAATTTGAAGGAGTACCCACATTCTCCCTTGCATCCTGAACAATTTTCTCAACTTCCCTGGTAATTTTCTTGCATTCTCTAGATGGCTTTTATTGAGTGGCTATCTCCATAATCTTCTCCTCAATTTGTGGTTGCTCCACAACTTCCCTAGGCTACTCCTTTGGAACTAAAATCTCCCCTTCTAGTGGGATTTGAATCTCCCACTCAAGAGAGCACTACATTATTTTATCCTCATTAAATTTTACATCCCTTCGCACAACTGTCATTTTGAGGGATGGAAAGTACACACAGTATTTGTGAGGAGTTTCTGTGTAACCCATAAATACCCCAACTATGTTGTCAGCGCTAGCCTCTTCCTTGCATATTTAGAGACATGGAAGTAGAAAGAGGCTCCAAAAATCCTAAAGTGTGACACATCCAACTTCCTCCCCAAGAAAGCCTCCTCTAATGTGATCATGTCAAGAATCCAATTAGGACTCCAATTCTGTTAGTAGATTTTTGTGTTGCATGCTTTGGCCCACAAGGGAAAACATAGGCCTTGGTCATGCGACATCGCCCTCGCTGCTCCCACAATGCTACATTTTTTCTCTCATCCACCCTAGTATGTTTTAGGTTGTGGGGTGTTGTCAACCCTCGTCCAATGAATTCTTTTGCATAGAAATTTCTAAACTCTTTAGGCACAAAATCACCTCCATTATCATCACTTAGAGCCTTCACCTTCTTTCTCGTTTCTTTCTCAACTGTTTCCTTGAATGCTGCAAACTTGGAGAATGTCTCATTCATCTTCCGCATGAAGAAGATCTAACACTTCTGTGATAAGTCATTAATAAAAATGACAAAATATTTGTGTATGGAAGTGGAGTTTGTCGAGAAAGGTCCAAAAAATTCAGAGGGGACACTTTCTAGTACTACATGTGCTTTGTTTTCCCAATCATAGAAAGTGGATTTTGTGTACTTCCCCAAAGTACATCCTTTGTATACATCATGCTCATCAAGTGCTCCTTTGTGGAGGCTTGTGGTTATCTGCTACATGATCTTCAAATCACCATGATGAAAATGGAAAAGTATTCTATGCTAAAGTTCATCAACATCACGGATTTTCACCTTCTCCTCCTTGTTGCTTAATGCATCACAATCCTACACATATAGCTTGTAAAGGTTATTCACACAAACCCCAATATGATTCACCTATATCGTGGCTATGTTTCTCATGAATGCCTTTCCTTTGTTGAATATCACATCATAACCATGGTCTTCCAAAAATGCAACATAGATGATATTTTCCTTTAGGCCTGGAACGAACATGACATCCTTGAGCCTAAGGGGGGAGCCCAAATTACTCTAAAAAGTGATTGTACCAATCCTAGCCTTGTTGTACCTTTCTTCGTCCCCCATCTCAATGTGCATATGCAAGTATTTCTCCTCCAGTTCACTAAAAAAATCGATGTTCCCCATCATGTGGAATGATGCATCTGAGTCCAAGTACCACACACTTCCCATAATTGTGTTGGCCATGCATGCAATGAGGGTAAATTCAAGCTCGAATTATGAAGCCAAGGCTTCACCTATTGCTCCTCCTGAGATCTAATTGTTTGTCTTCCTGTGTGGACACTTTGTGGCATAATGTGTAAATTCATTACAATGGAAGAATTTAATTTTTGAAAAATATTTATTTTCCCCCCTTGATTGGATTCTGGTTTGGATTGGGATTTCATCCATTTTCCATTCTTTTCCTTTCCATCCAATGCAAATTTTTCTTCATTCTCGCCCTTGGATGATGTCCCATCTTTGGTATTCTGCTTTAATTCATCATGTACCAAACTAGACCAAAAAGTCTCCCAATTCGATAGTTTCTCCTTCCCATTCACTGAATCTTGTTAGCTAAGCTAGCTCTTGGGAAGGCCCATAAATGATAGTCTTACCAAGTCTTCTTCAAGGGCAATACCACCAACCCTACCAATTTCATCACAACACTATGTAAACTTGCTCAGATACTACATAATTGTTTCATTCTTCTGCATCTTGATACAGTGAATTTTATCATTGAGCACCAACTTCTCGTGGTCGCTATTATTCTCGAAAAATTCTCTCAGTGCTTTCCACATCACGAACACAGTTTCTTTTCCATGGAGATTTTAGAGAATGTGATCCCGTACTCCCTCCAATATGATTCTCCTTGCTTTGGCTACATCTTTCATCAATTGAGCATGATTCTAGGAATCTGATTCCAATGGTTGTGAAACATCTTTCTTGATGTATTATAGCAGTCCATTGTCATCCGATATCGCCTCCATTTGATCCTTCCATGCAAAAAAATTAGAGGTTCCTTCTAAAGCATACTCTAGCCTTATTCCATTGAAGGCCATATTCTCAGCTCTGAAGAAATCATGCAATACTAATCTTCAAATTCAAACATTATGAGAAAAAACTTCGAAGTTCCTACTCTAATGTGAATCCTGCTCTGATACCATGTAGAAATCATGTTGTCGATTTGGAACTTCTCATGAAGTTTTAATCAAAATCACAAGACACAAACCTACACTACTGCTCTGCAGACATTGTTTCATAATTTAGAAAAGATTTTTATACATGCAAGAGTAAATAACATACACACAACAAGTATTTTTTTATCTGGGGAAAGCAATCTACTAAAAACCCCAATTCCTCTTACATTAATCAAATTAATAGATATGTATTACAATTTCTTTGATCAAACGAAATTACCCTGCAAGTGCACAACCTATCTCTCTACTCACTAAAGGCCTCTGACCCAGACTTACTCAATTTATTATTTGGCTTGAGCTCCTATTTCCTTACGTCGTTCCTTGAGGAATTAGGCCCCTATTATTTAGGAAATTCCTAAAATTGAATTGTGCAATTACCTTGGCCGATCATATGGCTGCATGCAACACCTGTACATTCAAGACTAGTCTACAACTAATGTTACACTGCCTTGGAATCTCCACCAAGCCCGGGGAACTAGAGTTATCCACATGCACAAGCTATTTTTGGCTGATTGATCAGTTAACTAGATGATCAGTGAGTTTGATTAAAGTTCCACTACACAACTTGACCCTCAACTAGTTCCTCCAATAGTTGGAACGAGTTTAACTGAAAACAACTTTAGATAACTGACCTTGATTGCTACAAATTAACAATCAAAAATCCTTAACTGAACTCTAACTCCTCCAAATCGAATTTACTGAGTAAACTGGGTGACACAAGCCATGTTACACAAGTTAACATCATCCAAGTTGCCTGCTGATGTGGAAATTTGAATTTTCTCAATTTAAACTAGGCAAAATCAAATTGAGAATTTCTTGCTACATTTTTAAACATAAATACCATAACATAGTCATGTAAAAGTGGGTCTATATTATAGAAAAATGAGATCCAAACTCAATATAACCATCCCAAATCATAGGGAAAGAAGGGTAATGGGATGTTGAAAAGGAACATTGGAAAGTAGTGTAAGTTCCACAAAATCCCCAAGCACAACATTGTTGAATGTTGCTTGAAAAAATCATTGTTGGTTGATCTTGAAGATAAATAATTCGAATCTGGCTTGGATTATAATTCAAAGAAGGATAAATGAAATTGGATCATCAATGTAGAATCCAATGCTACCATTTTGACCACAAAGATCCAACCAGAAAAGTCAAAGGAGATTGAGGATGGGGAGTACCTCTTCCATTTAGAAATGTGGATGAAGGGGACCCCACCTCAATTCATTTTTGATAAAGGGAGCCAAAATAACCTAATATTAGTTTATTTCATCAAGAGATTTAATTTTCTAACAATTCCACTTCCAAAACCATACACCATTGGTTGATTGATTCAATGGCAATACATTCATGTTAGCTAGCAATTGTTGGGTATGTGTTATATTCTTTCCAAGACTAGTCACTCACGTGGGGTCCACAAGGGGGGCGATAGCCCCCCTTGTACGTTGCGCCGGGCATAGCAGGGGGGTCATGGGGGGCTAGCAGCCCCCCTTGTTCAGGGTATGGGGTAGCGCCCTAGGAAAACTTTTTTGGACCCTATTTTTCAGTGGGCAGACCTGCCCATGGTTTTGTGCATGGTTTTGCACATGGTTTTGGGGCATGATGGTTTTTGGCCCCTTGTATTTTGTAGATCCGGTCAAGGGAACTATGGTTATGTTCTAATCCAGGGTTAATGGATTGGGGTTTATGTATGCTTTGGCATGTATGTATATGTGTTGTAACACTAAAAGGAATATAATGAAAAAACAAGATGGTCATCCCGATTTGGGATCCAGGGGAAAATCTCTGTGTATATCTATTTTATGTTTTATGCTCTCACTATTGTTTATTTTCTATTTTTTAAGATTCGTTTGCAGATAATTTATGTACAGGGTTAAAACCTACATTTGGTATCAGAGTTATTTCAGCTTCAAGGGGATGCCTTTGCTGCTGAAGGGTTTTTTTCTCGGTCTTGTGGTAGACCTTGTTCAGTGGGAGATTTATGGGATCAATTATTGCGGTGAAAGAATATGGCGAGCATTGGAAAGATAGATATTGAGAAATTTAATGGTTAAATTTTTGAGTTATGGAAGCTCAATATGGAGGATTTTCTAGTGGATAAAGACTAGTGGGTTGCAGTAGATCCAGGTCCTAAACCAATGTCAATGTCAGATGAAGACTGGAAAAAATTGGATCGAAAGGTGAAGAGCACAATACAGTTATGTGTCTCAAATTCAGTATTTTTGAATGTATCTGGGGAAGCTACGACCAAGAATTTGTGGGAAAAACTTGGGACTTTGTATCGATCTAAGTCTCTCGTGAATAAATTGTTACTGTGAAAAAATCTGTATAACCTGAGGATGAAGGATGGAGACTTGGTAACAAATCATCTGAATGCCTTCAATATTGTGGGAAGTCAACTGTGATCTATTGATATTAAAATCTCAGATGAAGATAAGTGCATCAGTTTGTTGTGTTCTCTACCAGACTCATGGGATAGTCTAGTTATTGTAATAGGTAGCAATACAACTACCTTGAATTTTGATGACATTGTCTTAGCCTTGCTGTCGTAGGAAATGAGACGAAGAAATATGGAGGGTCAGAATGGAGATGCCTTATCTGTACAAGGAAAGTCCTGTTGAAGCCTAGAAAATCTCTGCTTCAAACATCGGGGAAAACCACCCGGTCGGGACCTTAAGCAGCTCCTTTTCCGTTTGGTGTGGTGGCTCCGACTGGATTTAAAGGACCAGTTTCCTTGTAACTAAATGGATTGGATTGGATGGGTGGAAATGGGACTAAACTAACTGAAATAAAACTATCTAATTTAAGCTAAATACTGATAAAGAAATTCTAACACTAACCCGGGTAATTATATGTGAGTACAACTTAAGATTGTTTCAATTCAAAAATAACCATGAAAATGTATTATTAATTAAATTGAAATGTGCAGAAACAAATAAAGATAACTATGTTTAAGAAATTAAACAGAGTTATATAAAAATATTGCATTCATCATTGTATACCATTTACATGTAACTATGAAAAATAACGTTTCAATTATACTCAGAAATGATATACAATGATGAATGCAATATGTTTATATAACTCTGTTTAATTTCTTAAACAGAGTTATCTTTATTTGTTTCTGCACATTTCAATTTAATTAATAATACATTTTCATGGTTATTGTTGAATTGGAACAATCTTAAGTTGTATTCATATATAATTACCCGGGTTAGTGTTAGAATTTCTTTATCAGTATTTAGTTTAAATTAGATAGTTTTATTTCAGTTAATTTAGTCCCATTTCCACTCATCCAAACCAATCCATTTGAATTACAAGTGGTCCCTTAAATGGGTCGAAAACCACCATAAGCGAGAGGAGATATGATAAGGTCGGGACGAAGTGATTTCCCGATGTTTGAAGCAGAGATTCTCTAGGCTTCAACATTTTTGGCGCTAGAAGGAGGGCATGAGCTATGAATGGCAAGTAAATATTTATCCACAAGCCATTCTGAGAGAAAAACACCCTCATTAACTTCTTCAATTTCTTCTGAAGTTCAAAATCCAAGAGAAGAAATTGCAGAAAATATTCAGACACCCACTACCAAAATCTTAAAACATTCAAACAAACAACATCCTGAGTCTCCTGAAGTTCAAGATCTAATTCATAAATTGAAAGGATTCTCATTATCTTTAGAAGAGTCTGAAATATCTGAAGGTAGTGTAAGCTCAAAATTTATTCCTTCAAAACCTCTTACTAGGTTGCAAAGTGAAAAACTTGGTATTCCTCCGAAATAATTTCCTTTACCTAGTAAGGGCAAAACAAAAAGAATTCAATCAGAAACAGAAAGTGATACAAGTTCATCATCTCATATTCAATCACCTATTTCTAAAAGCACAACTCAACAAAGTGCAGTTGTTTCATCATCATCTCTTCAATCATCATCTCCACAAACATCTTCTACTCAATCCTCATCAATTTCAAAATCATCTATTCCAACCACTTCTATTCAAATTTCACCAGTTTCTACTATTCCTCCAATAGTCCTCCCAATAATGGCACAGAGACCATGGTCTACTCCAAGAGCAGTCAACATGGCTGCACCTTTACATGATTTACCAGACAATCCTGGAAAATGGCTTCAAAAGTTTAGCCCAGATCTTAACATTCAAGCTGAAGAACATATCAATAATTTTATGCTGGCTATTAATTTGAATGGAGTCATACATGAAGATGTTGTAGTTAGATTATTCCCATATACTCTTCAGGGAGTAGCAGGATCATGGTATTTTTCATTACCATTAGGATCTATAACAAGTTGGGACATTTTTGCAGATCATTTTTTGACCAAATTTGGAGATGATCGATCAATTGCAACTTTACTCAATGATCTCTCAAATTTGAAAATAGAACCCAAGGAACCTATAAAGAATTCAATGCTAGATTCAAAAAACTCTTGAACAAAATTCATACAGATTCACAACCTAGTGAGCAAGTCAGAATCGAATGGTATATAACTGCCTTACCCTCAAACATAGCAATTTTCGTAGACAGAGCTGCAAAGCCTACATTGGCTGAGAATATGAAAGAAGCTATTGCAGTAGAAAAACGTATCACTTCTCTGGAAAAGAAAAATGCTATTGAAGAAAGGAAATCAAAGAAGGTCAGCTTCAGAGATGATTCAAAGAAAAAGACCAAAGATCCATATGACATGGAAGGTTTACAAAAAGTTCTTAAAACCATGTCAAATGAAATGGTTGAAATTAAAAAACAAGTGGTTGAAACTTCTACCAAGAAACCATTCCGAAATTTCAGAAGAAACCAAGTTGAATCTAAACCTCCTAATGCAATCTCTAATGCAGAATCAGAAGAAGAGGAAGAAGAAGAAGATACATCTATAGTATCAGATCAAGAAGACGAAAATGAAGAAATAGTTGAATTGAATGGAATGTGGGATTTTATTCTCCCTAATTCTGATAGTGAAGAAGCTATGCCTGTAAGTACTAGGAGTAAATCTACAGCAGAACCAGTGCAAACAGTTCCGAAAAAAGAAAATTACAACTCCAAGTACCAAAGACAAACCCACTGTAAAGAAAACTTCTCCATTACCTACTCAAAATCAGCCATCTTCTTCTAATCCTCTCACATCAACAGCGAAAACTTTAGTAGTGTCAGATCCTATGGAATACAATATTGTTGACGACATGAAAAAGATTAAAGCCAACATTTCCTTACATGAACTCAGCAAACTGAAACACCAGCAAAAGTTGCTATTGAAAGAATTAAACGCTACACCAATTGCTCCTTTACCAAGCGGTATAGTTGTAAAAGCAGCAAGAGGAACTGGTAAGCCACCAGATAAGGTAGATGCTACTGATACTGTGCTCATTGGGGAAAATTCAAATTCTCAAACTCCTCCTTTTATTTTGACTTATGAGATGTACAATAAAAATCTGCACAATTGTTTGATTGATTCTGGAGCTTCCTCCAATATAATGCCTACTTCTGTTTGTGCTAAATTGAATATTGAACCACAGAAATCAGCAGTTCATATCGTTCAGTTGGATCGCTCTAAAGTCCAAGTGGTAGGAGAAATCAATTCAGTTACTATCAGATTAGCCTCAGATCCTAGGATTGTCCAAAGAATTGATATTCTAATTGCTGATATTCGTGAATTCTATGGATTAATCTTGAGCAGGGACTGGTCTGCTAAACTTAACGGTTATATCTCAACCGATTATTCACACATGTGGCTTCCCTACAAAGGGAAACAAAATCAAATCAAAATTGAACGAGAAAAACATATGATGCACACTGTCACTGAATTTGAACAACCTAATGAACCTGTAGCATTCAACAACAATATTCTTGGAGGTTATTCTGCTGAATCATTTCTTGGAAATTTCAAAGCTCCTCGATCACCTTTTTCTGTAAATACTTTTGTTTCTCAGATAGAAAATATTTCACAATCTGATACTTCCAGAATTGTAAATATTTCGGATGTAATTGTAGATAAGCCAATAGATAAGTCTTTATTTTGGTCATTATATTTTGATGGATCGAAATCTAGTGATGGAGCTGGAGCTGGATGCATCCTAATTGATCCAAATGGGGAGAAAACCATGCTGTCATGTAGATTAGAATTTGAGTGTACTAACAATACCACAGAATATGAAGCCTTGGTTCAAGGACTTTATAAAGCTATAGGGTTAGATGTTAAATACTTGAAAGTTTTTGGTGATTTTGAAATTGTCATTAAACAAGTTAGGAATACTATTCATTGCCTTTCAGGACATCTTAAACACTATCAAACCCTAGTACAAGACCTCACCACTCATTTTTTAGCATTCAATATTTCTCCTATTCCTAGGAATCAGAATACATCAGCTGACTTGTTAGCTAATGTTGCATCTAAAATCCTACCTGTTGAAGATTGCAGTCTTGATAGGTTTTCTGTAGAATTGATTTTTCGTCCATCTATCCCAGATAATGTTACAAATTGGAGAGTATTCTATCATGATCAAGATATTCTAAATTTCATGACTTCAGAGAAATCATATGATGAGCAAATTATTGACGAAGATGATCATGATTTACAAATTGCTTCAAAAGGTAATGAAAACTCCATTCCAAAATCTGTTGTTAAATTAGAAGATTTATATGACATTAGAGACAGATTTAAGAAAGTTGTTAATTCAAAACTTCAAAGCTCAACTTTGAAGTTTGAATTAGTAAATCTTGGTTCTGATTCTAAACCTCAAAACGTTAACTTAGGACTCAATTTAACACCGGAAGAAAGGAATGCATTCATTAAACTGTTGAACAAGTATAAAAACATTTTTGCTTGGAATTACGATGATCTAAAAACGTATGATACTTCGGTTATTCAACACACGATTCCAATGCTTCCTGATATTAAACCTGTTCAACAGAAGTTGAGAAAGATCCATCCAAATCTCGAAAGTCAAATCAAATCAGAACTTAATAAAATTTTAAAAGCCAAAATCATTTTTCCGGTCAGGCACTCCAATTGGGTTTCCAATATGGTACCTGTAAGGAAGAAGAATGGTGATATAAGAATCTGTATTGATTTCAAAAATTTAAACAAGGCATGTTTAAAAGACAATTTCCCATTGCCAACCATGGAACGGATACTTCAAAAGGTAGCTGGTTCTGAACTTATGTCCTTTCTCGATGAATTTTCAGGCTATAATCAAGTTTTAGTTCATCCAGATGACAGATTGAAAACAACTTTCAGAACAAAATGGGGAACTTATGCTTATCAGAAAATGCCTTTTGGTCTAATAAATGCAGGAGCAACTTTTCAAAGAGCCATGGATATAGCATTCAAAGGTCTGATCAATAAATCGGTTGTTGTTTATCTTGATGACATAACAATATTTTCAAAAAAGAGAGCCAATCATCTACATGATTTAAAACAAATATTTGAAAGATGTAGAAAGTTTGGTATCTCCTTAAATCCCAAGAAATCTTTCTTTGCTTTAGATGAAGGAAAAATCTTAGGATTTGTTGTGTCAAAATATGGTATATATATTGATCCAGATAGAGTGAAAGAAATTTCTGATATTTCTTTACCACATAACAAAAAATCCATGCAATCTTTTCTTGGACAGATAAATTTTGTTAAAATATTTATTCCTGATTTTTCTTTAATTGTTTTACCTATGCAAAATATGATCAAGAAGAATTCAATATTCAAATGGACGCATAAAGAAAAAGAAGCTTTTGATTCAATCAAACGAGCAATCATTAATGCACCAGCATTAATACCCCGGAGTTTTCTAAAGATTTTATTTTGTATACTCTGGCCACTGAAACATCCTATGCAGCCGTTTTAACACAACTCAATGATCAAGAAATCGAAGCACCTATTTCTTTCTTTAGCTCGAATTTGCAAGGAGTTGAGCTTAATTATTCCGATGTTGAAAAACAAGCCTTTGCTTTATTTAAATCAATCAAATATTTCAGACCTTTTCTCTTGAAAACACATACAAAAATCATTGTCCCATTCTCTGCAGTGAGGCAATTATTAATTCAAAAAGAAGTAGGAGAAAAGAGAGCTAACTGGGTAACAGCCTTGCAAGAATATGATATTGATATTAAACCAGCTAATATTGTTAGAGGACAAGGTTTTTGCGGATTATTGGCAGGAGCTCATAATATACCAGAAAATCAAGATTCAAATCAAGATATTCAAGTAAGTCAGATAAATGTTACAAATTCCGGATCTCAGTATGCTGATCTTATCTATTACTTGAAAAATGGGTATGCTCCTTCTAATCTTAGCTATAAGAGTAAACGCGCTTTAAGGTTAAAGGCTATTAAATATGAGATCATTGATAATGTGTTATTTAGAAAAAATTATGATTCAATTTTATTAAGATGTCTTGAAAAGACTGAAGCTGAAAAGGTTTTGTAGGAATTACATGATGGACCAGCAGGAGGTCATTTTGGAGGTGATACCACGGCTCACAAAATAATTCGTGCTGGTTATTACTGGCCTACCCTTTTTAAATATACGCATGATTACGTAAGGAAGTGCCAAATTTGTCAAACTACAAGTGGAAGACAAAGGAAACCAGCTTTTCCTTTGCAACCAGTAACTATTGAACAACCATTTGAACAATGGGGGCTTGACATTATTGGTGAGATAGTACCTCATTCTTCCAAACGGCACAAGTACATCCTTACTGCAACTAATTACTTTACAAAATGGGTAGAGGAAATTCCGTTGAAGGTAGCCAATTCTGATGCAATTATTGATTTCATAGATCAATTCATCATAACCAGGTTTGGTGTACCTCAAGCTCTTGTTTTTGATAATGCATCTTACTTCTCTAGAAATAGTTTAATTGAATTTGCAGTCAAAAGAGGTTTTAAATTAAAATATTCAGCAAATTATTATCCACAAGGTAATGGTTTGGCTGAATCCACAAATAAAAACCTTATCAAAATCATTAAAAGAACCGTTGATCAAAATCAAAAGAATTGGCATAAATCTTTAATCTTTGCGTTATGGGCTGATTGTATCACTGAAAAAGCTTCAATAGGGACTTCACCTTTCAATCTGGTTTATGGAAAAGAAGCTGTGATACCTTCAAATTTAACTCTTCCATCATTAGCCCTAGTACATTTTATTGAAGAAAATCCTTCATCATCCATTCAATTGAGATATGATCAAATCCTTAAACTAGAAGAAGATAGGGATAAAGCAAAAATTACTCATGAAAAACATCAACAGCTTGTAAAATCTTCTTTTGATACAAGTTCTACCTGCTCAAAAAATTTGTCAATTGGTGATCTCGTTTTGAAATGGGATAAAGCACACAAAGAAAAGGGTAAACATACCAAATTTCAGAAAATGTGGCTTGGACCATTTCAGATCGTTGAGAAGATAAGCTCAAATACATTCATTCTCCAAGATTTAACAGGTAAGAGAGAGTCTCTTCCCATAAATGGGCTTATCTTGAAGAAATTCTTTTCATAAGGAGGTAACCCCTTCTTAAACTGTACATATTTTTTTCTGCAAAAGTTTTTGATTATTTTTGTTTTTACAAATAAAGGTTGTTTATGAGTCTCTGATTGACTATTTACTATTTGAGAAAATTTCTTCGGAAAAATATTATAAATATTTATTTTGTGTAAATAAAATTTTTTAAAGTAATGATCATAGTTTTTAAATAGTTTAAAATAAGATGTTAAACTTTGAAAAGATTATTTCAATCATTTACATGATCTTTTGAAAACTTGAAGAAAATGTAAAGCATTATAAAGTTTATTAAGCAGAGAAAGGTTATCTATCAAAGTATAGATTTTTTTCAAAGTTTTGGAATTCAAAAAACTCTAAAAATTGTCATCCATTGATTCTTAAGGATAAAAATATTTCACCCCATCCATTTAAGTTATGATTTTTTAGAATGTAATTCTAAGAAATTATACGAAAATTTTAAGAGATAAGAGGTCTCATTACGAGTCGACTTACCATGTTCATAAGGAGTAATAAAACTGACATTACCAATACTGCATACCAAAACAGGGTAATGGCTTATAAATATAAGACAAGGGGTCTCATCACGAGCCAGCTTGTTCAGTTTAATTATAACTAGTGAATGGAATTGTTATTAACTGGCTGCCAAACCAGAACAATGGCTCTTAAAAAATAAAAATAAATAAAAGACAAAAACATGAGATAATAGGTCTTATAAATTTATCTTTTAAAAAGTCATAATTTTAGTTGGATGGGACAATGAATGGTTAATGGTTTAAAGGTAACCCTGTCGAGACTATGAACGTTTGCTGGTAGCAGAGGCAATACCTATGGCAATAGAGTATATTATAAAACCAAAACTTGGAGAGATCCATTTACTTCATTATTAACACCAATCAAAGCTTGATATAACCCAAAATGTTTTTATTTCTTAAGGAATTAGACAGAAATTATGAAATGATTTTTATTTTTCTTTTTCATAGTGACATTTTATTTGAATTATCCTAAGATAGTTTTCATTATCTTTAAAAACCTTTACTTACTAAAGATAGAATGTTCATTTTATTTTTTCAGAGATAACTATTTCTTTCAGTGAATCGCCAATTGTTGTGACCAGCAACAACCCCCCTTTTATTTATTATTAGTAATAATACTAAATAAATGGGGACCCTTAGTTAAAAATCCAAAAAAATCAATTAGGATTTGTTTGCCTTTCAAATAAAACTTTCTATCATAAACTTATAAAAATCCCTTAGAAAGAATATTTAGAAACACTTAAGTTTATGATAGATTATAATAAAACTGCTCTTGAAACAAGATAGTGCATCCATAACAAAATAGTATATATAAAACGCATTGATCGCAAATCGCATAGCGCATAAAACAGAAATGATTAATAAATATCTTTTGCGCTCTTATCAATTCTACGCTTTTGCGATTGTGCGCTTTTGCGATTTTGCGATATTGCGCTTTTGCGATATGCGCTTTTGCGCTATTGCGCAATTTCCACTTTTGTGCTATTTTTATGACTGCGATGACTTCATTTTGCGATATTGCGACACTGCGATATTGCGATATTGCGTAGCAAATCGCAGATCGCAATGTCGCAGATTCATGTAGGCGCGCTATCCCAAGGAAATCTTCCCATATGTCAAATCCGTTATGCGCTTTAATGATTATATTAAATGATTGGATTGATTATTATTGTGAAAAGAGATTGTGTTTAGATTGAAAGTCGTTTCACAATTTAAATATTATATTTCATCCGCTTTCACATTCAAAACAGTCTCATCACCTTTCTTATATCATTACTCTCATTTATTCGTAAAACGCAGGAACGAAGGAGCAGACCACTATACAAAGCTTCTGCTAAACACTATGGGTAAGAAGGAGAAGAGCTCAAGTTCTGAGAACAAAGAAATGGCTTCGCTATACGCAGACACCGCCTGTAACAAGGACGCCGGTATATCCACTTGGGAGGGAATGTATAAGCTGTTAGAAGATGAAAACCCTGTGGTGATAAAAGTTGCAGCTACAGCAGGTTCAAAGGATACGTCTGAAGAAACCCTTAGAGACTTGGCTTGCTCATTTCTACATAGAATAGCAACAAGGCCAAGGATTCGCCCATATACAGACATGGTGAGATGGGTGCTGGATAGCACAGATATTTCAGACAGACAATTCAGAACTCCATCTGAAGAGCTAATTGGTTCATTCACCATAGAAGATCTAAGATTAATGTATAAGCTGCCAGAACCTCAGGCAACTTTCAACAAGAAATTTATGGAAGAGTTTGCCAAAGAACACTCAAATTTGGCAGAATGCACAAAGGAGTGGACCAAAAGAAGTGAACCATTGAAGAAAAACAAACAAGGTATGTACAGCATGGGTTCACTTACCTCTCCTTATTGTTTTACTACTGCCATGTTATGTAGGCTTTTTGGAAAGCCTGACATAAATATGATCTTACCCGAATGCCTTCCTTTGCTGAATGCAGCTGTTAATTCTACAATTGTAGACTGGGCCAAAATCCTATCTGATAATCTCACCACTGCTATTTTTCACTACCGGTCTAAACGAAATGTTTCCCAGCGGGTTTATCTGCCTTTTTATTTATCTGCTTATGTCATGGACGCCATCTGCTATGTCTCTAAATTCCTTGTGATGGGCTGGAAATGGACTATCCACGATCCTTTGCCCATTCATGTGTACCATAAAGAACTATGGGAGTCTAATTTTGTCCCCCATTTTTACCAAATTTGTCATGGAATAATGCTGCCATTGTACAGAACATTGTATAATAAGGATGCCCCGAGGTTATCCTCGGAAACAGAGGTTGATATTCTCCCCGTCGCGAGATGGTTTGGAGAAGAATTGTTCACCTATATTAGGGTTTTTTGAAGTTATGCTTCTCCCCATGTTTTACCCTTATATGTTCCAGATAGACTTGTAGCTCGGGAAATTGCTTATCAGACCTGTGGCCAGGGAGGTATGACAAAAGATTTAAAAGACAAGAAAAAGGGCATTTGGCCACAATTTTCCATAAAATGTGGAACATTTTCACTGTTGGATATTGGTCATGCATTTCACGAGATAGGCAACGTTACATGCCTACAGCTGTTCAAATTCTCAAGAAGGTTATTTGACCCAAATGATATTGTTAATAATTTTACCAATGCAATCAAAGTAAGGGAATTTGTCGGGGAGCAGGATCTTTTTGATGATATGTTCCAAGCAAGAAATTCATTCAAAGAGGTTTTGAATTCAGCTAAAGCGCAGCTATCTCCAGAGGATTTTCAAGAATTCAAGCTGTACAGAGAAAGGAGACTAATTCCTATTCCTTTGGATAGTCTACGCTTAGAGCCTACAAGGGAGCAAACTCCTAGTGTTAGTCTTAAAGACAGTTCAAGTACAGGTAAATCCAAATCAAAATCTGACAAAGATTCTGAACACTCCAATAAGTCTAAAGAAAAGGAAGATAAAATGGAAGAATCCATTAAAGATTCTGCACAATCTAAAGAGCTTACTCAACAGCAAATTTTGACTTCTCAACAAACAAATCCTTCTCCACCCAATGTACAGCAACAGCCAGTTACCATTGAGTTAGATAAAGAATGGGAAACCTTTAATCAATTGATTAATGTAGAAGGACAGAATGTACAGACCCCTGTCCAGACAACCAAAGTTTTGAACACAGGAACAAGCAGCACAGCCGCAGTAACAGAGCACATACAATCACACCCTCCTCCGAAATTGTACTTAATGTAGAGGACATTCCTCCTCTGGATGTATTTTATAGCCCAAAATACAAAGCAGTAGTAAAGAGACAAAGGAAAAAGAGAAAAATAGAAAGTGCAATTGCTACTGAAGCAGAACAAGTAGATGTTTTGTGGAAAGATCCTGCCACAGAGCCTACTCATAATCTCACTAAGTTATCTCAAATAACATGAGCTTATGCTTCTGCAACAATTGATAAAGCAGTTGAGATACAAATTTTGTTGGATGAAAAAGAAGAACAGATAAAAGCTCTGCAACAGCAATTGCAACAGGTACAGGCCAATAAGGAAGCACAATTAAAACTTGAAGAGTTACAACAACAACTTCAAGAAATGCAAACAGGACATCAAAAAAGCCTGGATGATAAAGACAAACAAATACAGATTATCCAAGATCAGCATAAAGATGATCCTAAGCTTCCTGAATTCATTTCAGAAACCATCTCTTTAAACAATCAACTACTGCAACAAGAGGAAGTTTTCTGCCAAAAAATATTGCAATGGAATTCTTTGTGCCAAGAAAGCGATAAAATCACAAATCATGTCATAGATTTACGAAATGATTATGATTTGATTAATGAAAAGATCAATGATTATCTAGCATGGCAAAAGACAGAAGAAGGCAGAAAAGCTGGTGCACCCATCATTAACGAGAACCATAAAGAAATATTGTTTAATAATTGGGATGCACAAATCAGAAGGGTAGAAAAGGCAGCAGAGGAGGCATCTACAGCGGCAAACACTCTCACTGATTGTGTAAATGACAATTTACACAAAGCTAACTTGATTTCTGAAACTATTCCAGGATATCTCCCACAGGCAAATCAACTGCAAACAGAATGGAGGCAAAAGGCAGAAGAAAGAGAAAAATCCATCCAAGGGCTGAAAAGATTGAATTGGGACTCATACTGGATGTACTTGGTAAAGCCACACAGTCAGCACAGTGCGCTCAATTGTATCATCAATGCTACAGAGAAGATTGCTCCTACGCTTGCCGACTCTGTCTTTTCAGGACAGTTGAATTCTGAAGTCGGTCAACCGCATCTTCTCAAAACTATGCTGGATGCTTGCAAGCTTAAAGATCAAGTTAATAGATAGATAGATTTAGTTTTAATTTCACTGTATTTTAGCCTAGGAAAAGGACGGTCATTGAACCGAATCCTTAATTTTTGTAATAAAATATTTTTAGAGTTAGTTAAGTAGTATTTAAACCTCTCTCATGCATTTAGAGAGGGGTCCTGGATCTTAATATTTTTGGACTTGGAGATTGCATTTCTGTACTCCATTGTCTTATATATTTTTTGAAAAGGATCACATCTGGTGATTTTCATGCGGAATTATCTTTGAAGTGTTGCATTTCTGTACCTTGGAATTTGATTTTTCATTATAGTTACTGGATAGAGTATCAGAATGCATTTGAAACTCTTCAAGATGAACAAGGTATTTCTATCTATTCACTGTTGATCTCTTTTGTTTTATGATATTCGTTTTAAAATTGCTATCATTTATATGTATATTGGTTTTCACAACGCTTCCTTTTATATATCATTTCTGAGTATAATTGAAACGTTATTTTTCATAGTTACATGTAAATTGTATACAATGATGAATGCAATATGTTTATATAACTCTGTTTAATTTCTTAAACAGAGTTATCTTTATTTGTTTCTGCATATTTCAATTTAATTAATAATACATTTTTATGGTTATTGTTAAATTGAAACAATCTTAAGTTGTATTCACATATAGCTACCCGGGTTAGTGCTAGAATTTCTTTATCAGTATTTAGCTTAAATTAGATAGTTTTATTTCAGTTAGTTTAGTCCCATTTCCACCCATCCAATCCAATCCATTTAGTTACAAGGAAACTGGTCCTTTAAATCCAGTCGGAGCCACCACACCAAATGGAAAAAGAGCTGTCTTAAGGTCCCGACCGGGTGGTTTTCCCTGATGTTTGAAGTAGAGATTTTCTAGGCTTCAACAAGTCCCAAAACAGAAACAAGGATAAGGTTTCGAGTGGGTGATCTAAATCTAGAGGGAGATCTAAACATTTTGGAAATTTTGTAAAGGTGTGCTAGAAATGCGGAAAGGAAGGGCACTACAAAAAGGACTGCAGATCTAAAGCTCCTGAGAAAGGAAAGGGATCTGATGATGCTCCTTCTGCAGAGGCAAAAACCACCTCGGATGAAGTTGGGGGTGTGTATTTGGCTTCTTCTTCAAATACACATGTAGATCATGAGTCATGGTTGATTGACTCGGGTGCATCCTTTCACTTCAATCCCCATAGGGAGTAGTACTACGAGTATGAGAAATATGATGACGGTGATACCTTCTTAGGTGATGATAGGAAGGCCAGAATCATCAGACGTGGAAAATTCAAGCTGAAGCTACAAGGTGGAAGGATTAGAACACTTCCTGGTGTTCTACACATTCCTGCATTGGCCATAAATTTGATTTCTGTAAGAAATATGGATGATGCAGGTGTAAAAATAGTGTTCGATAAAGATACCTATAAGATGGTTCAGGGATCACAGGTATTAATTCAAGGATTTTGGATTGGAACTCTGTACAAGCTTCAGGGCAGCACTGTTATTGATGGGTGCAACAGTTATGTGGCTCCTGAAAGTGGAGCAGAAAGCCTAGCGGTCTCTGGAGAAAAGACCATGCTAGGGCATCAAAGGCTTGGACATATTGGAGAGGAGGGCCTTCAGATACTGCATGGAAATGGTTTGGTAGAAGGTATGTCTAATAGCTCTCTAGATTTTGATTTCTGTGAACATTGTGTATATGGGAAGCAGCATCAAGTGAGTTTTCCTTCTGGTGCTAAGAGGGCGAACAAGATATTAGAGCTTATGCACAGTGATGTGTTTGGACCTGTGTCGGTTCCATCACTGGGTAAGTCTGTGTACTATGTTTCATTCATAGATGATTTCTCAAGGAATACATGGATACATTTCTTGAGGAAGAAATCTGAAGTATTTTACAAATTTAAAGAATTTAAGGCTCTGGTGGAAAACCAAATAGAGAATAAGATAAAGGTGCTGAGGAAAGATAATGGTGGGGAGTTCTGCAAGAAGGAATTTGAAGAGTTTTGTAAGAAGTGTGATATAGCACGACAGAATACTACTCCATACACACCTCAACAAAATAGAGTTGAAAAAATAATGAATAGAATTCTAATGGAAAAGGAAAGAAGCATGCTCAGTGGTACTGGGTTAGGACAAGAATTATGGGCAGAGGCAATGGAGTCTACATGTTACTTGGTTAATAGATCACCCTCATCAGCATTAGAGGATAAAACTCAACATGAGGTATGGATTGGTAAGGAACCCTCTCTTTCACATTTGAGGGAATTTGGATGTGATGCATATGTACATGTTCCAAAGGATAAAATGACTAAGTTGGATAATAAATCTGAAAGGTGCATCTTTATTGGGTATAAGGATGGTTTAAAGGGTTACAAGCTTTGGAACCTAGAAACAAGGAAGGTTGTGTACAGCTGAGATGTGGTGTTTAGAGAGTTGAAATATATTGTTAAACATGAAGTCCTACCAAAGAAACCTAAGAAGATAGATTTTGAGCTAAAGGAATATGAATCAGACTCTACAACAGAAGAATACTCAGAAGAGGAAGAGCCACAAACTCCAGCTGTGAGAAGATCAGTTCAAGAAAGAGGAAAACCAGAAAGGTATAGTCCATCTGCTTTCTATTCAAATTTTTCTTTAACTGTAACTAATGATGATCCCAGAACCGTCAGGGAGGCAGTAGATTCAAAGGATGGAAAACTCTGGAAGGAGGCCATGGTTGATGAAATGGCATCCTTGCATAAAAATGAGGCATGGGATTTGGTGGAGTTATCGGCTGGAAGGAAGCCCATCGGGATTAAATGGGTGTTTAAGAAGAAGATGAATGTAGAAGGCAAGGTGGAGAAATAAAAATCTCGATTGGTAGCAAAATGTTATTCCTAGGTGTCAGGAATTGATTTTGGTGATATTTTTTCTCTTGTTGCCAAAGTTACTTCTATTAGATTACTTTTATCTGTTTCTGCTGCATTTGATTTTGAGGTAGAATAGATGGATGTGAAGACATCATTTCTTCAAGGGGATCTAAAAGAGGAGATCTACATGAAACAAACTGAAGGCTTTATGGTGAAGGGGAAGAAATAACTGGTATGCAGGTTAAAGAAGTCTCTGTATGGGTTAAAACAGTCGCTAAGGATGTGGTATCAGAAATATGATACCTATATACAGGCTTGGCTTCACCAGAAGCAAGGAGGATCATTATGTTTATTTAAAATTAATTGGTGACCGTGTTATTTATTTGGTCTTGTATGTGGATGATATGTTGTTGATTGGAAATGACAAAGAAATTATACAAGATTTGAAGACCCAACTATTCTCCAAATTCGACATGAAGGATATTGGTGCTAAAAACTATATTTTGGACATGGAAATTAAGAGAGATTGGGCAAAGAGGAAGCTTTGGTTAAACCAGAGGAATTATTTCAAGACTATATTGCAAAGGTTCAATATGTAGGATAGTAAACGGGTGCATGTTCTAATTCCTGTAGGTGTAAAGTTGTTTGCTGAACATTGTCCCAAGACACAAGAAGAAGAGGAGGATATGTCTCGTGTTCCATATTCTAGTGTAGTGGGTAACCTGATGAATGAAATGGTATGTAATAGACCAGACATTTCACATGCAGTGGGAGTATTGAGCAGGTTTATGTCAAACCTAGGGAAGGAGCATTGGACAACAATGAAGCGGGTTTTCAGATATTTGCGTGGCACTAGTGATTATGGCTTGTGCTACTAGGGAAGACCAAGATTGGAAAGAGTGTTGGAAATTCATGTTTTTGTTGATGCAGACTGGGCTGGAGTTCTGGACCAAAAAAGATCTACAAGTGGGTATGTGTTTAGCCTATTTGGAGGTGCAGTCAGTTGGATGAGTAAAAGACAGTCTGTAGTGGCTCTTTCAACTACAGAGGAAGAATACATGGCATCCTCTCATGCAAGAAAGGAAGTCTTTTGGTTGCAGAGATTGTGTTCAAGTATGGGGTTGGTGCAACAAACTATAAGGATATACTGTGATAGCCAAAGTGCAATTTTCTTGCCTAAGAACCCTACTTATCATTCAAAGACAAAGCACATTGATGTTTAATATCACTTTCTGAGAGATATGGTTGAGGCTAAAAGGGTATTTCTAGTAAAGGTGGACAATTTGAACAATGTCACAGATGCATTGACGAAGTCTGTGAGCATTCAGAAGTTCTGTTGGTGTAGAGAAACAATGGGTGTTGCAGAGCTGGGCTAATGACTAAGCTCTCCTGTGGCCCCCTGTCGAAAGAAAACAACAAGTGGGAGAATGTTGGGTATGTGTTATATTATTTCCATGAATAGTCACAAGCGAGGGGGCCATAGGGGGTGCGATAGCCCCCCCCCCTGTACGTTGCATTAGGCATAATTGTTGCCCCCCCTATTCAGGTTCTGGGGTAGCGCCCTAGGAAAAAAAATTTGGACCCTATTTTGCAGTGGGCGGACCCACCCATGGTTTTGTGAATGGGTTTGCACATGGTTTTGGGGCATGATGGTTTTTGGCACTTGGTATTTTGTAGATCCGGTCAAGGGAACTATATTTATGTTCTATTCCAGGGTTAATGGATTGGGGTATTATATGCTTCGACATGTATATATATGTGTTGTAACACTAAAAGGATATAATGAAAAATCAAGCGGGTCATCCCAATTTGGGATCCATGGGAAAGTCTCTGTGTATATCTATTTTATGTTTTATGCTCTCGCTATTATTTATTTTCTGTTTTTAAGATTCGTTTGCAGATAAATTCTATACAGGGTTAAAACCTACAACAATGATGTTTTTCCTATTACATCGCACACTTCAAAGTGTGGTACTATGTGATGTTTCCCAACTTTAAGTTTGTGATGTTCTTTTAGGAGGACATTACATTTGGAAATTTCATGTTGTTTATGAGTGTTTTCACTACAATGTCATTGTTACTCTAGGAGGTCAATTCTATAGGGTACTATAGGCATTTTTAACTACTGCAATTTCATTCATCCCAACAAAATAATGCTAAAAGGTAATATCTTAGAATACAAAGTTCATCCTCTTCATGATTTGGTTAGAATAAGGGAAAGTCACTATTACCACCAAAACCTCAACATGATAAATATCTACACAACAAAAGAAGGTGGAAAATATTCTAGAGGCATACAAAGATATCTTAACTTCACTTATGGGGGTTCTTTTTCACTTCCAATTCAACCATTCAATTGCATTATTACACGGTGCTCCTTTACATAATGGCTCAATATACATACACTTTCTTCTGGAGAAAGAGTAGACAAAAAGTTATATTCATGAGCTCATCTAAAAGTTCCATATTCGATCGAGCTTCTTGCAATGTGGGAGCCCAATTGTGTTGGAGTAGAAGAAAGATGGGACATGGAGACTATGTAGTGATTATACAACCATGAAAAAAAATCACTTTTAAGAATACATACCCAATCCACCAAATTGAAAATATAATTATCTTAAGTGTGCCAAGTTCCTTAATGAGATTGATCTGAAGTTAGGTTATCAATAGACTCTAATTGGAAAAATCAAGGTATGGAATAGAACCTTGAAAGTTAAAGAAGGCCTTTTTGTGTGGTTGGTTATGCCTTTTGGATTGAATAATGTTTCAAAAAAATTCATGATAATGATGGATGCTATCCTACAATTGTTTTAAAACTCTTTTTTTGTTATATACTTAGATAGCATCCTAATATTTAGGAGAATTTGGGTGAACAATTGAAACACATTCAATATAAGGCCTTGAGCACCTTGTGACAACACAAGTTGTATGCCTATATATAGAAATTAATATAGAGAATTCAATACTTAGGCTACATCATGGATGAACATTGGGTAAATGTGGACCTAGCAAGGATCCAAGTTATTCGGGATTGGCCACACTCAACTACTCTAATAGAGATCCACAACTTCTTAGGACTTTCTAACTTATATCGCAGGTTCCTATTAAGGTTCTCCCATATTTCTTGGTCCTTGAATCAAGTGAAAAAATGTGGAGCCAAAGAAACAATTTATTGGTATAAGTCACAATAAAAATCATTCAAGAATATGAAACACCACCTTTAATCCACACCAGTCCTCACCCTACTAAACCTATAATAGTGATTTGATATCAATACAAATTCCTTACACTATGTTATTGGTACAATCCTCACTTAAAAAGGATATCTACTGGCCCTAATATTGGTCATAGTCACCCCACCCATGACAAGGAGATATACTCCATCATGTAGGCATGCCAATAGGTGAAGCATTATATTTTTGGGAAGGATATGATCATCCACACTAATCATAGGCATATAAAATTCATGTAGGCATAAGGAATGTTACATAATGAACACCATCAGAAATTCTCCATGCACCTACAATAATGTAACACCCTCTTCCCACATCTACTCAAGTAACTGGCCAAACGGGGTAAACATGCGACGAGAGACTACTAATATTTTATTCAATGACCTTAAGGAAGTGGAACCGATGCAAACACAAAAAACACACCTTACACTACATCATTAACATCTCGAGGAGGTAACCCAACCTTCTAGGGTCCTGTTCCCCGAGGGGGGGACTGATTTTTAGACCCTTTGAGGTTGAGACACGGGCTTGTAAGGGAAAGGGAGCAACTCTAGACCCTATATCTGCAAGCTAGCCTTATCAAGGTAGCATATTAGGCCGAAGAAAAAAAATTTCTACTTGTAGCTTCGATATTTGTGCCACATTTTCAGCCCTTGAGCCCAGGTCACTGCCCATAACTTCCTGTAACTTTAGGGGAAGTTAAATAAAATTAAAAAAACATATGGAAGCAATCACATCAACCATAACTCATCCGAGCTCACCCAACCATGATAGGCATTTCGTCAAACACGTCACGAAAATAACATCTATAGGTATGAACATCATATTTAAATAAAGGGGTATCTTTCTTATCTGAGAATGGATAAGAAGCATTTATCCCCTACATCATAAGATCTCATATAGTCAATTTTACCATAGATACATGGAATATTCATTTACAGGAAAAAACATGAACAGATCCATAAATCATCACTGATCAAATACATGCTCATAACCAACATATTAATAACAAAAATACAATGGATACAATAGCAATAAAATCCATACATAAAATAGTATATTTTCATACCGAATATTGGAGAATGAGATCTTCGTTACTGAATTTAAAAAACAATCGGAGATGGGAATTCCACGTTCCAAACCACCATATATTGGCTGAGCCAAGTCACACTTCAGGAAATCACCCCTGTGCCATATTCCAAGCATGAGTGTGGGACTTAATCAAACACATCAATCACAATCCATCCAGGGTTTCCAGAGGCCAAACCACCTAAACCATTAACCAGTGATTCCAACCCATGTTATAAATCACAACCATCATGGATTGGTCTCTATCCAAGTTTCTCTAGGACTCTAGAGTGTTTGTTCCAACCAAGGCTCCAGGACTAGTAAACCCCAGTTTTTTCTAGGCTCTAGAGTGTTTGTCCAACCAAGGCTCTAGGAACTAATAACTCAACCCAACAACTAAAGGAATCATGAGAAACAACCAGAAAAAATTTAATGGAAATAAACCCACAATACCATGGTTGTCCAGGAAATGGAAAGGCTATGAAAATCCACATAAATACACCATGCATGCCAAAAAAAGTGAGGAAATCATATAAGCAACTCGGTACTGCCACTGAGAACCTACTGTAGATGCTGATCCCAACGTCCTCTTGCAATTTCCTGCTTTTCCTTTACTTTCTTGATCCAAATATCCACAAATTCCACACTCTCCAAGTGTGCTCCAAGAATAATCTAAGTGTCCAAGAGTATGGGAGAGAGAGAATAATGAGAGCTCCAAAACTGAACTAACAAAATCCTTGCCCACTAATCCTCATAAACCTTTTTATTAATGAGGTCTTTGTTTTCATCATTTTCATTTTATTTCCTTCAATTTCCTCCTCACATGCGACCTCTGACCTTTCACAATCCTTTTCTCCTATTTTTCATTATTTTCATAAATAAAATTCCAATTAATGCCTCATGCCTTTCCAAAGCCTTTGCCTTTGCCTTTGCTAATTTCCTTAGCCATAATAACTAAAAAGAACACCCACTAGGATGTTTTTCTCACCACTCAACTTGGAATATGTGTCTCATCACAGTGGTCTTATATATATATATATATATATTTTACATGTATTTTTTCCAAGGTTGTTACAGAACCCTCCCCCTTGGGGGAAAACCGTCCTCGATATTCAATGACACCTACAAACCAAAAAACAACTGAAAACAAAAGAGACTATCTATGGAGCTTTATAACACAACTTGTTGCAATATTTACAATGAATAACCTGCTAAAACATGATAATCATACTATTTACTGGAGCTTTATACCAAAACTCATTATAGTATTTATTCTCACAACCACATATAATTATGAAAATTTTCTTCAAACAAAAAATAACCATATGATTTATGGAGATTTATAAACCAACTCGATACAATATTTACAATAATATACATATATACACATATACACATATACACATTTTCTTAACCGGAAAATAGAAGGATACGATGCGTGTATCAACAAAAAGAGAATCCAAAGGCTCGCACTTCCATCCTCAAAGTAGTACCAGGATTCACCTCCTTCCCAGGAAGTGTGGAATCCACTGTCAAAGTCAAATCTGCATCCAATCTCTAGCGCTAAAATCTTGCACCAATTTTCCACTCAATGAATAATTACTATCTCATTGCTCCAGAGCACACTACCAATGTGCATTTGATTCCATCTGGAAATGATAATGACAAAAAAAAAATCCATTGCAACCTTCCCTTCTCTGCTACGCCATCCCTTGAGAAATTCGGTCACCCCTTCCATATATTCACTCACCTTCCAAGTTCCACTAGCACCCCCATCTTGCGATGTCCATCCCTTGGCAAGGATTCCTCACATCAGAAGTTTGAAAAAACAAGGCATATACCTGCCTCAAACCATCACACCAGTCATAGCATACTCGTGGAAAAAAATGGACACTATTGGGAACCAGTGTCCCACAATGGCCCTGCTCTTGAAGTGCTTTACCAACATTATCCACTGCCTGTTTCAATTCCTTTTACTAACACTGATAGTTCTTGTAGTATGTTTCAACCACCCAACTGGGAATTTCCGTGCTTCTTGTACGAAGCACATAACTTCCATTAGATTTAAAAAAAATTGAAATAAATTCACATCATACCTCATTGGTAGCTCGTCAATAAGTTACACTTGTATTTATGTTCACTTCTCGTGACACAAGTTAAACCAATTGTTTGATCAAATCATCATGTATAAAGATATCATATCTGGTTAGCTCAAAGTGCAACCATCATATATTAAAATCATAAATCACATGCAATCGTCATAAACCATAATCATAAATCACATGTAATCATCATAATTCAGAATCACATATCACATGCATAATAAAATATCGATACTTATCGTTCATTGGTCCTTACTTCTGCCTTTGTTCTTTCTGTACACATACCATATTAGTTTTCACACCCGGAAAGCACCCAGACACAATGTTCAACAGATGCATCTACATAAGGCATGCAACACTGCATAATACATACACCCACACCCACTAGTGTACAACACAAACCAATACATATACATATACACAGTACAAGACAACAAATACATATGTCACAATACCATGACTACACCATGAACCTACATAGTACCACATGTCTGCAACACGACATGTACGACATGCACACAATACCACATGTATACATGTACCATATGCACAACATGTACATAATACCACCTATACACAAAGTACCTGCACAACATGTACACAAAATCACATGTACACCATACCACCTTCCCAACATGTACACAATGCCAAATGTACACCAAACCACATGTACATTGTTCACACAATACCACATGTACACAACACCACATGCACGACATGTAAACGACACCATATGTACATAGAACCACATGCATGACATGTACATGGTAGCTCCTGCACACATCACCACATGTAAAACCTATACATAGCACCACATGCACACAACACCATGTGTAAAATCATTCACAAAACACCAAATGCACATAGCAACATATGTACATCACACACACAACACCATATGTACATATAATTGCATATTCAACATGTACATAGCACCATATGTACACAACACCACATATCCAACATGTACATAACACCATCTATACCCGGCGCTGCATATGTAACATCATATATACGACATGCATACAACATCATATGTACAAAATACTACATATGCAACATTACACATCACCATAGATACAATCATTGAATATAAAAACTGTACAACATATACACAACAATAGCACTGCACATCCATAGACCACACGTTGACCCCACAAGAAACCTTTCTTCTAGTGTCTTCCACTATCCATGCTCACCCTAGCATGTCACAGATCACACTACTTTCACTTCGTTGATGTACCCATCAACATTACATGTCCATACCATAAACATAGGCATAGTACACATATGTAATATCAATTCATGTCCACATGATACTGACCTCATGGATTTGTGAGAGTTACTCTTACCACTTGATTCCTCATAAGACCAAGAACCTCTTCATGCCATTCACCTACATAAGAAATCATTTCTCCACAAGAATGACCCTTGAAAACCCCATCATATACATACATACATACATACATACATACATACATATGTATGTATGTATGTATGTATGTATGTATGTATGTATGTATGTATGTATCATTAGCATAAAACAATCATGATCTTGTCAGACAATGACATACATACTCACATACATGTATACATATATAAAATCAACAAAATCATGATCACAATGTCATTACTAGATATCAAGGTCTAGGTTAAGAGAACTTCCTTATTTGTGCACAACATGCAAAACATTGAGAGAAACAATAACCAACATAGCCAAGGCATATAACACCCCAAATCGATTCACTTCACCCTTCTCGAGATTGTCCTGCCACTGTCCATTTACCACAATGGACTAAACCAATCCATCCGACTGTCATACTCTTAACTTCTGTTGTTCTTACTCATGCACCGAGCGTCATCCAAGTCTTTCATTACTTTTTGGGTACCACAAATCTCTCCCAGATCTCCATCAATTTTTTTCTTTCCCAACTGATCCCTAAGACTCTCAAACAAAAGGAAAGAAAAAGAAATAAACAAGAATAAATCCATGAAAACCAAAATCAATACGACACCATAACAAAGTGGCAAGTCCTTGCACCAGACATAAGAAAAACTGCAAATCAAGCACAAGAAAATCACAAAATACCAAAAGCACGGTGCTAGCAACAAACACCATGACTCAATCCCCATGGTTCTCAAGGAAAGCTCAACCTGAGCCTTCTTCAAGATTTCATAACAGTCTCTCTTGCCATGTAATCCCTGCATCATGCTTCCATAAACACATAACTGTCAGTGCATAAATAAACATACAAAATTCTATTTACCTTACCTTTTTGTTCCAAGCACGTTGACTTGTAACTAAACACACATGTTAGCCATATGTACTAAACATCAAGACAACATATCTATCAATTCAAAATCAAATTTTAACCAGACTAACAACCATGTCATAACCAATAATCAACTCACATTCATCGGTCATAATAAATAATGCTACAACTATCAGCTACTTATAGTCAAGTATATACCGACTATCTCAGCACATATGTGTTAGAAAAACCACCTTAAAGCAAGATCATTCCTTCATGCAATCTTATGGATACAAACTCATATCACACAATTAATCAAACATTCAAACAACTTGCAAACATACCATGATAAATAGATCGAATAGATAACATAATCAAACACTCAAAACAATCAAGAACCAAGTATATGACATAAGAAAACTCATACCTTAACGTATCTTAGGGGAGGCTATCTTGTCTGCACAATCAATCTAGATTAGCACAATATAACTTCACAACACCTCAAATTAGCATAAATAAAATCAAGATATCCATAAAAGTAACAAACTAACATGTTCACATTATAAAATCATAATCTATTTTCATTCATACATAACAATCACATATGAAAAGTCAACCTAAATTAGTACAATACAATATAACAATTATATCGATTCATACATGAATGTAATAACCCTAACCATATACATAAGCTAATCCAAGGCAATATCATACATATAACACCAAGATCTTAATTAAATAACCCTAATCATCAAGTTACTAGCATACCACAACAATAAATTAACATATAACATGCCAATCATCAACGTATAACATGGTCATTAAGCTAACTACAAGCTAACATATTCATAAATGACATATAACATAATCATCAAGTTAATACCATGCTTGACTAACCGACACATGTACATATGATCACACTAATTAAGTAGCATCTATCATATATATTGTTAGTGTCAGTATTTTCATCCTGTCACCAGTGATCAAATGGACTCTTATCATGTCTTGTTAGGGTCCCATAGTCAAATTTTTGTCATTTCATTAGGTCTTCAAGCAAAAATTTGGCCACTAGGTATTAGGTTTAGGACTATTTTCCACTCCTTCCAAAATTTTTAAATTGTTGGTCCATGTCATCACTCAGCTGAGTGTATCATCATTCAAATATGTTCATCATCATTTTAGTCATCATCACCATGATTTCATTCAATTTCGTGTCTCCATCAGGTCATAGGTTTCAAGGTCACAAAAACTCTCATTTCATGCATAAAATCTGACAATTGGAGGAGTGGTAATAGCCAATTTTATTCAATAAATTTTTATTTCAAAAATGTAATTTTATGTTTCTATATGTAACAAGTGCTTCATGTTCTTCAAATTTGTAGTTCAAGGTTTCAAAAAGATTCAATGTTCCAAAGAAACGCCCAAAATATAGTTGCTACAAGAGAGTTGCTATCCTTCTGGAGTACTCTTAGGAAAATGAGTTTGTATCTATAATGGAGTGTCAAAATTACTTTCTTGATGATTAAAATAATAACTAAAGAAAGAGATATTTCCAATGAGCTATCATGAGCTCAATTTTGATTTCAGGAAGGCCTCCAAAAGTGGTCTGCAATCTCACGTTGCGCTTTTCTCAAGGACATGCTGCGCTTTTCTTAAGCACGTTGCACTTTTCTCAAGCTCATTGTGCTTTTTGTAGTGAAGGAACCACGACCACAAATATTGTTTTAAAAGGGTATAAGAAGAAATTAAAGGTTTCTTCACCTATCTCCAAGTAATTTAAATCTTGCAAGCCCCTCCTTTCAGCTCATGGTCATAAATTTATGGTGGAAACCTCTCCATTACCCTCCATGCTATGATCTAGTAAGTAAACCCTAGTTTTCAAAGTTTGTAAGTTTAATTTGTTTTCCCTATACCAATTTAACTCATCCCCCACTACCCTCACATCCCTTCATTCCTCACTCCTTATTCATATTCCCTAAAACCCTACCCCTACGTTGCGCTTTTCTAGGCAATTACACTACATCTTTGTAATTGAATTCCCTGCTCCATTCCCTTGTCATTTCAAATCCATATAACTTCCCTAAGGTTCCTAAATCCCATATACCCTTACCTAAATTTTCCCTCACTTATCCCAACTCCCTAACCCTATAATCCCACTCCCTTCTCCTTCCCCTTCTCCCCTAGTGTTTCTAAGTAAAATTGAACATCATGGAAGAAGAGAGAAACATTATGGAGGAAGAGAGAAACACCACAGAAGAAGAGAATAAGACCTACAATAAAGGAGGGAGAATCCTAAGGCTTGAACCATCATATACAAGGTAATTGATGTGGCCATCCCTAGCAGTCAAATTCTTCCAACATGTGGGTTGTTTTGAGTTTTGTGAAATGATCCAAAGAGTGAAAAATTATCCAGATTTGACTAGAATCTACATCACAAACCTCCAGAAATACCAAGTCACCATTTCAAAGGGTGACATTCACCATTTCAACATATTTTATTGCAGAATCTATAGGGATACCAAACAATGGTGAGTATTGGGTCAAAGGCATGAACCTAGACCTTGATCAGTACAAACCTTACTTGAAATCACAGTGCAAAGGAAACCCCAATTTGTCAAAAAGAGAAGGATAAGTTGGAACTAATTTTTGATACATCCATGATAGCATAACACACCTTATTTTGTGTCTCTGGAGAAATTTTTAGGAAATTTGAAGAAAATTTGGAAAATTTGAAAAAATCCTCGAAGACACATTTTCTAGAAATGTCCTGTTTAGTCATCCTTTTACAGAACATATTGTGGCCAAACAAAGATGAATTTTGGGAAAATGGATGAGTTTTATGTTCCTAAGATATAAAACTACTATATTGTACTTCAGAAATTACATAGGTATTATATAATGAGATATCCATTCGCATCTTCACAGCCTATTTTTCTGACTATGCAATGTCCTGTTTAAGTCACCTTTTTGCAGAGAATATTGTGGAAAATAAGAGAAGCATATTGAGAAACAGGACGAGGTTTTTGTTCCTAACAGGCCAAAGAATAAAAAAAACTCTTGTTTGTGCAAAATAGTTCATGTTTAGGGATATATCTCTTCATCTATGAGGCATATTTTTTTCAGAAAACTCAGAAAATTTTCACAGTTATACTGGAAAACGTGTAGCATGGACCACGTTGCACTTTTTCTGGAGGCTTATAAATGCTAAAAAAAATACACGGTTGGATAGAGAATGGTCTCTACATTACATTTTGACTATTTTTACTCCAAAAACTGAGATTTTGATAGGTGGAAAAGCCCAAAAACCTCCTAAAAAACACCTTTCTGCCTTGTTTTTGAGGCCACGCTGCGCTTTTTGACCAGTTTTGGAAAAAGTGTTTTTCAGGGGCCTAACTCCTTAATTTTATTTTATTAATGAAATTTTGGATAACTATACAAGAGAATATTTGAATTTAGATATCTTGAGCTCAATTTTTAATTCAGAAATTCATTGAAAAGTCAGCTTGAAGGTCACGATGCACTTTCTCAAGGGCACACTGTGCTTTTTCAAGATTCCTTGTCATCTTCAGAATTTTGAATTTTTCTCATTTGGTTGATGAATTCCATGGATTTTTACTGATTTAAATGTGAAAATAAAATGTAATTATGTTTATTATAGTCACTAGAGGTAAATACATCAATTAAAATTGTATTTTTGGGTCAAGTGAATCAGTTTCATCAAAGATAGGGATGAGTTTGTTGACCTCCCTAGTCATTAGGATTCCAGTTGAGGACTTTGGGGAAAAAATCCACAAGTCATGGATTTGACCTCTAAGAGTGGGGAGAAGAAATTTTGGTCTATATATTTCATTTCCTTTGTCATTGCAATGATTGGATGTTGTGTAATTGATCTTTGAACACTAGTGTAATCAGTCATTTTTTGGCAGGAACTAATAGACAAAGTTGCAACAATTTTGGTGGGATTCCTGTGGTAATGTGTTTTAGTAGTGTTTCTTCTTACATTTACATATGTTTGAATGTATTATGATTTCCATATTCATGCCATCTATCAATGTAATTTATTCCTAAGTTAGATAAGCATAATTCATTAGTTGATGCTCTGTTTTGGAGGAGTTATTACAGTTGTGTTTCATTTTCTTCCTATTGAAAAGAATTCATGATTTCCATGCTCGTTTATGAAACCCTAGAAATCTGTCATACTCATATTGATACCTAAATGTGCTAAATTATGTGCCTACCATGCCCCAGCAAATCTTTGCAATTCTCATCCTCTCTTCCTTGACCTAGTTCTTCCCTAGCCTAATTCACCATCCAGCACTCAAAATAATTCAAAAAAACCCTAGTGCTACTATACCTAGCCTAAAATCCTCATTATCTAGTCATTTTGACTATGATCTTTTGGCGAGAGCCCTCTCCTGCCTAGTAGAGCTAGCTACTACGCCAAAGCGGTCTATGGTTGCCTTTGCTGGTCTCTTTCACAGCCTTTAAAGATCTGGTGGAGTGATAACATCTTGGCGACCATACTAGGGACCGAAGTTACAGATCTTCCTCATGAAAGAACGAAAAGGGTCAAATCTGATTATTGATGGTGAATAGTGATCAGACACACAAAGGATTAAATCATTCACCTGGCGACTCCAAATTTGTTTCAAAATCAAATCTAAGACTCCATTGGAGAATGAAACTTGCCAAAAGAAACATGAAAAGACAACATGGGAAGATCAGGTATTCAACTTGGGCTTTCATCCAAGAAATCATGTTCTTTGTCCTGAATTATTTTTTCTCTTTTCCTGAGAATGTTAAGAAGTTTTTTCAAAGTATATTGTATTTGACAAAAGATACCAGATATGTATTTGATTCGTTCCCTTTGAAAATTGTGGATTCAAATTCTCCTTATGCCTTTGATCTTAGTCAAGAGCCTTCTTCTGAATATTATGACGATCATCTTCTGCCTGATAAGCATCAAGTGACAAAGACTAATGTTACAACTTATGTACATACTCCTATACATTTTAAAATTCTAGATAGATACAGGCCACTCATCTTACCTCCTATACTCCATGATTTCCATAAAAACTATTATAAATATCTTCCCAGGTTTGACAGAGAATATGGTAACATCACTGCCGAGAAACACATTCAGGGTTTTGAAAATTTTATCATTCTTTTTTAGGTTGATGAAGATGATGTTAGTATCAAAATATTTACTCTATCTTTACAAGGAAAAGCCAAGGAATGGTTCAAAAACTTGCCAGTTGCAAGAATTTTTTATTTCCATCAGTTTGTGAAAGTATTCCTTGATAAATGGGTGATCAAGAGGAATAATTTTCTGATTTTAGAAGAATATAATCATTTGAAAATTCGCTGAGGATAAATAGTGCAAAACTTTTCAGCTAGGTTTAATCAAGTATACAATTCACTCCCTGCTAATATAAAACTACCTCCTGGTTCAACTCTCTTACCTTACCCGGATGCCTTTGATCCAGAAATGGAATTTCAATTGAGAGAAAGGAATGTTACAACGCTCAAAGAAATACAAGACAATGCAATACATGTGGAAGCTAATTCTCTAGTCAAAAGGTTAAATTTGAAGGCAGAAGAAAGGGAGAACATAGAAAAGGAATACCTAACATCTTCAGAAGTAAAGCTTGACATTTTGGCAAGTACCATGGAAAATTTAATGCAAAAGATCACCATGACAGATGAATTTTCTGATAAAAAACACCATTTCCCAGTTATTGTAGAAGAAGCAATTGTTGGCCCTAAACATTTTCCTACTAATCCCAATTACCATAGATTAGAAAATGATTGTTGTTTGTATTCATTTATGGACAATCATGAAAATGTATTTTCAGATCAAATCAAGGAGAAGAAATCTTCTGATCTAATATGCATGTTTGATGACATTATTTATATTGATGATTTACCCAAATTTGATCAGTATGATGATGATTATGTTCTCCAAATTGAAGCTAACTTTGCAGAGCAATCATCAGTTGGCTTGTGGGAGGAGGAAGCTCAGTTTTAGCAACTAAAATGTAGTGATCGGTCGATGTATATTTGTGATTACAATGATGAGGAAAATTCAGAACATTTTGAAGTAAGTGAAGGTTCTTTTCCCTTAATTTTTGCTTCATTCCAATTCATCAGAATTTTTTTTTCTAAGATCAGAAATCAATATTCTTTATGTGTTTATATTGGGCATGAATAACACAATGAAATTCTTGATTAGGGCTCCTTACCCTTGTGTTTCTCCTCTTTTGCGAAAATAAGAGAAAACTATAAGCAAACAGATAAGTGAGTTATCAGCAGTATAAATGGGCATCCTTCTCATAAATTGGTTGAGGAGTTCACTTGTGATATGCATGCTTCTTTCGCTCTAGAATCCTAGCCACTAAGTTACATTGATTTTAAAATTAGAGATGAAAGCTTAGAACCTGAAACATATTATGAATTGATGCAGGACAATTATTTATTGTTAAGTTTTGACTCATTTGAATTTTTGAAGAGAATTTTTCATAATATCTCTAAAATAAAGAATCATAAACCTATAGAAAATCATCTAATCTCATTGGAACCAATGTATGATAAGTTGCAATATTTATCTCATGTTCTCCATGATCCAATAGATGATGTTTTGGATGATATATTTAATCAAATTCCTTCTCCATTAGTTGGTTATGAGCTTCAAAGAAAAGATGATAAAACTTTGATTTGGCACCCGGCTTCATTGTCTTGTTCAGCAGGAGTCACATTACAAATATCGTACTAATATTTCCAGTCATCTTAGGAGAGTAATGAAGAATATTATTGTTTTGTTTTTTATCATGAGGAAAAATTAGTCATTCACGAGTTTTAGGATCCTTTTGTCAACTTGTTGCGGTCATCAACGGAGGAAAGCACCGATGTTGGGAAAATTTTTAAATCAAGGTACGAAGACTACCTAGAGAAAAGCTTTAGTGTAGAAGATGGGCTAGAAATTAGTATGTATTCCTATGAAGATCCTTTTGAAGCATCTTGAGGTAAATCGGTGGGATCATGCTTTTTAATTTCATTAAGATTAAATATATTGACAAGTTTTCATGGGAGTTTCCTTTCAGTGGTTTTCCTTTCTTGCTCATGAGCAAGCGCTTGTAGAGAATTAAACTAGTAGAGTTGTTCCATTTCACTTGATCATGTGATGTATGGATCACTTAGAGTAGGTGTGCTAAATAAGTTGAATTATCAACATTTCTTTTTAAGAGTATCTTCCAGTAAATTTTGCAGTTAGTCTATAGTTCAGTTTTTCATTCGGATTGCAATATCAAGTCTCATATTTTGTTTCCGACTCCATTCCCAATGCATAAGGCTACTTGGCCTACAGTGTTATTGACACCTCCAAGGAGTTTCCATCCCCAGTTGGAGCCAATGTTAGTGTCAGTGTTTGCATCCTATCACTAGTGATCAAATGGACTCATATCATGTCTTTTAGAGTCCCATAGTCAATTTTTTGTCATTTCATTAGGTCTTCAAGAAAAAAATTGGTTACTTGGTATTAGGTTTACGACTATTTCCCACTCCTTCCAAATTTTCTAAATTGTTGGTCCATGTCATCAGTCAGCTGAGTGTATCACCATTCAAATATTTTCATCATAATTTTAGTCAACATCACCATTATTTCATTTAGTTTCGTGTCTCCATTAGGTCATTAGGGTTTCAAGGTCACCAAAACTCTCATTTCATGCATAAAATCCAACAATTAGAGGAGTGGTAATAGCCAATTTTATTCAATAAATTTGATTTAAAAAATATAATTTTATGTCTCTATATGTAATAAGTACTTGATGTTCTTAAAATTTGTAGTTCAAGGTTTCAAAAATATTCAATATTCCAAAGAAACACCCAAAATATAGTTGCTATAGGAGAGTTGCTATACTTATGGAGTACTCTTGGGAAATGCATTTGTCTCTGTCATGGAGTGTCCAAATGACTTTCTTGATGAGTCAAATGATAAATAGATAGAGAGATATTTCCAATGAGCTATCATGAGCTCAATTTGGAGTTCAGGAAGGCCTCCAAAGGTGGTATGTAATCTCACATTGTGCTTTTCTCAAGGACACGCTGCGCTTTTTGCAGGGTTTGATGCGCTTTTCTCAAGCTCCCTATGCTTTTTGCAGTGAAGGAACCACAACCTCAAATATTTTTTACAAAGGTTCTAATCATCAATTAAAGGTTTCTTCACCTATATCCAAGTAAGTTACATATTTCAAGCCCCTCATTTCAACTCATGGTCATAAGTTTATGGTGGAAACCTCTCCATTACCCTCCATGCTATGATATAGTAATTAAACCATAGTTTTCAAAGTTTGTAAGGTTAATTTATTTTCCCAAGACCCATTTACCTCCATTACATTATAATTAATCCCCCACTACCTTCACATCCCTTAATTCCTCACTCCTTATTCATATTTCCTAAAACCCTACCGCTACGCTGCACTTTTCTAGATAGCTAGACTACATCTCTGTAATTGAATTCCCTACCCTATTCCCCTTGTCATTTAAAATCCCTATAAATTCCCTAAGTTTCCTAACTCCCATATACCCTTCCCTAAATTTTTCCTCACTTATCCCAACTCCCTAACCCTATAATCCTACTCCCTTTTCCTTCCCCTTCTCCCATAGGGTTTCTAAACAAAACTGAACATCATGGAAGAAGAGAGAAAAAATATGGAGGAAGAGAGAAACACCACAGACTAAGAGTAGAATACCTTCAATAAAGGAGGGATAATCCTATGTCTTGAAACATTATACACTAAGGAATTGATGTCATCACCCCTAGCAGTCAAATGCTTCCAGCATGTGCGTTGTTTTCAGTTTTGTGAAATGGTCCAAAGAGTGCAAAATTATCCAGATTTGAATAGAATCTTCATCACAAACCTCCAAAAATAACAAGTCACCATTGCAGTGGTGAAATTCACCATTTAAACATATGTTATTGCAGCAGCTACAAGGATACCAAACCATGGTTAGTATTGGTTCAAAGGCATGAACCTAGACCTTGAGCAATACAAACCCTACTTGAAATCACAGTGCAAAGGAAACCATAATTTGTCAAAAAGAGAAGCATAAGTTGGACCTACTTGTTGATACATACATGATAGCATAATACACATTATTTGGCATCTCTGGAGAAATTTTGAGGAAATTTGGAGAAAATTTTGAAAATTTGAAAAAATCCTTGAAGGCACTTTTCCAGAAATGTCATGTTTAGTCATCTTTTTGCAGAACATATTGTGGCCAAACAAAGATGAATTTTGGGAAACTGGAGGAGGTTTAGGTTCCTAAGATATCAAAATAAAATAACCTACTTCATACTTTACACAAGTATTACAGAATGAGATATCCATTCACATCGTCATAGCCTATGTTTCTGACTGTTCAATGTATTGTTTAAGTCACCTTTTTGTAGAGAATATTGTAGATAATGAGAGAAGCATCGTGGAAAAATGGAGGAGTTTTGCATTCCTAACAGGAAAAAAAACACAAAAATATCTTATTTTTTCAATAAATTTCATGGTTGGGGAGATATCTCTCCATTGCGGAGGCCTGGGTTTGCAGAAAACTCAGAAAATTTTCACAATCAAACTACAAAAGGCTCAGCGTGGGCTACGCTGCGCTTTTTCTGGAGGCCTCTAAATGATGAAAAATATACATGGTTCGATATAGATTGGTCCCTACATTAAATTTTAACTATTGGAACTCCAAAAAATATGCTTTTGACAGGTGGAAAAGCCCAAAAACCTCCTAAAAACACTTTTCTGTCTTGTTTTTTGAGGCCATGCTGCGCGTTTTGACTAGTTTTGGAAAAAGTGGTTTTTCAAGGGCTTAACTCCATAATTTTAATTTCTTAATGACATTGTGGATAACTAGACACTAAAATATTTCCAATGAGCTATGTTGAGCTCGATTTTGACTTCAAAAATTCATTCAAAAGTCAACTTGAAGGTCACACTGCGCTTTCTCAGGGGCATGTTGTGCTTTTCCAGATTGCCTGTCAACTTTAGAATTTTGACGTTTTCTCAGTTGGTTTATGAATTCCATGGAGTTATACTGATGTAAATGTGAAAAAAAAATGTAATTATGTTTATTATAGTCACTAGAAGTAGATAAATCAAGTAAAATTGTATTTTTGGGTCAAGTGAATCAGTTTCATCAAATATAGGGATGAGTTTGTTGACTTCCCTAGTCATTAGGATTCCGGTTGAGGAATTTGGGGAACTCCACAAGTCATGGATTTGACCCCTGAGAGTGGGGAGAATATTTTTTGGTCTATATTTTTCATTTCCTTTGTCATTGCAAGGGTTGGATGTTGTGTAATTGATCTTTGAACACTAGTGTAATCAGTCATTTTTTGGCAGGAACTAAGAGACAGAGTTGCAACTATTTTAGTGGGATTCATGTATTAATGTGTTTTAGTAGTGTTTATTATTATGTTTACATATGTTTTAATGTATTATGCTTTCCATATTCATTTCATCTCTCAATGTAATTGATTCCTATGTTATATAAGTATAATTCATTAGTTGATGCTTTGTTTTGGAGGAATTGTTACAGTTGTGTTCCATTTTCTTCTAATTGAAAATAATTCATGATTTCCATGCTCTTTTTTGAAACCATAGAAATCTCTCATACTCATATTGATACATAAATGTGCTAAATTATGTGCCTACCTTGCCCCATCAGATCTCTACAATTTTAATCCTCTATGCCCTGACCTAGTTCTTCCCTAACCTAATTCATCATCCAAAACTCAAAATCAATCAACAAAACCCTAGTGCTACTATACCTAGCCTAAAATCATCATTATCTAGTCATTTTGACTGTGATATTTTGGAGAAAGCCCTCTCCTGCCTATTAGGGCTAGCTACTAGGCCAAAGCGGTCTGTGGTTACCTTCGTTGGTCTCTTTCTCAGTATTCAGAGATCTGGTGGAGTGATAACATCTTGGCGACCATATTGGGGATTTAAGTGACATATATTTCCTAGGAAAGAACAAAAAGGACAAGATTTGATTGCTGATGGTGAATAGTGATCAGACACACAAAGGCTGAAATCATTCACCTTGCGACTCCAAATTCGTTTCAAAATCAAATCTAAGACTCCACTAGAGAATGAACCTTGCCAACAAAAACATGAAAAGACAACATGGGAAGATCATGTATTCAACTTGGGGTTTCATTGAATAAATGATGTTCTTTGTCCTGAATTATTTTTTCTCTTTTCCTGAGAATGTCAAGGATTTTTTTCAAAGTATATTGAATTTGAGAAAATATCCAAGATCTGTATTTGATTCATTCCCTCTAAAAATTGTGGATTGAAATTCTCCTTACACCTTTGATCTCGGTCAAGAGCCTTCTTTCGAATCTTATGATGATCATCTTCCACCTAATAAGCCTCAAGTGATCAAGACTAATCTTACAGCTTTTTTACGTACTCCTATACCTTCTAAAATTACAGATAGATACAAGCCACTCATCTTACCTCCTATACTCCATGATTTCCCTAAAAACTATTACAAATATCTTCCCATGTTTGATGGATAATATGGTAGCATCATTGCTGAGAAACACATTCAGGGTCTTGAAAAATTTATCGATATTTTTGAGGTTGATGAAGATGATGTTAGTATCAGAATATTTTCTCTATATTTGTAAGGCAAAGCCAAGGAATGGTTCAAAAACTTGTCAGTTGAAATAATTTTTTATTTCCATCAGTTTGTGAAAGTATTCCTTGATAAATGGGTGATCAAGAGGAATCCTTTTTTGATTTTAGAAGATATAATCATTTGAAAATATGCCCAGGAGAAATAGTGCAACAATTTTCAGCTAGGTTTAATCAAGTATACCATTCAATCCCTCCTAATGTAAAACCGCCTCTTGGTTCAGCTCTCTTACACTACCAGGATACCTTTGATCCAGAAATGGAATTTAAATTTAGAGAAAGGAACGCTACAATGCTCAAATAAATACATGACAATGAAATAGATGTGGAAGCTAATTTTCTAGTCAAAAGGTTAAGTTTGAAAGCATAAAAGGGGAGAACATAGAAAAGGAATACCTAACATCTTCACAACTAAATCTCGAAATTTTGGTAAGTACGATGGAAAAATTAATGAAAAATATCACCATGAGAGATGAATTTTCTAATCAAAAACACCATGTCACAGTTATTGCAGAAGAAGCAATTGTTGGCCCTAAAAATTTTCCTACTAATCCCAGTTACCATATATCAGAAAATTATTGTTGTTTGTATTCATTTATGGAAAATCATTAAAATGGATTTGCAGATCAAATCGAGGAGAAGAAATCTGCTGATATAATGTGTATGTTTGATCACATTACTTATATTGATGATTTACCCAAATTTGATCAGTATGACAATGATTATGTTCTCCAAATTGAAGATAACTTTGCAGAGCAATCAACAGTTGGTTTATGGGAGGAGGAAGCTCAGTTTCAGAAACTGAAATGCAGTGATTAGCCTATGTATATCTGTGATGAAAGAGATGAGGAAAATGCAGAAAATTTCGAAGTAAGTGAAGGATATTTTCCCTTAAGTTTCGCTTCATTCCAATTCATCAGAGAAATTTTTTCTAAGATCAAAAATTAGTAGTCTTAATGTGTTGATATTCGAAATGAAGAACACAATGAAATTCTTGGTCAAGACTCCTTACCCTTGTGTTTCTCCTCATTTGCGAAAATAAGAGAAAACTGTAAGCAAGAAGATAAGCGAGTTATCAGTAGTATAAATGGGAATCCTTCTCATCAATTGGTTGAGCAAGTCACTTGTGATATGCAAGATTCTTTCACTCCAGAATCCCATCCATTAAGTTACATTGAGTTTCAAATCATAGATGAAAGCTTAGAACCTAAAACATATTATGAATTAGTGCAGGACGATTCTTTACTGTTAAGTTTTGAATCATTTCAGTTTTTGAAGTGAAATTTTCATAATATCTCTAAAATAAAGAATCATAAGCCTATAGAAAATCATTTAATCTCATTGGAACCAATGTATGATAAGTTTCAATAGTCATCTAAATTTCTCCATGATCCAATAGATGATGTTTTGGATGATATCTATAATCAAAGTTCTTCTCCATTAGTTGGTAATGAGCTTCAAAGCAGAGATGATAAATATTCGATCCAACACCCGTCTTCATTGTCTTGTTCAACTTGAGTCTCATTACAAAGCTCATACAAATATTTGCAGTCATCTCAATAAAGTAATGAAGATTTTTTTTTTTTTTTTTTTATCATCATTAAAAATTATTCATTCACGAGTTTCAAGATCCTTTTATCAACTTGTTGTAGTCATCAAGGGAGGAAAGCACCGATGTTGGGAAAGTTTTAAAATCAAGGTATGAAGGCTACCTAGAGCAGAGAAGTAATGTATCATATGGGATGGAAATTAATATGTATTCCTATGAAGATCGTTTTACATAATTATTGAGGTAGTCGATAGGCTCATGATCATCAATTTCATTAAGATTCAATCTGTTGACAAGTTTTCATGGGATTTTCCTTTCAATAGTTTTCCTTCCTTGCTCATGAGCAAGAACTTGTGGAGACAACTAGTAGAAAAATTTCTTACATGGTTGCATTGGTTGTTCCATTTCACTTGATCAGGTGATGTATGGATCAGTTAGAGTAGGTGTGATGAATAAGCTGAATTCTCTGCATTTTTTTTAAAAGTATCTTCCAGTAAAGTTTGAATTAGTCTACAGTTTAGTTTGTCAGCTGGTTTGGAATATCGAGTCTCATATTTTGTTTCTGAATCCATGCCTAATGGTTAAGGCTACTTGGTCTACGGTTCTCTTGACACCTCCAAGGAGCTTTCATCCCCAACTGGAGCTATTGTTAGTGTCAATATTTGCATCATGTCACTAGTGTTAAAATGGACTCTTATCATGTCTTGTTAGAGTCCCATAGTCAAATTTTTGTCATTTCATTAGGTCTTCAAGAAAAAATTTAGTCACTGGGTATTAGGTTTAGGACTTTTTTCTGCTCCTTCCAAAATTTTTAAATTCTTGGTCCATGTCATCACTCAACTAAGTGTATCATCATTCAAATATTGTCATCATCATTTCAGTCATCATCACCATGCTTTCATTCAGTTTTGTGTCTCCATTAGGTAATTAGGGTTTCAAGGTCACCAAAACTCTCATTTCATGCATATAATCCAGCAATTGGAGTGGTAATAGCCAATTTTCTTCAATAAATTTTGGTTTCAAAAATTTAATTTTATGTTTCTATATGTAATAAGTAATTCATGTTCTTAAAAGTTGCAGTTCAAGGTTTCAAAAATATTCAATGTTCCAAAGAAATACCCATATATAGTTGCTATAGGAGAGTTGTTATACTTCTGGAGTACTATTGGGAAAATGAATTTGTCTCTATCATGGAGCATCCAAATGACTTTATTGATGAGTCAAATGATAACTAGACAAAGATATATTTCCAATGAGCTATCATGAGCTTAAGTTGTAGTTTAGGAAGGCCTCCAAAAGTGTTATTCAATCTCACATTTTTCTTTTCTCAAGGGCACACTGTGCTTTTATTAAGCACATTGCACTTTTCTCAAGCTTGATGCACTTTTTGCAGTGAAGGAACCACGACCTCAAATCTTGTTTTCAAAGGTTACAAGTAGAAGTTAAAGGTTTCTTCACCTATCTCCAAGTAAGTTACATCTTTCAAGCCCCTCCTTTCAGCTCATGGTCACAAGTTTATGGTGGAAACCTCTCCATTACCATCCAAGCTATGATCTAGTAATTAAACCCTAGTTTTCAAAGTTTGTAAGGTTACTTTTTTTCCCTAGACCCATTTACCTCCCTTACACTCTAATTCATCCCCCAATACCCTCACATCCTTCATTCCTCACTCCTTGGTCATATTCCCTAAAACCCTACCCCTACATTGTGCTTTTCTAGGAAGCTAGACTGCATCTCTGTAATTGAATTCCATACCTTATTCCCCTTGCCATTTCAACTCCCTATCACTTCCCTAAGGTTCCTAACTCCCATATACCCTTCCCTAAACTTTACCTCACTTATCCCAACTACCTAACCCTATAATCCCACTCCCTTTTCCTTCCCCTTCTCCCCTAGGGTTTCTAAGCAAAACTAAACATTATGGAAGAAGAGAGAAAAATTATGGAGGAAGAGAGAAACACCACAGAAGAAGAGAATAATACCTACAATAAATTAAGGATAATCCTAAGGCTTGAACCATCAGACACTATGGAATTGATGTTGTCACCCCTAGTAGTCAAATGCTTCTAACATGTGGGTTGTTTTGAGTTTTGTGAAATGGTCCAAAGAGTGAAAAATTATCCAGATTTGTAGGGGTGAAATTCACCATTTCAACAGATGATATTGCAGCAGCTACATGGATACCAAACCATGGTGAGTATTTGTTCAAAGGCATGAACCAAGACCTTGAGCAATACAAACCCTACTTGAAATCACAGTGCAAAGGAAACCCTAATTTGTCAAAAAGAGAAGGATAAGTTCTAAATACTTATTGGTACATCCAAGATAGCATAACACACCTTATTTTTCATCTTTGGAGAAATTTTGAGGAAATTTGGAGAAAATTTGAAAATTTTGAAAAAATCCTTGAAGGCACATTTTCCATAAATGTCTTGTTTAGCGATCGTGTTTCAGAACATATTGTGGGCACAAAAAGATGAATTTTGGGAAACTGAACGAGGTTTTTGTTCCTAAGATATTAAAATACAATAACCTACTTCATATTTTATATAGGTATTACAAAATGAGATATCCATTCACATCTTCATAGCCTATTGTTCTAACTCTGCAATGTCATGTTTAAGTCACCTGTTTGCATAGAATATGGTGGACAATAAGAGAATCATATTGGAAAAATAGAGGAGGTTTTTGTTCCTAACAAGCCAAAGAACAAAAAAGTCTCTCCGTTTTGTAAAAAAATTCATGGTTAGGGAGATATCGCTCCATCTCTGAGGAATATTGTTGTAGAAAACTGAGAAAGATTTCATAGTTAGATTGCAAAAAGTGCAGCGTGGGCCACACTGCACTTTTTCTGGAAGCCTCTAAATGCTGAAAAATATACATGTTTGGATAGGGAATGGTCTCTACATTAAATTTTGACTATTGTAACTCAAAAAATTGAGCTTTTAACAGGTTGAAAAGCCAAAAAAACTCCTAAAAAACACCTTTCTACCTTGTTTTTTGAGGCCATGTTGTGCTTTTTGACCAGTTTTGGAAAAATAGGGTTTTTAGGGGCTTAACTCCATCATTTTAATTTCTTAAAGAAATTTTGGATAACTAGACAGGAGAATATTTCCAATTAGATATCTTGAGCTAAATTTTGACTTCATAAAGTCATTGAAAAGTTAGCTTGAAGGTCACACTGTGCTTTATCAAGGCCATGCTACACTTTTTCCAGATTTCCTGTCATCTTCAAAATTTTGACTTTTTCTCAGTTGGTTGATGAATTCCATCAATTTTTGCTGATGTAAATGTCAAAATCAAATGTAATTATGTTTATTATAGTCACTATAGGTACATACATCAAGTAAAATTGTATTTTTGGGTCAAGTGAATCAGTTTCATCAAAGATAGGGATGAGTTCGTTGACCTCCCTAGTCATTAGGATTCTAGTTGAGGACTTTGGGGAACAACTCCACAAGTCATGGATTCGACCCCTAAGAGTGGGGAGAAGGAATTTTGGTCTACATATTTCATTTCCTTTGTCATTGCAAGGGATGTATGTTGTGTAATTGATCTTTGAACACTAGTGTAATCAATCATTTTTTGGCAGGAAGTAATAGACAGAGTTGCAGCTATTTTGGTGGGATTCCTATGGTAATTTGTCTTAGAAGTGTTGCATATTATGTTTACATATGTTTTAATGTGTTATCTATAAATTGGTACTGATGTTCTACTCCACCAGACAACTTAGAGTGACTCTTTGAAACCAACTTTTAACTGACGATTAGCCTCTTCAACTTGAAAGGGATCTCTCAACTTATCAAAAGATTTACTCAATTAGGTCTTAAAACAGATGGCTAAATCTGTGAGTGTTTTAGTGTATGTGATTGCAGGTGAAAAATGAGGAATATTCAACTACCATTGGGCTCATGGAGTCAATAAAAGGGATTCAATGAAAGGCATTCCTACTTATGGAAACTGAAGCTTTTTCTGTTTCAATGATAGAACAACATTCACACATAGGGATAATTAGTAACTCAATGCTAAAAGGAAGTCAGAGCATGTATTACATTAATTTTGAGTAATTTTACATCAATACTACTATAAGAAAGATATAGAAGAAACACATAAAGCCACACATCAAGAATCTCATGTGAAGCATGAAATAGTCACTGTTTGTCTACTACTGATATGAAAAATTTTACAATAGTATTTGTGTCAAATCATTCTCCAACCCTTTTTTATTCGATCTTCTATATATAACTAGACTCTTTTTACATTACATAGGATCTTCCCAGTTGGCTAGATCATTGAACCTTGACATTGACACCTAATCACAACTGAAAACTATATTTTTGGAACATAAAAATACACCTAATCATTTAAGAGTTACTCTCCTAATATGACTCTAATTACATTTATTTCCTCCACTTCTCTAATAGTGGGACAATTACATATATAGATATGAGATTCTTGAATGGAATTCTCCATGACTAAGACATGAATGTACTCCCAAAGAATTTAGCTACAATTGTCCTATTTTCTAGGAAATGATTAACATTAACAAGAATTTTGTCTTCATGCTTATTTGTGTGAATGACACACATGCCAAGTGATGAATGTTTTTTGAGATGGTCCACTATCTGTTTGGATACCTCTAGGTGGTTGACTGGTCTTCCACATGCCTTTAAAACCTTTAAAAACCTTTAAAAATACCTCGCTGCAAAACAGAGCATTGTTTAGCCAGTTTCGTAGCGAAATTTTGTAGCGTGCTCATTTCTACCCATTAACCTTCTCTTCTAACACCTCTACTGGTAAAAAAGTATTTTTAAGGTAAAAATAGCTAAATACCATTAGAATCCCTCCTTAGTTATCCATAAAACTGATTTTAAAGAAAAAAAATCAATCTTCAAAAATTTCGTAGTTTTTTTCTGCCTTCAAGCCTGGAACTCGCTACGAAACTACCTAATATGGCTGAAACTACAGCTTTTGTATTTTTCTTCAAAAATTCACCTTCTAAGCCAAAATTTATGTCACCTGCAGCTATAAACTTTAAAAAAAAAAATTTAGCTCAATTCCTCAATCCTTATGTGCTTCATCTTCATTAACAATAGTTTGGCCTTCAAGTTCTTCTACCACTTTCATTTTCATCCCTCTCTTCTTCAATTCATCTTGAATCATGTCCATTTGGTCTTCCAAATATTTAACCTATCCTTTGAGTATTTTCCTCTCAGACTATAGCCACAAATTCCTTTTCCTTGTAATTTTTACCACCCTCCTCAAGGGAAGGCTTCTTTTCAGCATCTTTTTAGATTTTGACAAAGTCTTATCGTACTTATCCAGTTGTTCCTTCATCTCTTTTTCAAAATATGTCATTAGTTGTCTGTCCACCTTGGTTTCTTTTAATTCCATCTTCACTTCAACTACCTCTTCCCTAGCCTCTCTTAATTGTTCTTGCATAATTTTCACTTCATAATTTCCTTCAACATATTCCTTCCCTTTTCTCTGTAAAAATAATTCTTCAGTTGCTAGGGATAAATATATGATACTCTCTGTTTGCTTACCTTCACTGACCTTTTCTTCTCCTTTTATTTTCATGGCATCCTTTGCAATCTGTGACCTGGTCATTGGCTTCCTTGGATGGAAAATGAAGCCAACATGTTATCCTGCAAAATCAAACTTCTTATCAGAATTACCTTTTCTCAATTTACTTCAATCACCTTCAATATCTTATGCCTACACTATTGGGGACTCTTCAATATCTATTTCCTGGAGGATGTCTTCCAGGTTTCCTTTGGAAAATGTTGTTGATCAGCAGTTGTCATTGATGTCAACCGAAGCAGTGCCAGGGGCTACCCCAATATTTCATGGGAATTTTGACCTACCAATTTAACATATTCTGGATTAAGAATTATTTTTATGGTTTCTACTTGTCAATATTTTTCCATTGATATATGGCACGCCACGTAATTATTCACGGTTTGAGAGATATTCATGTTCGAATTTTGTACCCCCAGTTAGTGGGATAAAACCCCATGGAGTTGTGGCATGGGTAATTGAAAATTAATAATTAATATTTTTTAATATCCTAAAATCCCTCCCTAGTTCACTTGTTGAAGCCCCTCTCAATGTAAGAATTTATATAAATAGTGATCCTCATATCCTCCTTATGCAAGGTTCTTCGCCATCTGAAACAGGTCATCGTGGAATTTTTGCTCTAATTTTTTTTATACAAAGGTTAAGAAGCTAAAATTTTTATGAGGTAAATCTGACATCCTAAGGAAGCTCCTGTAAAAATTTAAGATCAAGGTACACAAAATTTTCGGAGAGATGATCTGTGGAAGTTATTGTTTTTGCAGGCTCCTGAAATTCATCTCAAAGAAGTGACCTTGGGAAAATCGTCATAACTCTCTGTGTGAGAATCGGATTGGAATTCTATAAAATGTGGCAGATAGTACACAGACTCTTGTTTTCCCTCTATCAATTTTAGAGCCGAATGAAGAAATAGTGACACGTGGCATGCTGTGCAAGTTATCTCTACTGAAATATTCCATAATTAGGGCATTGTGAGAGATTGGGCATAACTCTCTCTTGAAGAATCCAAATTGGGTCAGACCCGTGGCATTGGAAAGATGACTCAAAGGAATACTACAAGAAAAAAATCACATATTGGGGATCTGAAATAACATATATACACTAGATTCAATATCTAGCTCCTAGACGACAAGAAAAATATAGATCATGTGTTGTCAAGGGCTACAAAGGACCAGAATTTCTAGGGCAACAAAGCAAAGCAAGGTGCAGCAGAGGGTAGAATGACAAGAGTAGCAACCAAGGTGTAGAAAAACAGCAAGAAGTTCATCACATGAATTCTTCAAGTGGGTAGCACTACATACAGTCACTGTAAAGGTATCATTGTACTAAGTCATTGTAAAAACATTATTGTAAAAATTGTACTAGTGTCTATCTGCCAAGAGTTGAAGAGGCAATGTCAGGAGGTTTAGGATCATCATTAGGTGGTTGTTTCATAGTTGGTTTATGGTCTAGTGTGTCTTCTTCTTCTACATCATTCTATATCATTGTAAAGTGGACCATTTACGGGAGTCCATTCTTCTTTTATTCTTCTATAGGGTGCTAGGGTGGTGCTAGGGTGGGTTGTAGCTCATTGGGTGCTAGGGCATCCGTTCTGTTGATTACTGAAGAATATTGGGCACTGTAGCGTCCATCCAGTGGGCGTTGGAGAAGAATTATTTTCTAGATTCTAGGAAGTTGGAGCTTTATTTTCAATTGGAGTTGAATATTTAAGAATTATTAGAAAATCATTAGGTGGTTTTTGTCTCGGAGTGGGTTTCCACCTTAAAAGTTGTGTGAATTTGTGTTCCTTTTGTTTACTGCTATCATTATAAAAACACTGATAATCATTGAATATTAACTAATTCTCTAATTCAAAGGAATAATGATTCACCCCACCCCCCCCCCCTCTCAGCATTTCCAACAATTGGTATCAGAGCTTGGTTCCTTTAATAACAGTTTAATAGCTGGAAGAAGGTCATGGAGCATACAAGAATGGTGTACCTCTATTCAATGAAAATAATTATGCACTCTGGAAAGGAAGAATGGAGGTATATCTCTTGGCGCAAGGTTACAAAGTATGAGACACTGTTCAAAATGTATTTACATCAACCGTGGATGAACAAGGTATGAATAATTTGGTAAACGATGCAAAAGCAAAGAATATTATTATCAGTGGACTTATTGAATCTGCTTATCATAAGGTGTTGGGTTGTAAAACAACCAAAAATGTATGGGACAATCTTGAGAATATATATGCAGGTGACTCAAATTTCAAAGAAGCAAAGCTTCAAATCTATAGACCAAAATTTGAGCAACCCATAATGCAAGAAGATTGCAACATTGTTGCATACTTCCAATACGTTGATGAAATAACCAATACTATGGAAGGATTGGGAGAGCTAGCTGACGAGAAGACTATTATACGAAAAATTCTTAGAATGTTTCCAGGGAGATTCAACCCAAAGGTATCAGTCTTAGAATATAGTGCAAATCTAGACAAACTCAACAAAGAGGAATTACATGGAGTTCTCATAGCATATGAAATGAGACTTGATGAAGAATAGGGTACTTCGCATCTAGAAACTACGTTTGTTGCATATAATAAAACTAATTAGGACAAACAAACTTCAATTGAAAATACATCCACCTGCTAGTGTGAAGAAAAGGGAGATGATGGAGAAGGTCTTTCAGATGAAGAATATGCTTAATTTATGAGAAAAATAAAAATTGGTATGGGAAAATTCAAAGGTAAAATTCCATTGATGTGTTTTGGCTATGGTGAGGTTGGGCATTTCGCAGTAAAATGTTTGAACATAAGTGATGCCAACTCAAAAGGAAAGAAAGGCTTTAATAAATTCAACAAGTAAGGATCCAAAAGGAACTTTCTCTCTAAAGAAGATAACTCATCATCCAATGAAGACAATGAAAACGAAGAAGAAGCCAATGAGAGAGTATTGTTTATGGCCAAGCACAATAAATAAGAGGTATCAAACAACGAAGAAGAAGGATTGACCATAGAATAATTTTCTAAGGAAGTAATCAAGCTTATAAAAGAGCTCAAGGCAGAGAAGATTCGTTCCAATACTCTTGAAGAACAAGTTCAAAATTGAAGTTGAAGAGCACAAATGCATTGAAGAGTCACTTCAAAAGAAGTTGGAATAAAGAAACCAAGAAAGGGAAGAATTAGAAGCCGAAGTAGTCTCGCTGCGTAAGGAAGTGAAGAAAGGAAAAACTACACAAAACTATGCCAACAGCTCAAGGGCATTGGATGAACTCATCAACAATCAATGATCTTACAATGATTCATTAGAAGATCTGACATGCATGTAGAATTCATTGGACAAGATTCGCAAGAAAAACCTTGGAAGACAATTCCTTGATGAAGATTTCCATCCAGGTACCAACATATTTTTTATGGCTACTGTTATTCATGTGGAAACTTTGGTCATAAAACTGTAGAATGTCGCACATACCCTAGGAACGAATACAATTCCAAGATATTTATCAAATATGAACCTCCTAGGGCTCAGCGAAACATTAATAAATTTGAACATTTAAGAAATAGTATTGAATGTTACAAATGTCGAAACTTTGGACACAAAGGCATAGACTGCACACTTGAAAATCCTCCAGAAGAATCTTCGAAGCCACAGAATGAACAAACATGGAAGAAGAAGAAGACTGATAATTGTGCTCTTGCTCTCAAGGCTCAAAACAAAAAATATGTTTGGTATGTTGATAGTGGTTGCTCAACGCATATGACTGGAGATAGAAAGAAATTTGTATCTCTGAAAGAGAAGAAGGATGGAACTGTGTCCTTTGGAAATGATGGATCTTCAAATGTTATATGAGATAAAGCTAAGTCTCTGAAGAAAATGTGTTCTAGCCAAAGAATGTTTCCTATTGGTTAACCACATGGATAAATACAGGTCGTAGACAAATGTGTGATCAGATCACACACACATTTGACACTCCTAAAATATGAGATAGGAAGGGCAGAACAGTGAAATTTTGGGCTACAATAAAATTAGAATCCCGAACGACATATATGTTCTGGATGAAGCGACTAAAGCACGTCTAATAGCTAAAGAGGATGATATAATACTTGTTAGCAATGATGATCGACTACGTAAGAAGTTTGCTACAAAGATGAAAAGTGATTTCGAGATGTATTTACTTGGTGAGCTGACATACTTCTTAGGGCTTCAAATATCACAGCAATAGAAATAAATATTTATATGTCAAGCTAAGTACTTCAAGTAAATGCTCAAGGAATTCAAAATGGAAGATTTCAAAGCCATCCTTACTCCGATGGTAACAGGTTTCAAATTGAGCATAGACGACTCACATAAGGATTTGGATCAAAGGTTGTACAGATCTATGATTGGTAGTCTTCTATATGTAACAGCCTCCTGGCCAAATGTTATGCAAACAGTTGGACAAGTAGCAAGATTCCAAGAAACACCAAAAGAATCACATATTATTGCCATCAAAATAATTCTTCGATATCTAAAGGGAACAACAGAATATGGCTTGTGGTATCCCAAGGGTAACAATTTCATTATTCATGCCTTTACAAATGCAGATTAGGCAAGAAGCATTGATTATCGTGAGAGTACTCATGAAGCATTGGAATATCTTCGTCAGAAGCTTGGGATTCTCCCAAGTTCTCATTAGGTTTTCCTTATTCATAATATAAAGGGGGAGTGGAAGTGTGTACAGGTCCGCAGGATGGTTGTGTGTCGGGGGGAGATACACTTTAACATTGATTTCAAAGGGGGAGAGAATGTTGTAGGAAGAGGTGTCATGATCGCAGGGGGAGTACATGTGTTGCCATCAATGCCAAATGGGGATATTGTTGATCAACGGTTGTCATTGATGTCAACCCAAGCAGCACTAGGGGCTACCCCAATATTGTATGGGAATTATGAGCTACCAATTTAATATATTATGGATCAATAATGATTTTGATGGTTTCTAATTGTTGAGATGTTTTCGTTGATGTATAGCACGCCACGTAATTCTTCACGGTTTGAGAGATATTCATGTTTGAATTTTGTACCGATTAGTGGGCTAAAACCCCATGGGGTTGTGGCATGGGTCATTGAAAATTCATAATTCATGTTTTTAAGCTCATAAAGTCCCTCCCTCGTTCTTGTTGAAGCCTCTCTCTCAACCTAAGCATTTATATAAATTGTGATCCTCATCACTCCTTGTACGAGGGTTTCGCCATACAGCAGGTCATCATGGAATTTTCACTCTAAAGTTTTTTATAAAAAGGTTCAAAAGCTGAAATTTTTATGAGGGGAATCTGACATCCAGAGGAATCTCCTGTAAAAATTTCCTATTAATTAGCACAATATTTTCGGAGATATGATCTGTGGAAGTTAGTGTTTTTGCAGGCTCTTGAAATTCATCTCAAAGAAGTGACCTTGGGAAAAACGTCATAAATCTCTCTCTGAGTATCGGATTGGAATTCTGTAAAAAGTGGCAGATAGTGCATGGACTTTAGTTTTCATTTTATCAATTTCACATCTGAATGAATAATTTTTGACACGTTTCACTCCATACAAGTTCGTTGTATTGAAATAGTCCATAATTAGGACATTGTCAGAGATTGGGCATAACTTTCCCTTGAAGAATCCAAATTGTGTTAGACCTATGGCATTGGAAAGATGACTCATAGAAATACTACAAGACTGAAAGAGAACATATTGGGGATCTGAAATAACATAGATGCACCAGATTCAATATCGAGCTCCTAGAAGGCAAGAAAAAGCTAGATCATGTGTTGTCAAGGGTTGCAAAGGACTAGAATTTCTAGGGAAGCAAAGCAAAGCAAGGTGCAGGAGAGGGTAGCATGACAAGAGCAGCAACCAAGGTGCATAACAACATCAAGAAGTTCATCACATGAAGTCTTCAAGTGGGCAGCACTACATACAATCACTATAAAGGTATCATTGTACTAAGTCATTGTAAATACATTGTTGTAAAAATTGTACTAAATACATATTTCATTAAATTTGGAATTAAATAATGGATCTAGAATTTCAAAATAACCAAAAACCTCAATTCTAGTGATGTCCTTGTAATAAAATTATTCCAAATTTAATGAAATTTGTGTTACTAGTGTCTATCTGCCAAGAGTTGAAGAGGCAGTGCTGGGAGGTCTAGGATCATCATTAGGTGGTTGTGTCATAGTTGGGGTTATGCTCTAGTGTGTATTCTTCTTCTACATCATTCTATATCATTGTAAAGTGGACCATTTTCCCTGGTACGGGAGTCCATTCTTCTTTTATTCTTCTATAGGGTGGTAGGGTGGTGCTAGGGTGAGTTGTAGCTCATTGGGTGTTGGGGCATCCGTTCAGTGACTACTGAAGAATATCGGGCATTGGAGCGTCCATCCAGTGGGAGCTGGAGAAGAATGCTTTTCTAGATTCTAGGAAGTTGGAGCTTTATTTTCAATTGGAGTTGAAAAGAATTATTAGAAAAGCATTAGGTGGTTTTTGTCCCGGAGTGGGTTTCCACCTTAAAAAGTGTGTGCATTTGTGTTCCTTTTGTTTACTGCTATCATTGTACAAACATTGATAATAATTTAAGATTAAATCATTCTCTAATTGAAAGGAATACTGATTCACCCCCCCTCTCAGTATTTCCAACAAATTTCTAGCTCATTGTTACCCTCTTACTGCCTTTTTTGTTAATTTTCTGTTTTTTCTTTGCAATGATGGCTGAGGAATATCAGTTTCTTGTAGAGGTTCTACTTCTATGTCCATTGGTTCTACAAGAGGTTTTACTCCTTCTTCATCAATTTCTTCTGTTACAGCTGGAGATGGAGTAGTTTTAGGTTTTGAAACTTTCTTTAGAGTCACTGCATCTACTTCATATCCACTCATAAAAATAAAAGAGGTCCAATCTCTATTTATCCTTTTCAATTCCTCCAACACCAACAATTTGATCAAACCATGGTGAAACACTGATGTTTCATTACCCTATTCATTGACCTGGAATTTATTTTTTTTTATAAATAGAAGGGTAGGTCAAGTGGTTTCTTACCAACAAAATGTAGAAGGAGTCTAAATGATAAGAATAAACCATGTGGAATCTCCCTTCGCAGGTGAAGTATTTTTGGACCACCAAAAATAGTTTTTCATAATTCTCTTTCATATAACCCCTAGGGATGCCAATGGTCATGTTATATACTTTGTGCTCTTACTTGATAAACTCTTCACAACCTTGCATTCTGAATTTTGTGCCCTTGAAACATTCTTTTCCACCTTTGGGAATTTCACTAGCTTGGGATATGACATCTGGTGACACTGTGAGATTCAAAACTCCAAATTTTGATGTTGTCCCTGAAAAATTTGTTGCAAAGTATTTGGACACTTGGAAATGGAAACCCTGCAATTTTTGGCAGAAATGTAGAAAACGTACTTTCCTGAAAGCCTCCATAGCAATGAGATCTTCATTCCGCAACTTCAAATCCATATGCTCATACCTTACGCAATAACCACCCTTGTTTTTTTTCCTTTTTGATTCCAATGATGATTTATATTTATTGATGCCTCCTTGCTGATGACACCTACATAATCAAAGTTGAACAACAACATGCTTTGTGTGGTGAAGCAACTCTCGAACAATGACAATGAGCTGATTTCCATGCAAGAATTGAATGATGAATGACAAGAGCTGATTGGGGGCAAGGTTTAAAAATTAATTTGACAATTCGAGGTGAAAAGATGACACATGTGACCATAAGAGACAATAATTTCAAAATTACAACCTTGCATGCTTGGGAATTATGATAACTAACTCACATGACCTCACCTTTCTCTTGATCCATCAAAATATGACACCTCACACCCCTTTGACACCCTCTGTAGGAAAAAAACCAGTTTTGTAGTGAAAACCATTTAACTGCTGACAGATTCGCTACGGAACTATCAGGTAGTTTCGTAGTGAAATTTGTTCATTTGCCATATAATTCTCTATGAAATTGTGTAAAATTTACAAGTGGAAATTTTTTTTGGTTTAAAATCATGGGAATGAAAACTAAATGAGATGAGGTATATTTGACTAATATGAAATGGTTTGAGGTGGGTTTTAAACTTAGGGTAGACATCACCATATGCAATTTTTTTCAAAAATTTCATGAAAATGACTAATGAGATAGCATGAACCTAGGTGAATGACATGTAGAACCCTATCAATGAAAGTGTTTAAACTAATGAGTGATAACATAATGTATTATTCTTTCCATATTCATGTCATCTCTCAATGTAATTGATTCCTATGTTAGATAAGCATAATTTATAAGTTGATGCTCTGTTTTGGAGGAATTATTACAATTGTGCTTCATTTTCTGCTGATTGAAAAGAATTCATGATTTCCATGCCATTTTCTGAAACCTAGCAGTCTCTCATACCCATCTTGATACCTAAATGTGATAAAGTATGTGCCTACATTGCCCCATCATATCTCTACAATTTTGATCCTCTGTGTCGTGACCTAATTCTTCCTTGACCTAATTCACCATCCAACACTCAAAATCAATCAAAAAAACCCTAGTGCTAGTATACCTAGCCTAAAATCCTCATTACCCAGTCATTTTTACTATGATCTTTTAGAGAAATCCCTCACCTTCCTAGTAGGGATAGCTATTAGGCCAAATCGGTCTGTGCTTACCTTTTCTTGTCTCTTTCTCAGCCTTCGAAGATCCAGTGGAGTGATAACATATTTAACCATAACATCAATAGAATGACAAAAATACACATAACCATATTAATAATAGAATTCCAAACATATTAGTAACCCTAATTCTTAGAACAACCATGAATGACATACCTACATGCCAAACATACAACTTATATGACGATTTGATCTTGCCTTGAGATCCAATGCTACAAATTCACTTTGATGATCTGCATCTCCTACTCTATCTCATCCAACACATTAGCATCATAACATACCAATAGCATCATGATGGCCTAATTGCATACAATGACCTTATGCACAACAACCTCAACCAAACCAATGCAAACTTGACCATATGCTCCCACTTTACATGAATAACCAATGCATGTTCAACATATAACCTCACACAAGAAAACATACATGGAAAACAAGCATTAATGACCAATATGTGACCTAGCATAAACAAGCAATTCATGTACAATACATAGAAACATGTAAGAAATCATGCACAAACAATACATAAGCGAGAACAACGCACAATCATTCATACATTCATGACAACATATTGACGAAAACACCATAAGCACTTCCATGGTGACACCACTGCCACCATGGTCAACACAATATGGATGCATCAACCACATACAACATCGGTATGAAAACACATAAGAAATTGGCATAAAAGCATGACCAAAATACCACCCATCTAGTTTAGGTTTGAACCATGCTCTGATACCACTCTATGGTATCATATATCACACAAAGAGAACAGAAACCAAACACCATCATCAAGCATACACAAAAAGCACATAGAACATAAGCACGAGGAACATATATGCAACTGACATGTATGCACGAAAAACACACACAACCCAAGGAGAGCACAACCAGGCTCTGATACCACTTTGTAACACCCTCTTCCCACATCTACCCAAGTAACCATCCAACCCAGGTAAACATGTGACGAGAGGCTACTAATATGAGATTCAACCTCCTAGATTACCTTAAGGAAGTGGAACCAACAAAAACACCAAAAACACACCCTACACTACAACATTGGCATCCCCAGGAGGTAACCCAACCTTACAGGGCCCTGGTCCATGAGGGGGGACTAATATTTAGCCCTTATGAGACTGAGCCACAGGATTGTAAGGGAAAAGGAGTGAATCTAGACCCTAGAGTCACGGGATAATATTTTCAAGGAAACGACTTAGGCCCAAACAACAAATTTTCCGCCTGTAGCTCTGGGATTTGTGCCACATTTTCAACCCCTAAGTCCAGGTTAGTGCCTAGAACTTCCTGTAACTTAAAGAGAGAGAAAATAAAATTAAAAGAAACATATGGAAGCAATCACATTAACCAAAACTCATTCGACCCCACCCAACAATGACAGGAATTTGGTCAAACACGTCACAAACATAGCATCTATAGGTATGAACAACAAATTTAAACAAAGGGGTCTCTTTCTTATTTGAGAATGGCTAATAAGAATTGCTCCCCTACATCATAAGCTATCATACTATCAATTTTACCATAGATACATGGGATATTCATTTAGAGTAAAAAACATGAATATATCCATACATAATCACTGATCGAATACATGCTCATAACCAACATATTAATAACAAAAATACAATGGCTACAATAGCAATAAAATCCATACATAAACTAGTATATTTTCATACTAAATACCTAAGAAATGAGTTCTTCATTACTGAATATAAAAACCAACCAGATATGGGACTTCCACATTCCTCCCGACTATATATTGGTTGAGCCAAGTCTCACTTTAGCCAATCTCTCCCGTGCTGTATTCCAAGCATAAATGTGGGACTTAATCAAACACATATTTTGCATTCCATCCAGGGCTTCGAGAGGCAAAACCACCTCAACCCTAAACCATTGATTCCACCTCACGGTCGGACATCAAAATCATCACGAATTGGTCTCTATCCAAGCTACTTCAAGGCTCCAGAGTGTTTGTTCCAACCAAGGCTTTGGGAATAGTAACTAAACCCCAGTTGTTTTCGGGATCCAGAATGTTTTTCTAACCAAGGCTCAAGGAACTAATAACTCAACCCAACAGCTAAAGGAATCATAAGAACCAACTAGAAAAAATTTATTGGAAATAAACTCACAATACCATGGACTTCCATGAAATAGAAAGGCTAATAAAATCCACATCCATACACCATGCATGCCAAAAATAGTGAGAAAATCATACAAGAAACTCGATACCTGCACTGAGAACCTGTTGTAGATGTTGATCCTGATGTCCTCTTGTGCTTTCCTACTTTTCCTTTGCTTTCTTGATCCAAATCTCCAAAAATTCCACACTCTCCATGAGTCATCCAATAATACTCTAAGTGTCCAAGAGTATGAGAGAGAGAAATAATAACGAGAGCTCCAAAACTGAACTATCAAAAGCATTTTCCATTGATCCTCAGAAGCCTTTTTCTTAATCAGGCCTCTATTTTCTTCATTTTCCATTATTTTCCTTCAATTTCCTCTTCACATGAAACCTGTGACCTTTCACCTTCCTTTTCTCCTATTTTCCATTATCTTCATAAATGAAATTCAAATTAATGCTTCATGCAGTTCCAAAGCCTTTGCCTTTTCCTTTGTCAATTTCCTTAGCCATAATAACCGAAATGAACACACACTAGGATGTTTTTCCCACAATTCAGCTTGAAATATGTGTCCCATCATCATGGTCTTATATATATATTTACATGTATTTTTAGGAGGCCTATTACAGAACCCTCCCCCTTGGGGGAACACCATCCTTGGTGTTCAATGACACATACAAAACATCAAACCGCTAAAAACAAAAGATACTGCCTATGTAGCTTTATAACACGGCTCGTTACAGTATTTACAATGAATAACCTGCTAAAAGATGATAATCATACTGTTTATTGGAGATTTATAAAAAAAATCATTATGATATTTACAATCACAACCACATATACTTATGAAAATTTTCTTCAACCAAAAAATAACCATACTGTTTGTGGAGCTTTATAAACCAACTCGATACAATATTTACAATTATATACATATATACACATATACACATTTTCTCAACCAACAAATAGAAGGAGAAGATGCCCGTATCAACAACAAGGGAATCTAGAAGCTTGCACCTCCACTCTCAAAGTAGTACTAATATTCACCTCCTTCCTAGGAATTCCATAATCCACTATCAAAGTCAAATCTGCATCCCATGTCCAGCGCTACAATCCTACGCCGCTTGTCCAGTCAGTGAACAGTTACTATCTCATTGTTCCATGGCACAATCCCAATGTGTATTTGATTCCATCTGGAAATGATAATGACTAAAAAAAATCCATCCTGAACTCCCCTTCTCTACTACACAGCCCCTCGGGAAATCGATCACCCCTTCCATGTAGTCACTCACCTTCCAAGTTCTGATGGCACCCACATCCCGGGAAGTCCATCCCTTGGAAAGGCTTCCTCACATCGTAAGTTCAAACAAATAAGGCATATACCTCCCTCAAAACCATCATATTGGTCATAGCATGCTCATGGAAATCAATGGACACTATTGGGAACTAGTGTCGCACAATGGCCTTGCTCCTGAAGTTCTTTACCAATAGTATCCACTACCCATTTTAATTCCTTTTGTTGATGCTGCTAGTTCTTGCAGTAGGTTTCAACCACCCAACCGGCATTTCCATGTTTCCTTTACCAAGCACATAAGTTCCATTAGATTCAAAACAAATTGAAATAAATTCAAATCATACCTCATTGGTAGCTTGTCAATAAGGTACACTTTAAATTTTGTTCACTTCCTATAGCACAAGTCAAACCAACTGTTTGATCAAATCATCATGTATAAACATATTATATCTGGTTAACTCAAAATCCAACCATCATGGATAAAAATCATAAATCACATGCAATAATTATAACCATAATCATAAATAAAATGTAACCATCATAATTCAGAATCACATATCACATGCATAATAAAATAGCGACACTTATACTTCATCAGTTCTTACTTCTGCCTTTGTTCTTTCTATACACATACTGGATTGGTTGCCACACCCCACAATCACCCAGACACAATGTTCAACACATACATCCACACAAGACATGCAAACCTGCAAGATACATACACCCATACCCAGTGTACAACACAACCCAATACATATACATATACATAGTACAACACAATGGATACATATCTCACAATACCATGACTACACCATGCACATACATAGTACCACACACCCACAACACAGCATGTACAACATGCACACAATACCACATGTATACATGTACCATATGCACAAAATGTACACAATACCACCTGTACACACACTACCTTCACAATGTGTGCACAACATCACATGTACATAACACCGCCTGCACAACGTGTACACAACTCCAAATGTACACTACACCACGTGCATAATATGTACACAATACCAGATGTACACAACACCACATGCACGACATGTACATGACATCATATGTACATAGCACCACATGCACGACATGTACACGACACCACCCACAGACAACACCACATGTACAACCTATACATATCACCACATGCACACAACACCATGTGTACAATCGTGCACACAACACCAAATGCACATAGCACCATGTGTACATCACGCACACAACACCATATTTACATAACATTGCATATTCAACATGTACATAGCACCATACATACACAACATCGCATATCCAACATGTACATAGAACCATCTATACCTAGGACTTCATATGCAGCATCATATATACAACAGGAATATAATATCATATGTACAAAATACTACATATGCAACATTACACATCACCATAGATACAATCACTGAATATGCAACAAGCACAACATATACACAACAAAAGCACTGCACATCCATAGACCAAATGTTGACCCCACAGGAAACCTTGCTTCTAGTGTCTCTTCACTATCCAAGCTCACCCTAGCATGTCACAGATCACACTACTTTCACTTTGTTGATGTACCCCTCAACTTTATCTCTCCATAACATAAACATAGACATAGTACAAGCATGTAATATAAATTCATGTCCCCATGATACTGACCTCATGGATTTGTTAGAGTTATTCTTCCCACTTGATTCCTCATAATACCAAGAACCTCTTCATGCCATTCACCTGTATAAGAAATCATTCCTCCACAAAAATGATCCTTGAAAATCCTGTCATACAGTGACACACACACACACACACACAGATATATATATATATATGTATGTATGTATGTATGTATGTATGTATGTATGTGTATGTGTATCTATGTATATCATTAGCATAAAAAATCACGATCTTGTCAGACAACGACATACATACTCACATACATGTATACATATATAAAAATCAACAAAATCATGATGAAAACGCCATTGCTAGATATCATAAGTTCTAGGTTAAGAGAACTTCCTTATTTGTGCATAACATGCACAACATTGAGAGCAAAAATTCCCAACATAGCAAAGGAATCTAACACCCCAGAGCCATTCACTTCACCTTTCTCATGTTTTTTCTGTCACCATCCATTTACCACAATCGAATCAACCAATCCTTACGACTGTAATACTCTTACCTTATGTTGCACTTACTGATGCACTGAGCTTCATCCAAGTCTTTCTTTACCTGTTGAGTATCACAAATATCTCCCTGAGCTCCATCATTTTTCCTCTTTCCTAACTGATCCCTAGTAATCTCAGACAAATGGCAAGAAAAATAAACAAACAAGAAGAAATCCATGAAAACCAAAAGGATTATTCTCAAGAATGATGCCAAGGATACCATATAAGAAGACACTTATGAAGCTAAAAAGAAAATATGATCATCAAACAAGAATATGAAGGGACACTATATTGCGACAGAATATTGATGATCAAGATTACATGGAAGGATCCATATCAGCAAGCCTTTTGGAGGATGGAGCTGAATATGAAGAACATGCAATGCCTATCATGAGATACAAAGTTGGAAGCAAGAAGGAAATATTGACATTGACACATCATCATGAATTCCATGTCATTAGTGGAAATTCATGGCTTCTCTAAGTGTCACCTCGAGAGTCTCTTGTATCATCATTTCTTGCCAGATAATTTGTGGATGTAATTATGTAATTACCAAAAATGATAAATTTAAAGTATGTGGAAGTCAAAAGGTCACACAAATAATGTGAAAATTAATATAGAAGTCCAAAGGCCTCTTAGGAGTTTGAAAAGTTACATGGAATCTCAAGAGTCATGAGGGGAGCTCAAAAGTCACAAGGGAGGTGGAGAGTCACTCCATTTGTTATATATACACCCTCCAAGAAAATCAATTTTCACCTTAGCTTCTCAAGCTAGGCATAGGAGCGAAGAATAGGCTTTTGAGAAGCAAGTAGTGGCTTAAAGTTCCACTATTGGAAAAAGTGTTGTATCATTTTAATGGTGTATCGTGGAAATTTCACTCCATAATTTGAAGCTCTTGGAGCCAACACACTTCTCATGCATATGTCGTGAATTATTGTGAGACTATTATTCCTTTGTTTGTGCTATATGTTTGTGTTAATTCATACTAATTAAAATGAACTATTTCGTTGGCTTTAGTGTCCTTCTTTGAATCATGTGTCTTATGCTCTCATGATCGTGGTTTCTTTGTGGAGTATTTTTCAAGATTACTTATGATTATTTCAGATATATGTGTGTGTATATATCTGGATAGTACTATTAATTTTCTCTTAAATTCTCACTTTATTTTTTGTTTTGTGAAAGAACCATTATACACTTTACAATTAAATATATCACAAGGCTAACATACTTTTTTATCTCAAAAGTGCATACATTTCTCTTGTGTTGTTTATTGCAACAAAGAAAAATATTTAAGATAATGGAAACTGGATATACTTCTTGTTGGGGCTCATATTCCAAATGGTGTGAGGTCTAATTTTGAATTCATAATGGGGATACCCCTTTACTGTTGGTGGCATCTAGCACTATCAAAATAATGCTAATTACAAACAACATCATGACCAACATTGGGTTCCATACAAGTTTCAGGTTGGTGAGAAGGTATGGTTGCATTTATAGAAAGAGTGCTTCACATGCCCCCATAGGAATATTAGAACACTTTTATGGTCCTTACATAATTAAAAAGTCTTTCGGTGAAATTTCTTTTGAATTGAGTATTCCTTGTTTCTTGGATTGCACCAAGTATTAAAGATGGGGTTTCTTTGACAATATTTTCCACCTATATTGGACACCTTAGAGGTGGCTAAGGAATTGGCCTCCATAGAAATGAATATTTTATAATTGGACAGGTTATAGTAAATTGGATCATATAAACCAAGACAAAGGATACTCACCAATAGAACATACAACTCTATTGGGTTGTCAAGGCATTGTAACTTATTCACTAAGGAAAGTGGCTCACCAGGAGGAAAATGCAATAGAATTTTCCCTATCTCATGAGGGAACATGGCACAATAAATATGATTTATTCCTAATGGAGGAGGATTGATCAAGGTGGATATTGGTGGCCACCCACCTCTTCCATTGACTCAATGGTTCTTCATCTTCTTGGAAGTTTTTATATGGTTTTTTGGAACCCAAAATTTTGGGGCCATTTTAAGGTCCTAAATGATGTTTTTAATCCATTTTGGGGACTGAGGGTTGAAAAAATATTTCTTAGCCTCAAATAAAAGTTATAATCCTTTAATAACTCCTTCCAATGAGCTATTTTTCACCCCAAAAAAAAATTTCAAGAAAAAGTTACATCCCGAGGATACCAATTATCCAATTCAAAGCTCTGAACCTTTTGGGAAATTCATATTCTAGTGTTAGGGTTTTGGAACTATGGGGTTATTTATTTATGTGTAAATCCATTCATTCAACCTCTTGTCATGGATATTTATGAATGAGTGTAGTGTCCATCTCTCTCTCTCTCTCTTCAAAGATAAGCTACCACTATTTTATCCAATTTGTTCTATAATATTCTGTTATTTTATTTATTAATAGAAGTTGGGTTTTCACAATATTACTACGCTCTATGCTATATTTATATTTGTATGTGTGTTTCATTTCCTTTTAAAACTTTCATTTTTTTCTTTGTATAACCTAAACCATTTATGATAAAATACCACCGATGGGATAACCCTTGATTTTATAGTGTAATGTTGTACAAGCATATCACAATCTACTAGGTGTAACACTCCATACCACCCCCTTGGAGTAATCCCAATTGAGTGGGAGGTTTTATTTTCATCTAACCTAACCTCCATGATCACCTTATGGAAATGGGGTTACAAAATTTACTTCCTTCCCAAAGTGTCTAGAACTCACTTTGGATATGACCATCATGTCCAATTCGTTAAGAGATTTTTGGTTATATAAATTTTAACCAAATACGACTCCTAGATCAAGAGCTATGCCCATTTAAATTTTGTCTCCAGTTAACCTTGCCACATTAGCAAGGATCAATCATGTGATTCCCACATATCCCATCCACCTCATCTAGGGTCCATCATGGAACTTGCTACATCAGAACACCACCAAACCACTACACCATGCCTTGGAGTTACCTTATTCAATATTCCCATAATAGGTTGGGAATATGTCCATTATATAATAGAGACAACTTCTGTTACATGGATTTTGTATACTTCACAGGTTTTGTTAAGTCTGCGGCGTGCCCAGGAATGTCACCACCTAGATTCCTCCGTGGTCCCAAGTTCCACAACAATGTGGCCTTCCTTCCATGTGAATAACCACATCAATGCCACATAGCACTAAATTCTAGTTGGAATCACGAACCACTAACGCGTGTATTTTAATGCCATGTAAACTCAAGTCTTGGGCCCCACTGGTCACTGATTTATGTGCAAACATGCACCTTCCCATTCAACAATGGGGAAGGAAAATTTTTCCTACCATATATCAATAACATCATTACACCCATGGGAGGTGACACCATTTCCCTTCCCCCACAATGAAAAAAATATGTTGGTGGCAGGTGACGAGCATTGTCCCATCCCTTACCCTTTGTCAACCACACTCACTTCTTCGTAAAGACTCATTGCAACCTTCGTGCAGAATGCCATGAAAATGCACAAATGAGGCACACATCCATCCCCCGGGGTGTAAATGTATCCGATAATAGATGAATATTCTTCAACCTCAAAGGCTTAAATTATTTGCAAGTATTAACAAAGTTTATCCACCCTAAGTGCAAGCCCGTCATTCAAGGATGACCAAGCTTGGAGTCTCAAGGACTTTGATGGCTCATGAAGCCATTATATATGACCAAAAATTCTTTTTATCATTAATATAATAGGGATGCATACCTCAATATCACAATAACAACTTAGGAAATGAACATAAACACCACAGAGAAAAAAAACTATTTACATGCCTCACAATATGAATTTCCAAATTCACTGATACAACATCTTTCATACACTTCGACTACATAATTCCTACAGCCCATACATAACCCTTATCCATGTTATTCATGCATATTATCAATAAAATCACATGCACAATGACATTTAACTATCTAAGCAAGTAACCATACATATTAGGTAAGTGACCATGCATTTGAGGTTTTATCAAGAGTCACAAAGGATCCACAATATCCTTCCAAACCATGAAATAAAAAGCATGTTTACTTATCACAAGAAACTAGGAATAACATCATTCCTACCTCATAAATTATAGAACATTAATTGGTATCACCCCTAAAAATACATTCAACATTCATAATGAAACATAGGCCCAATTAAACACGCTTATATTTTATCTTAATGATTGGAAACCAAGGGATGGACTTCAACTCTCCACCCAACCATAGTCTAGCTATACTAAAATATTTCTTGTAGCTAACCACCTTAGAGCCATATCTAGACTCTAAGGAGGTAACTACTTAGGATTTCTCTCATTGACAACTGGTCAACAGATGGTAAGAGGAAGAGTCCATTTCTCAGTTGATTTAATGATATCCCACAACATTAACACCACTGTGACTCTCCGTTCAGTAGAACATCAACCACAAAGGTTCTTCCAAGGCTTGGAGAGTTTCATGTCAATTCTAGGAGAGGGTATATATATGTATAAATGGATTTTTATTAAATTTATTAGTTACTATAGGAATAAAGAGTCCATCTTCAAGAGATTTATAATATTACTGAGTAAGTACCTAAGTGATTTATTAGCCCCAAGGCTAGCCACTTAAGGGTTTATCATACATTTCCACTAATTCTGAGGTGTCTCTGCCTATCAATTAATTTATTAACCCCAATTATTATCCCAATGATTTTTGTAGAGAAATCATGTAGATTCAAACTGATCTTGTAATATGCTAAAACAAAATACTTGAATCTACTCTAAAATTTTTGGAAGAAAAACATGATCGCTCAATCACATGCAAGTAAGAGAAAGGAAATTATCAATCACACAACACACGATGTATCTGGGGAAAGCAAATGATGCCCCTCTATAATATAGTCTACATATTCAAATAATCATGAAACAATACAATGCTTTCTCACACTGATAAAATCTCTTGCACTCTACCGATCGTCTCAACCTGATCCTGCACAAAACTAACTAGAAATTCTCAAGAAAAATTGACCAACACTTAGCCAATTATCATCCCCTACTTAGCCCAACTTTCTCACAAAATCCCTAGGAAATGAATCCCTATTAAACAGGATAATAAACCTTCCTTGACTGCACAATCCTTCGTGATTCTTCCTGTGACTTTATAATTGCACCTGAGAAATTTGCTAATAATACAACTAATAGCTATCTTCCCTTTAAACTCTGTCTCAACTAGGTCTACATCAGAATTGACATGCATGCAACTATTAATATCGAATAATTATCTATCTGATTGATCACTAATTGTGAATAAATCTAATTTAATTCACTAGACCTATCACTAGCTCATCACTGAGTATAACTAGTTAAACTGATTTTAACTCAATTAATTTCAATTAACTTATTACACATGCACCCCACTAGTGCATTAACTGAACTAGAGCCCCAAAATAATAGAATCACTCTGCATGCCTCACCTTTTACCCTCAACTCGAAATTATTGAGCTAACTCAGTATTTCTGACTTAGTTAACTGATACAAGTTTTTATGAGATGAAATTTCAATTTATTGTCCAATTTTATTAATGGAAAAATAAATTAGATGCCCACATTTAGCTCTAATTTGTAACTAAATTATTCACCTATGTGTGACTGGAATCCCACACTAGTACGTGGTCAATTTTTGTCCTTTTTGGTTGCCAATTTCACTATTTATTGTTTAAAATTTCAATGCTCCCTCTCAACAAGAAAGAAATTCAATCTATCCTGATATAATACCTTGGAATGTTTTGCATGCAACACTTCTCTAGTGTTATTTTCAAATGCCACTGCTAAAAAATGAATAGCCTCCAAATAATTGAATCAGTATGATGCATCTATCATTAGATTCTTCTGACTGTTGGATCCTACTACACCTATCTAGTGGACTCTTTGCACTGCTGCTGACATCTACATCCATGCCATCTGCACTGCTGCTAACTCTGATTTTCTCTCTAGTATCCGAAACTTGTCACTCTGATTTTTGTCCTTTTAAAATTTGACTGCATCAATATAATCGATGCTTCCTGCTACTACTGTACTTTGGGCTCCTCGTAGCCAGGTTTGATCCATGAGACACACCATCTCAATTGACCCTGCACATCACCCCACCTCACACCTGGAGGTATAGCTGCATGTACTCCCTCTGCCCTTTTGGCTTGAAATTCCCCCCTCCTCAAGGTCTCTGATTGAGTGGAATATTCCACTCGGTCTCCTCTCTGCTTATGCAATTGTGGTTGTTCCACAACCTTCTGAGACTACTTCTGTGGCTACATGTTGAGAGATAATTTCTCCCTCTCAACCACCAAGTCATTAATCATTACTTTTCTCCTCAAAGCTTTCCATGCATCCTCATCCTTGAGAGCATTCATGTCATTGACTCTTACACCAACATGTTTCACCTATCACGTGGCTATGTGTTTAAGGAAAACGTTTCCTTTTCTAAAAATCTCATCATAACCATGGTCTTACAATTCCTCTATGGAGACAAGATTATTCTTCATGCCTAGAACATATAAAACATTTTCTAGTCTAATAAGGGAGCCAGACTCCCTCTGAAAGGTAATTGTACCTATGTCGGTCACGATATACCTCTCGTAATCTCCAAACTTTATGTTCTGTTGGAGGTCCTTCTCCTCCAAGCCACTGAAGAGATATCTATTCCCCGTCATATGGAACGACGCACCACTATCTAGATACAACATGATCCCATTACAGTGTTGGTCATGCATGCAATGAGATTAAAATCAAGCTCTAATTGTGAAGCCAATGATTCACCCACTGCAAGTGGAGGCTCCTTCTTGCTTTCCTTCTTCAGTGGACAATTCAAAGCATAGTGCCGATGCTCGTGACAGTGAAAACATCTGATTTGGACAAGTCACTATTGCCCTCTTCGCCTTGGGATTTATTTCCCTTTCTTACCAATGCACAATATTCATATTTGTTGGTGCTGGAGGTTCTATCTCTGGTGCTCCTCCTTATCTCTTTTATTACCAAGTTGGACCACAAACACTCCCAGTCTGGTAACTTCTCCCTCCCTTTCACAGAGTCCTAGTAACTATGCCAGATGTTGGGAAGGCCTAGAAGTGCTAGGCTCGCCAATTCATCATCGAATACGGTCACACCAACACTTCCAATCTCATCTCGACATTGAGTGAACTTTTCCAAGTATGTTGGTACCATCTCACCCTCCTCCTTCTTGATATTTCTAAGCTTTTCCTTCGGTGCCAACATCCTTTGGTCGTTTTTGTTATGAAATAGATCTATCAAGGCCTTCCACATATCATATGGAGCCACCTTCCCATGGAGACTCAAGAAAATATGATCTAAAAATCCCTCTAACAAGGTCCTTCTCGCATTTTCTACCTTCTTTTGCCATGCATCAAGAATTTTGGCATCTGCTGCTGCGAACTTGAGAATATAAAAATATATGAATTCATTAAACCCATTTTCCTCCAACACTGCCTCCATCACATCCTTCCATGAAATATAATTTGAATTTCCCTCGAGTTGAAATTCGAGTCTCAAGCCATTGAAAGACATCTTGATCTGTTGCTGGATCCTGAAGAATAAATCTGAAAATTTAAACCTGCTCAAGAAAAACTCAATTTATTCTCTTATATTTTTATTCTTGGCGCTCTAATACCGTGTAGAAAATCCACATAGATTCAAAATGATCTTTTAATATGCTAAAACAAAATAATTGAATCTACTCTACAAATTGCGAAAGCAAAACACAGTCACTCAATCACATGCAAGTAAGAGAAAGGAAATTGTCAATCACACAACACAAGATGTATCTGGGGAAAGCACCTGCTCAATACCCCTCTATCATATAGTGTACATAGTCAAAGAATCATGAAACAATACGATGATTTCTCACACTGAGAAAATCCCGCACTCTATCAATCGTCTCACCCTGATCTTGCACAAAACTGACTAGCAATTCTCAGGAAAAATTGACCAACACTTAGACAATTCTTATCCCCTTCTTAGCCCATCCTTTCTCATGCAATTCGTAGGAAATTAATTCCTAATAAATAGGATAATCAACCTTCCTTGACTGCGCAATCCTTCATGAGCCTTCTTGTGACTTTATAATTGCGCCCGAGCAATTTGCTAATAATACAAATGATAGTTATATTATGTTTAACCTTTGTCTCAACTGGGTCTTCATTAGAATTGACATGCATGCAACTATTAATAGTGAATCATCAGTTATCTTATTAATCACTACTTGTGAATAAATCTAATTTAATTGACTCGACCTCTCACTAGTTCATCACTCAGTTAGAACTAGTTAAACTGATTTTAACTCAAGTAATTTGAGTTAAATGATTACACATGCACCCCACTAGTGCATTAACTACAACTAGACCCCCAAAATAATAGAATCACTCTACATGCCTCACCTTTGACCCTCAACTCGAAATTCTTGAGCTAACTTAGTATTTCTAAATTAGTTAACTGATACAAGTTGTTATGAGATTAAATTACAATTTATTGTCCAATTTATTTAAGGGAAAAATAAATTAGACACCCACATTTAGCACTAATTTGTAATTGAATTCCTCACCAATGTGTGACTATAATCCCACACTAGTATGTGGTCAATTTTTTTTCCTTTCTAGTTGTCAATTTCACTGTTTATTGTTGCAAATTTCAACAATTTTTCAACCTAAGGAAAACCACTACTTAGGTTTTTATCGACTCTCTGAGCAAGCACTTAACTGGTGTATACCCTAGTTATCACCTAAGTGTCCCAAATGCATTAAACTCTCTCTAGAAAATAAATTCATAAAAACACTCACATGCCTAAACAAACACAAGGAATATAATCCCAAAGGTATAACATAGACTCTCATAAGTTATATTTTATTGGAAGATTCACATTCACTACCCATTCATGCTCTACGTTTTCACCTTTTGTGCATTTTTTCATTCTTTTCCTCAATGATATTCTTCTCCTAATCGTCTACTACATAGTTTTTTTTCTTGAAAAAATGATGCATCCTCCTCCTTGAATTACTCTCCTCTCCACTCTTGTCTCCATCTAGCTTCTCTCATCGTATGTCATGTGTGTTGATCACGTTCATGCTTACACGAGGACTGAGAGTGCATGATATTCATCCACTCAAGGATCCCATTCCCTAAATTCAATGCTACTCCAGTAGTTCCATAAATTCATCAAGGAGATAGGTGGTGAATTAAATATACTAACTTGGGTTTAGAAGCAACTCCTCCTCAGTTCTCATAATCCATGTCCACTTCCTTAACTAGTCAATGTGTTGCATTTCCACATTATTTACACAAATTATGATTCATATCAATATATACAAGAGGGATTAACAAAAAAATTTGTCAAAAACCCCACCTCGTTAGAGGAACACCATCCTTGGAGCTCTATACTGGAACACACAATTTACAAGAGCTTTATTTACATAATTATTTTACATTTGCAAGTACATTTAAAGTCGCTTATTCAGCAAAAAAAAATGGGTATGATACCTCTCATTGGTTCAATTGTCTCCCAAGTGGCTTCATCTGTTCCAAAGTGCCTCCACTACACCTTGACTTGCTCGATTACTCGATTCTAGAGTGTGATATTCCTATGATCTAGAAAGCACAATGGCTCTAGCTAGAATTCTCCCTTGGATCCCACCTTCTGATCACTTAGACTTGGTGATTAGCCTACCTATATTCCAATGCTACATAGATATGCAGTATGCTCCAAGCCATATCATTTATTGTATTCTTTTCCTACAAATTGTATATTCTTGGAAATTTCCTTTGTAGTTGAGGAAAATCCCTCCGTAAGCGATCTTCCATACATTTCTAACACTATCGGTTTTCTCCAAGACCCATACCTTTCCTCTCTTGCAGAATTACAGAATTAGTCTTGATTAATAGCCGTGGGTTTCTATTGAAATTCACCTCTTGCAGAAGTGGTGAACCTCACACTTCCACCTTGTTTATTTTATGTAGTTTTATGCCCTTTTCCTTTATATTTGGGCTTTCCTTCTTGCTTCCAATCAACCTTGTACTTAGAATTATTCTTGTATTTCACGTAGCTATAATTTAGTTTCCTAATAGAATCCTCTCGATTTTGTGTCTCATCAAACTCTATTATGTCCTTAAATTCTTATGAAAATCCTCTGAGATACTTTTGAATCTTCGTCTTCTCATCCTTTATGTCAGGTGTGTACCTTATCAACTCCAAGAATATTTTTTTATATTCATCAACCATTAACTTCCCTAGATTGTGCACCCATAACTCCTTGGCCTTGTTTTCATAGTACCTCTAAGATAGGTACCTCTCCCAAAATTATCTTTCTGTTGTGAAAATAGCTCCAAAAATAGAAGAAAAGATATATCAATGCCTTAGAAATAATCCACTTCGAGGGGGAAACCTCCAATACATTACATGAATGAAAAATTCTTGGATGATACAAATGACAAAACCTCCTTTCTATATATAGGAGTCCATGGGGCCACAATGTAATCCTAGCCGACCTAACAATAACAATGCAAGGGCATGATAATAACAATATTGGGGTTAGAGGGGGCTACAATAATAACAACAAGGGGCTACACTAATAACAATAAGGGGCTAAACTAGTGATATAGGGACCTAACATGCCCCTCTCCTTCAAAAAAAAAATTTCCTCAATGCTTGAGTAGCTCTGGGTGCTTCTGTATAAAATTCTCATCCTCCCATGTAGAATCTTCAGTGGGTAAGTTCTTCCACTTGATGAGATACTCTGAAATTGATTGATTTTGTAGTTGTCGAGTTCTTGTTTCTGTGACCGCTTCAGGTTCCAATATGATTTTTCCTTCCTCATCAAGTTCTGGCAATATTGTTTGAACTGGAAGATTTTCACCTATAACCTTCTTTAAGCATGAAACATGGAAAACTGGATGTACTCGCGAAGAAGCAGGAAGCTCCAATTTGTATGCCATAGTACCAATATTTTGCAATACCTTGTAAGGACCATAGTACTTTGGCGATAATTTATTATCCTTCTTAGCTTGCTTGAGGGACATTTGTTTGTATGGTTGTAGCCGTAAAAATACCCAATCTCCTACATCAAAACTTCTCTCGCCGCGATGTTGATCTGCCTGTTGTTTCATTCGATTTTGTGCCAAATTCAGGTTATCCTTTAAGAGTTGGAGAACTTCTTGCTGATGCTCGATGTGATCTTCCACTGCTTGAACCTTCGAATTTTCCCTTAAAGATGATGTGATCGATGGTGGATGATATCCATAAAGTGCCATAATTGGGGTCATTTTTGCTGCAGTATGGAAGGAAGTGTTATACCACCATTCAGCGAGAGGTAACCACTTGACCCATTGTGTTTTTTTATCAGATAAAAAACAACGAAGATATCCATCCAAACATTTATTCACTATATCAGTTTGACCATCGGATTGAGGATGATAAGATGAGCTATGAGCTAATTGAGTACCCAAACAAGAAAATAACTATGTCCAAAAATTTCCAGTAAAAATGGGATCTCTATCGCTCACAATAACTTTTGGGTTTCCATGTATCTTTTGAATTATTTCCATAAATGTAGTAGCAACTGTACTTGCTTTAAATGGATGAGATAATGCACAAAAGTGTGCATACTTGGTAAGTCTATCAACTACCACCATGATGACACTCTTTCCTTCGGACTTAGATAAACCTATGATAAAATCCATTGAAATCTCCTCCCAACATTGACTTGGAATGGATAAAGGTTGTAGAAGACCCGGGGTCTTAATTGCCTCAACTTTATTTTGCTGGAAAACCCAACATTCTGCCACAAACTTTTGAATATCAAATTTAAGGCCATCCTAAAAAAAAATATTTCTTCACCCTGTGGTAAGTTTTTTAAAATCTTGAGTGTCCTCCTAAAGGAGAAGTGTGCAATTCCAAAAGAATCTTTTGTTTTATTTGGGAATTCTTACAAAGATATAAACGATTTTTGTACCCTAAGGAATCATTTTTCCAAACAAATGTATCAGATGTACTAGGATCTTGTTGCAACTTTTGAATGAGTGTCCACACTTCTTCGTTCCCTCTTCCATTCATCCCTTGCTTCGGTTCTCCAATCTGGTTGGAAAATATATATGGCACAAATAAATGCTTCCACCTCTTCATTTTTTCTTGAGAGTGCATCTGCAACAACATTTAGCTTCCCTTTTTTGTAGATTATTTCAAAGTCATAACCCAACATCTTTGTGACCCATTTTTGTTGCTCTTCTGAAGATAGTCTTTGTTCTAAAAAGTGTTTAAGACTATCATGATCATTTTTTACCTTGAAGTATCTTCCCATTAGGTAAGATCACCATTTATTTAGTGCATGTAGTATTGCTAACATTTCCTTCTCATAAATAGCTTTCTGTAAATAGTTTCCTTTGATTGGATGACTTTCAAAAGCAATGGGTCTTCCTTCTTGCATTAAAGCAACACCAATTCCATTTCCCGAGGCAGCACATTCCACAATAAAGGTTTTTGTGAAGTCTGACGTATCTAAGACCGGTGCTAGGCACATTACCTCTTTAAGATGTTCAAAGGCCTTAGTTTCTTCAGGAGTCCATGAAAATTCATATTTCTTCAATAATGTTGTTATAGATGCTGCTATTCTCCCATAATTCTTAACAAACTTGCGATAATACCCTGTTAAACCGAGAAATCCTCGCAACTGCTTTATAGTTGTGGGGACTTTCCATTCCTTAATGGTTTTAATTTTGTTAGGGTCTACCTTAACACCCTCGTGAGATACAATATGACCTAGATATTCCACCTCTTGTACTCCAAAGAAACATTTGGATTATTTTGCATATAATTGTTTCTCCTGCAATAGTTTGAGCACCCTATCAACATGTTGAACATGATCCTTCCAAGACCTACTGTAGATTAGTATATCATCAAAAATACGAGCACAATTTTTCTAAGGAAGGGTTTGAAAATGGAATTAATCAACCCTTGAAATGTAGAAGGTGCATTGGTAAGGCCAAAAGGCATGACCAAAAATTCATAATGACCCTCATGAGTTTGAAATGTTGTTTTCAGAATATCTTCATTCTTCATTCTAATTTGATGATATCCTAAACGAAGATCCAACTTGGTAAAATAAATTGCTCCATGTAATTCATCCAATAATTCATCAATCATGATCATGATATTCATTTGATTCCAGGAAGTGTTCCTCCAAACATCAGGACTTATAGATATCCTTATGTCCAAAAGAGTGATCACGAATAGGTGGGAGTCCTTTGGGAGTTTCAAACACCTTGGAATGATTGTCCATGAATTTTTGGAGATCTACAGAAATACATGATTTTGATGTTGGAACTTCTAGTGAGCATAATTGTGCAATTACGCCTCGTTGTTCTTTCTTCAGAAGCCTTTTAATGACATTAGAGCTTATTATCTTTCCTGGATTCCCTGTGATACCCCGTAATTCAACTTCCTTTCCTTCTGAAAAAAAATTCAAGAAAAGTTCTTGAAAATTAAAAGCTACCATCGTCAGAGATTGTAACCATTGTACTCCTAGTACAACATCAGCACCTCCCATAGGAATGGAAAGCATTAGACTATTCAATACATATTCCCCCATGGTTAGCTTGATATTATGGAATTTTCTAGAGAAATTTATAGTCCTCCATTTGCAACCATCACTTGAAATTCTGGTGTTGGGTATAGGAAACAATTCAATTCCTTCACTACCTTACAATGAATAAAATTATGGGTATTGTTATTGTTTGATCCAAAGGGTATATTTCCAAATGGAAAATTTTTCGATCCTAAGCCTGAATCAATCAACACTATTACCTTTTTCTTCTTGATATGTCCTTCTATCTTGAGAGTTTGAGGAGTGGTAATTCCTGCCAATGCATTACACGATATGGTCAGACTCATTTCTTCCTCTTCTAGGGTTGGTTCCTGGTGTATATCCTCTTCTTGTTCATTTTCTTCTTCCTCTTCACAATCTATGTAAAATAATTTCTTCTCAGCACACTTATGACCTTTAGTGTATTTTCTATCACAACTGTAGCAAAGCCCTTTTGCTCTTTTTTCTTCCAATTTTTGTGGTATCAACCTTGTAGGTTGTGGAAATCTAGGCGTAGCAACACTTCCTTCTTTATAGAATTGAGTGGTAGGCTTCCTTGTCGCCATAATTTTACATTCAACTTTTCTTGCCAACCTGAATGCCTTCTCCAATGAATCAAGTTCCAAAACGCGAACTTCATGTTGGATGTTATCCTTTAAAGTGCCTATGAAGAGATCAATCCTGTGTTCCTCTGGAATATCAGTTACCCTTATATTCAATTTTTGAAGTCCTCAATGTGCTCCCCCACTAAACCCTTTTGTTTGAGATTTATCAATTGGCTAAAGAAGGTGTTGCTCTTTGTATCCTCATAATGTGCTATCATTTCCTCCGTAAAAATTGACCAAGTGACAATTTTTTTACGGGAGAAAAGCCATCGATACCATACAAATGTATTTTGTTCTAAATTTAAAGTTGCAATGTGTACTTTTTGTGTGTTTTGCACATTATTGAGATCAAAATATTGCTCCATCTGTAGTATCCATGTTATGGGATCCTTGCCATCAAACTTCCTCATATCCATATTTAGAATATGGTGGTTCTTCCGCCCAAAATTAGAGTTTATGAAATCATGATTAACATTTATTTTGTTCTCATCATGAGTTTCCTCTACTATATTTTTTCCATTGGGAAACATTTCTTGTATCAATTTTGCAAAACCTTCGATGTCTACTTTTATGTTTTCCATTTTTTCATTGATCTTAGCTTCCATGCCATCCATCTTAGCTTCCATGCCCACTTCCATGCCTTCCATCTTAGCTTCCAAACCATTCATCTTAGCTTCCATGCCTTTCTTCAAACCCATCCATCTTAGTTTCCACACCTTTATTCAAAACTTCCATTTCATTTTTTGTTGCTCTTTGTGATAGAAAAATTTGGTACACTTGCTTTTGTAATTTTGATATCTCATGTTATGTTTCTTCATCTTCATGAGTCATAGTAGAGCCTTCTGAAGGCTTAATGGATGTTGAATTATTTTTAGGGGCCATTTCAGAACCCAATACCGATATATATTCTTCAATATTCCCTTGGAATAAATTCCAAATAATTTTTTTCAAACGAGACTTATGTATTCGAAAAAACACACACACCTTTTTCTTGCTTTTAACGAGTTCGATATTGAAACTGAATTATATTTATGATTTCAGATCTTCAATATCTAAAATTTGGTACTGAGATAGACCTCTAAATCCTCTTTCAAATGCCACAAGTCTGACCTGATTTGGATTCTTGAATACAAAGTTGTGCCCAATCTCCTACAATGACCTAATTATGGACTGGTTTAGTAGAGCGAACTCATATGACTTGCCACATGTCACTGTTCCTCCTTCGGCTCTGAAATTGATAGATAGGAAACTAATTTTTGTTTTCTTGCGTCCAATTTTTACATAATTCCAATCAGATTCTCAAAGAGATATTTATGAATATTTTCCCACGATCACCTCTTTGAGATGAAATTCGAGAGCCTGACAAAGTCCTAACTTCCACAAACCATATCTCCAAAATTTTTTCAAACCAAGATCTGAAATGTTGCAAATATGTTCCTCTGGCATTCGTCTTCACGCTCTAAAAATTTTAGATTCTAAGACTTCGTAGAAAAAACGTTATAGAAAAAATTCTGTGATGACCAGTTTAGGCTAAATTGAGCCTACAAAAAGACCTAACTTCCACAGATCATATCTCCAACAATATTGCGAACCAAGCTCTAAAATTTTTTGACGTTGTTCCTCAAGATTTCATCTTTGTATTCTGAAAATTTCAGCTTCCGAAATTTCATAGAAAAATAGTTATAGCGACAATGCCACGATGACCTGTTTGGAGCAACAAAACCCTAGAATCCAAAGCTCTGATACCAAATGTTGTGAAACCAACTCCAAAAATAGAAGAAAATATATATCAACGCCTTAGAAATAAGCCACTTCGAGGGGGAAACCTCCAATACATTACATGAATGAAAAATTCTTGGATGATACAAATGACAAAACCTCCTTTCTATATATAGGAGTCCATGGGGCCACAATGTAATCCTAGCCGACCTAACAATAACAATATAAGGGCACAATAATAACAATATTGGGGTTATAGGGGGATACAATAATAACAATAAGGGGGCTACACTAATAACAATAATGGGCTAAATTAGTAATATAGGGACCTAACACTTTCAAATCACCCCAAGGAAAGACCTCCTATTGAATTTTCTTTATATTATCCAGGTCTTCCCAACATATGTCATAACTTCCTCTTAGACTAAAAGTAGCTACTATCGCCTTCATATTTTCAGAGTAGTCATGAACCCTAAATGAATTCTTCATCCCACGTAGCCATGCATCTTCTTATTTGGCCTTCCTCCCCTCTCCATCAAATGTGGAAGGTCTTGCCTTCTTAAATTCTTCTGGCATCTAATCATTTCCTTTACTTTTCTGCTAGTAGTGCCTCTTAGTTGCAACATTAGACAGTCATTCATTTCTTCCTGATCTCCTCTCTGGGTTACTCAATGGAGTTTCACCTCTCATTTTATCCTCACTTGATTTTATTTTCCTTTTCTTGGACCCATTTCCTTAAACTCCATCACTCTTCAATTCATGCCTTCCAAGTACTTATGGACTTTGCATGTCTTTATCTCTTCCTAGGTGGTTGTAACTTAGATGGTGCTACTCGTCCCTTTGAAAGTATAACAAACTCTGCATTATGATGACATTTATTTTTTCTTGCTTCTCATGATCCATAACAATCCTTTCATTGTCAACCTTGTAGCTTGTCAACTCAGCACTTCTGCTTCTAAGGGTTTCCATCCAGTAAGGGGAATCTTCCTTAATTCTCTTCTCAATTGACTCTTCCTCTTAACAATGCTGGAATTTTTCAACATCGTGCTACTTCTTCCTACTATTCATTTTTGGTGTCTTCTCATGTGTTTTCATATACATATGACTGTTACTTGATCCAAAATACAAATAGAAAATGCCCATTATTACCTTGGAAATTCTTCCATAAGCATATGACTGTGAAGAAATATGAAACAAAAAAATTTAGGTTAGTATAATTGTAATAGTTAGATCAAAACAAATTATTTCATACAACACAAAATCCACAATAAAATGCTATAATCAATCATTAATGGAAAATCATCATAATTACTACACTATGTGACAAATTTCTATGTTTCATCCCTCTAGACCTATTCAATCAAAGTGATGAACATGGGCACTCTATTGCCACACTATAATAGAGGTCTAATATTATATTTGAAGGTCTAGTGTAGAAACTTCACCTTTAATTTCATCATCATACCATTATGTAACACTCCCTCCCATCCCCCTGGAGAAATCCTGGTTAAATGGGAGGTGTTACTTTCATCTAACCCAACCTACATGGTCACACTATATAAATTTACTTCCTTCCCAAAGCATGTAGAGATCACTTTGGATCTCACCATTGTGTCCAAGATGATAAGATATTTTTGGCTATATAAATTTTACCTCGATCTGACTCCTCGATCAAGAGTTATTCCCATTTAAATTTTGGGCCTCGCTAACCTTGCCACATCACCAAGGCTTAACTATATGATGCACACACAACTTATCCACCTCACCTGGGATCCACCATGGAAATCGTCACATCACAACACCACAATTCCACCATGCCATGCCTTGGAGTTACCCTATTTAATGTTCTCATGATGCACCAATAATATCTTCGTTAGATAATAGAGATAACTTTGGCTACACAAATTATTTCTGTTCTGTAGGTTTTGTTAAGTATGCGGCCTACCCGAGAATTGAATCAGTTGGTTTGATTTGTGTCTTGATTTCTAGGATAATGTGCCCTTCCTTCCATGTGAATCTACACATTAATGCCACGTACAACTCAATGTCGGATAACATCATGAACCCCCGGCATGTGGATTTTAATGCCACGCCAGCTCAAGTGTTGTGCCCCATTGATCTTGAATTTCCATGCAAATAAACACTTTCTCATTAAAAAATGGGAGAGGAGTTTATAATTTCCCACCCTTTTTCAACAACGTCATTACACCCCTGGGAGGTGACACCATTGTCTCTTGCTGCGGTGCAATGGAAAATGTTGGAGGTAGGAGACAGGAATTTTACCGTCCCTCGCCCTCTATCAACCACGCCCACTTTTCCCTGAAGTCTCATTGCAAACTTGGTGTGGCACGATGTGAACATACATGATATATAACATGAATTTTTCTATTTCGCACCCTCGTCAACTCATGACTTGCTACCAAAAACAACAAGAATTTCATCTCATGTATGCACACCTAATCCCCTAGGAAATACATGTATCTGGGAAAATATTGACATTATTCAACTTCCACATATTTAAACCTTCATAAGTATTAATATATTTTATTCACCCTGAGTGAAATCCCATCATTCAATGATGAAAAAGCTTAGAGTCTCAAGGACTCTGATGGCTCATGAAGCCATTCAAAATGACCAACAGTGCTTTGTATCATTAATATAATAAGGATACATCCCTCAATATCACAACAACACCTCAACAATTTAACATAGAAATAAAAAAGAATTAAAACTATTTGCATGCCTCGCAATAGGCATTACTAGATTCACCGATACAACTTCTCTCACAAAGATCGGCCACAAAAATCCAACAACCCATGCATAATCGTTATCCATGATACTCGGGCATGTTATCAATAAAATCACACACACAATGAAATTCAACCATCTAATAAAGTAACCATAAAGATTAGGTAAGTGACCATGCATTCAAGGGTTTATCAATAATCACAACGGATTTGCAAGTCCCTACCAAACCATGAAATTAATCACATGTTTACTCATCACAAGAAACCAAGAATAACACCATCCCTTCTTAAGAAATGTTAACACACTCATTGATATAATCTGTAAAAATACATTCAACATTCATAATGCAACATAGGTCCAAGTAAATAGACTTATATGTTAACTTAATGATTGGAAACTAAGGGAGGGACTTCACTCTCCATCCAACTATAAGCCAACTACATTACAATATTTCTTACATCTAACAAACCCTGAGATAGATTCAAATTTTAAGGAGGTAATTGCTCAAAATTTATCTCACCAAAAACCTATCAACAAATGGTAAGAGCTAGATTCTATTTCTTAGGTTATTTCTCAACAAACCCTATTAGTAACACCACAATTAATCTCCTTTCATTAGAACATTGTAATATCCAAAAATAGGGAAAATCAATAATAATGGGAATATCTTATAATATCCCAAAATTGGAGATAGAGAAATACATGAACACAGTAATGAAAGAGCAGTGATATATCAACACATAGGATGTAAGAAGATCCAAATAGCCATCATATTAATATCATAGCAGCAAATGCATACAATATCTTGAGGAAACAATCACTCAAGCTACGCAATACAAGCCTTAAGAAACATGTACATAGAAAAATGAAGATCACTACTACAAAGAAAATTCTTAAGGCTATGACAGCGAAGTTTATTTAGAGATACTGTTGTTGGGAAGTGTCAATACAAAAATATACAAATGTAGGGCCCAAAAAATGTTGGGAGTGAAGATATAGACTCTCAAACCGAATTTCAAGATAATCCGGGAAGGATTTCCTTAAATATACAAAATGGAAAAAATGTTGGAGTTGTCTCAAGACTAAGTAGCAATTGCAACTTAATAACTGGATGGAGATGGCTATATATGATGCACAAGCTGAGCAAACCTCCTCCAATGGATCTTCCAAGTGAAAGTTTGATCCTAACACTGAAGATCTCACCCTCCAAACAATCACTGCAACCCTCACTGTAGATGCACACTGAAAATAACGCAGTCAAGGAGAGGGACTGTGTTGTAGATAATGGAAATGGTTGGCCTAATGCAAGATATAGTGAAATTAGATCAGAAATATTCCTCACTAATTCTCCAAAGGAAAGAAGACCTCCTCCTCTGAAATACAAGCTCTAGAAGTGGTGTTGAGTAACCTCCACTGCAACACCCTGCAACACAACCCAGCTCTAAACAGAAACTATGTTGTAGCTGAAGGAGGATGCTTGGAATGAAGCTTGAATGTGGAGAAATGGAGAGCAAGCTCCCTCAAGAGGCCTCTCTTGAATGGAGAAGGAATTCCTAAACATGAATTCCTTGTGCTAAGCAGCATAGCAACTCTGTTAAATAGGATGAGAATGCAAAATAGTCTTCCAGACCATAAAATCAATAATCCATAACATGAATAACAATGGTTTCCTTGCCCTCCTTTTAAACAAGTGGAAGCCCTCTCACCATGGGTCCCACTCATTAGGCTTTCCTCCACCAAGGATTCTTCCTCCCATTCACACTACGTTGCCTCTCAAAGTGATCTCCACCTCCTATCCCAACGTTGTTGACTTGGTCAAACTTGACCTTGTCCACACGCAAATGCCCGTTTTCACACATGAGGGTATGAGATCCAGCTCTTATGACTATCCCTTTTCACACTATGATGGATTTTATTCATTTTTCTGAAATGTACAGGCCTCCTTACCCATTTATTTATCTCCTAAGTGACATGAAAAAAAAATTATATTCCAATTAGCTACATGCTAATTTTGGAATATTACAATCCTCCCCTCCCAAATGTTGCTTGTCCACAAGAAAATTAAAGGATAGAACTGATAAGTGTCCCCTCCTCCTGTTGTATCATCCACATGTGATATGCTCCTCCAAATAATGAGATGTTGTCTCATCAATAAATCTCCATATTTCCCCTCCCAAGCATGCAAGTTAGCTAAATAGCTATCATCATGAACAATTAGAGTACTCAAGAAGGAAATAAGGTGTTTTCCAGAGGTTCCCTTGAGGAATGGAATCTGAAAAGTATTGGGAACTATCATTCCCATTTGAATCCTCCATCCCCAAGAAATCATCCATACAAAATGAGTTACCTCCCAACATGGAAACTCCTGAAAATCCTCTTCCACCTTTGGCTTCTACAATGTAGGTGGGTTGAAAATCTGAATATGGTAGACAAAGTAGCCTACCCCACGCTATCCTTCTCTCCACTTATGATAAGTGTAGAGTTTTTTCTGATCTTGGGCTACAATAAGGTTTCCCTCAAGTGGCAAGATGAAGACTAGATCTCCAAGGATCTCTTCTCCAACATTATGAATCAAGCTGGCTCAAAATATTCCATATATGATGAGTTGGAAATCACCATCATATGGCATCCAATCAATCCCATGGCCCACCTCATAAAGGAACAAATGTTTTACTGTAGTGGACATATCATCTCCCATGTTCCCATTAGAACATGTAATGCAAGAAGTGTGGGAATCCTCTTCCCCCAAGGACACATCCAACCAATGTGTCTCTCTTCCAATCATGCTCCCAATAAAATTAAGAACAAAAAAATAGGGAGCCATAATGAGAATCATAAGTGCTGCCATATGTAGCAAGGGAGAAGGAAAATGGTCTTTCAAGTGCAACCAACGTAGTTTGACTCTCAACTGCAATAGAGAATGACATAATGTGTGGCTTCTCAACCACTTGCTTTCTACCCCAATCTCCTCACAAGTTTGGAGAAAGTGTATGATGTATGGTGTCAATTAAGCATGTTCTCCAATAGATATCTCCTCCCCAAATCCTTCTAGGGAGTGGCCATCAAAACTGCTCTTGGCCTCAAGTAGACCATGAAGTCTAGAAGGAAGAATGTTCCTCCTTTGAGCAAATTTCTATACATACATGGTTAAGGAATGCACATATTAATGATACAAATAATTATGCAACCAAACATTACCCTTACCATATGTTTTTCTCATGAAAATGGAGTGGCTCATAGATAAATCCCCTCTCATCCTGATAGAGAAAAGAGGTGGTTGTGTTAACTCTTCCAAAGAGCTATGTATCTCCTCCATCTCCACATGATCCATGCATCTCCTCAAATGTTCATATATATCCTCCTCAAATCCTTCCCAAAGATACCCCTCCATGATGGTGTGGTATGCTCTCATAGAATAAGTGTGGCTAAAAAGGAAATATTCATGAGTTGTTTGTAGTAACTTCTCCTTGAGCTTGGAATCTCTAGATAAGAATATCCTACCATGATAGTATATGACCCCATCTCTACATGTATATCCCTCCTCATGTACCTGGTATTCCAATATCATACAAGTGAAATATCCTTGGAATACTCCACCAATAGCTGGGAATTCCAATATGGATCTATCCTCCATAGTGACAGCGCTGATGATCTATCATGAAGAACATTTTTCATATGGCTATCCTCCTCTTTGACATCTCCCATGCCAAAGATGCAAGTTGGAAGGATGTTATCCTTCCCCTGCTACTCCTGCCACAGCACAGAATCTGAGATGAGAGTGGGTAATGATGGTGTTGAGCAAATGCCTCTCCTCTCCTTGAGTCTACCCAAGACTCTCAGCATTGTATCAAGCTCTCCCATGGTTTCCAATCCTCTGGAATCAATGAGTGGTGCCTCAAAATGTGAAGCATCCATCCTCCTCTGCTGATCTAGTGGTCTCCTTGGTGAAATGTCTCCATGCAATGAGACATCAACATCAAGAGTAGATTACATACATAAATAGAAAGACTTGTCCTGGCCCTCACTGAGCAATCCAGTATCCCTCTTCTATGTATCAACCCTCTGAAATGGATAGGGGTGTGTGATCCTCATAAAATTATGTTGATCATCCTCCCTATCTCCTCCTTTTATCTCCATATTTTCACACCCTTTCTTTAATGGCACATGTAAATCATGAGTTTTGCCTTGATCTCCACATGTGAGATCCTAGGGAATTCCTTGCAATGATACAAGAATCCCTATAGTTGGAGCAAGAGCTCCCTCTTCCTCTGCATGAGGTGCTAGATGAACTCTAGACATGACAACGTTGTTGCCCTCATCCTCATCAATATGTATGGGAAACCTCCCATTGATTTTATGAAGTGGAGTTGAGTTTATGGTTTCATTCATCACATGCAAGGTTTTTGTTTGCTTAGGTTTGTTTAACTTCACCACATGTGCTACATAAATTTTTCCATCAAATATTTCCACCAATGTCTTAGTGAACCTTGCATAAGAAGAAGTATTTTAATTTTTCAAATAAAAAGACTCAAATATCCACCATGCATAGGCCTTACCTCCAAAATGAAGCGCTACAACTTTGATGGTTCCATCTTCAGAAATTTGGTGGTGTTGCAAAAAGGTGTCTAGTTCTTCCACCCAAGCTCGGGTTGAACATGTAGGTGAACCATAAAAAGTAGATAGAAGAAATCTATCATGCTTATTTCTTCTCTTCACCTTGATCTTGCAAAACTCTGGAAAAGTAATATGATCTCTAAAATTCTAAGTTTGAGATTCAGACTCTTGCAGAAAATCACTAAGAGTTTCCCTCCTAGTCATTCCTTCTTCTTCCATCTCTGTCATGGAAATTCTGGGCATGTGACTACATTGTGCATCATAGTGTGTGGTTGCATGCTCACACTCATCATATGAAATTCTAGAGTTTGATTCAAATTCAAAACCTCTTGGAGACTCTATACACATCTCCCTTCTTATTTTCTTGAGGTCTTCTTTGATGCTCTGCATAGATTTTGGAAGAAGATTTGAAAGCCTCTCCTCCTTCCTTCCTCCACATAATGGAGTCTTCTCTTTTATGTACATATCCTCTTCTCTTGATATAATAATGGCTAAAACTCACAGTTTGAGCCAATATTACGCTCTGATACCACTGTAATATTCCAAAATAGGGAAAATCAGTAATAATGGGAATATCTTATAATATCCCAAAATTGGAGATACAACAATACATGAACACAATAATGAAAGAGCAGTGATATATCAACACATAGGATGTAAGAAGATAAAAATAGCCATAATATTAAGATCATATCAGTAAATGCATACAATATCTTGAGGAAACAATCACTCAAGCTAGGCAATACAAGCCTCAAGAAACTTGTACATAGAAAAATGAAGATCACTGCTACATAGAAAATGCTCAAGGCTATAAAAACATAGTTTGTTTAGAGATATTACTTCTGTGAAGTTTCAATACACAAATATAGAAATTTAAGGCCCAAACAATGTTGGGAGTGAAGATATAGACTCCCAAACTGAATTTCAAGACAATCCATAAAGGATTTCCTAAAATATGCAAAATGGAAAAAATGTCGGAGTTGCAGTCTCAAGACTGAGTAGCAGCTGCAACTAAATAACTAGATGGAGATGGATGTATATGATGCACAAGCTAAACAAACCTCCTCCAATGGATCTTCCAAGTGAAATTCTGATCCTAACACTAAATATCTCACCCTCCAAACAATCACTGCAACCGTCACTGCAGATGCACACTGAAAATAACGCAGTCAAGGAGAGGGATTGCGCTGTAGATGATGGAAATGGTTGGCTTGATGCCAAAGATAGTGAAATCAGCTCATAAATATTCCTCACTGATCCTCCAAAGGAGAGAAGGCCTCCTCCTCTTAAATACAAGCTCTGGAAGTGGTTTTGAGTAACCTCCACTGCAACACCCTGCAACACAACCCAACTCTAAACAGAAACTGCGTTATAGCTGAATGAGGATGCTTGGCCTGAAGCCTGAATGTGGAGAAATGAATATCAAGCTCCCTCAAGAGGCCTCTCTTGAATGGAGAAGGAATTCCTAAACAGGAATGCCTTGTGCTAATTAGCACAACAACTCTGCTAAACAACAAGAGAATGAAAAATAATCTTCCAGACCATAAAATCAATAATCTATAACATGAATAACAATGGTTGCCTTGCCCTCCTTTTAATCAAGTGGAAGCCGTCTCACCATGGGTCCCACTCATTAGGCTTTCCTCCACCAAGGAATCTTCCTCCCATTCACACTGCGCTACCTCTCAAAGTGATCTCCACCTCCTATCCCAACGTTGTTGACTTGATCAAACTTGACCTTGTCCACATGAAAATGCCCCTTTTCACACATGAGGGTGTGAAATCCAACTCTTATGACTATCCCTTTTCACACTATGAGGGATTTTATTCATATTTGTGAAATGTACGGGCCTCCTTACCCATTTATTTATCTCCTAAGTGACATGAGCAAAAATTTATATTCCAGTTAGTTGTATGCTAATTTTGGAATATTACAAACATCAACCACAAGGGTTCTTCCAAGGTTCAGAGAGTTTCATATCAATTAAAAGAGAGGGAATATATATGTATCAAGGGATTTTTATTGGCTATATTAGTTACCGTATAAGTAAAGAGTCCACCTTTAGGATATTTCTCATCTTACTGAGAAAGTAACTAAGTGGTTTATCATCCCCAAGGCTAGCAACTTAGAGGTTTATCAAACCTTTAAAAAAATTCCTATGTGTCTTAGCCTTACAAGTATTTTATCAATCCTAACTAGTATCCCATTGTTTTTCCAACTCGAAGTCAAGCTACTTGTTGAACTCCATAATTTCTTCTTTTTTACACCATCATTTACCTCATTTATTTCTTTTTGACCTCCATAACAATGTATTGGACATTAAGATACAATATTTATGGCATTGCAGGTATGCAATTGTATCCATTTTCATAAAGTGACAATGTCCTTTATTATTTATCTTAACGTTTATTGTGGCTACTGAATTCTAATGTTTTCGCAACTAATTCACAATTCCGCAACCAAGTCCATTGTTTGACAGGTTCTAGAAGGCCAACTAGGGAGCGAAAGATATGGATAGGTGGTAATAGATATACATAATGATTTCTTCCTAGTTACATGAGGAAAAGTGATGTAATAGATATTGGTTACACAGTCAAATGCAAGGTCAATTACCAAAGTCGGCAACAGGCAAGCGAGAACGAGATTCGTGCCTTGTGATCTTACTTTGATAATAGCAGATCACGAGCAAACCATGATACTATCTTTTCTAGATTAAATTTATATTCTCTTGATTAGGCTTATGCTTAAAGATATGAACATTAATTTCCATGAGCTCTATAAGTAATGCATCTTGACAGAAATTAAACAATGTCAGTGAGATTGAAAATCTGTTATTTAAACTCTGTTTTAAAGAAGACATTTTGTTTCAAGTATGCATCGATGTGTGTTTAAGTGTTTGATCAGTAGTGTAATTTTGGTTGTCTACTTCTCGTGGAGGGCCCCCTAGAGGAAGTAAGGATTTTTATATTATTTTTCATTCCTAATATTTAATTCTTTAAGTGTGTTTTCAATTTTTCTTATTTAAATTTCTGATTGTAATTTTCAATCTCCTTTCAACTAATTCATTTTCTCAGTCTTTTTAAATTATTCATTTCTTTCTCAAAGTATGAATGCACATGGGAAAATAGGATTTTTATGAAAGAATTTTTCTTTATAAGTGTGAAGAGTGAAGAGTGATTTTCATTAAGTACAATTTCATTCATGCAACTGTGTGATTTTCTTTAAGTATTGAGATTTATGGATTGAGAGTGATTTCCTTTTTCTGCAATTAAATATGAATTTTATTTTCATTCATGTAAAGTATGAGGTTTATTTCATTTATGCAAGGGTTTGGGATTTAAATTTCAAATAAAAAAGTGGAATTTATAAACAGAAAGAGTTTTAGCAGAGAGTGTGATCATCATTAGTTTGTTTCTAGGAATTATAAAATTGTTTCTAAAAACCATGTGCATTTTGATAAAACTCAATTTCATTTAGAATTATCTAAATAATCAAGACTCCTAGCACATCGTGTAAATTTAAACTGCATCAGTTTACTAGCCCTAGTTAACAATTTATATAAGTAATTTAAAACCAATTTTAATTACCAAACATTTTGGCGCCATTGTTGGGGAAGTGTATATAGGAGTCGTTTCCTTTTCTACAAAAAAAACAACAAAAATGACATGCATAGGGAAAGATATTATAAAGGTAGATTCGTAGGTAGAGGTAGAATTTTAATTCAAAAATCACAACTCACCCCACCAAGACCTCGTAGGACCACACCATCTACCCAAATTCGTATACCATCCATTGTAGGTAGACATAGACTTCCTAAGGTACTTATATATGAAATCTAACATAGAAATTCACCAACTTCATCAGTTGAGGCCATAATAGAAGAAGAATATCCTACATCCCCCATAAAAGGAGTATTTTTTCTCTATTTAACTAAATAACAACTTCTATCACATGAAATAGAAGTTCCTAGTGAAGAAGAAGAAGAGGAAACCTATTTTAATATACCATTGATAGAAGAACCAGAGGAACTAAAAAATCCAATTTTGGAACCTTATATTAGTTCTAAAGAATCTACAATGGCAAAATAAGGGGAAGGATAAGTATACAATGGGGAACAACCAAGGATTGGAGGTGGAGGAGGAGGTAAGATTGGAGGTGGAAGAGGAGGAGGAAGAGGAGGAGATAGAAGAGAACCATACCCATTTGGATTTCCTATATTTGATGAAGATACCACAGTAACAATGAAAAATATCTCACCCTATGTCCTTCCTAACTTCCATGGATTAAGAAGTGAGGATCCTGAAAATTTTATTTTTGAGTTCAAAGTTTTATGTAGATCTTATGAATATTTCCTCGATTCTCAAAAGTTTAAATTATTTCCAGAAACTCTTAAGGATGCAACACTAAAATGGTTTATGGGTTTAGTAACAAACTCTATTAGAACATGGGAATAAATAAAAAATGCATTATTAGAGAAATACAAGGATTACTACATGCCCCATAACCTTAAGGATGAAGTTTTCAAAATGATGCAAAGAGAAGATGAAAATATTGAGGATTTGATTAAAATTTTTAGCTACAATATTAAAAGAGCTAAAATGGAAAATTTAAATGAAGAAACTTTGAAATCTATACTATTAAAATCCATCAGGGATGAATGAATATATATTCTCAACCTGATGGGTAAAGGGGATATTTATTAGTTATCATTACCAGATATTTATGAGTTATGCACACACATTTCAAGAGGAAATACAAAGACTGGAAAATAACCAAGAGATCTTGCTATTTCTAGGATTAACAAATCTGCAGCTAGAACAGTAAGTAAGATTGAAATAGGAAATTTTCTCGATAATTTTAAGACAAACATTTTAGGGAGTCTTAGTGAAAAAATAGACACCCTTTAAATACAAAACAAGAAAAAAGATAAAAATGTTTCTCTATCCATCTTTTGTCTAAAGTGTAGAAAGAAACATGCCTTGAGAGAATGTCCACTTGATTTGAAAAGCATAAAAACTTGTGTCATATGTGCAGAAAATCATGATACCAAATAATGTCCTTTAATACCAAGTCCTAAAGTTGTTTTCCAAGAGGAAGTAGTTCCAAATCAGGTAGATCCACTTTTTTTTATTGCCAAGAGACCATGGAAAAATCAAGGATTCTGTTGGTGTTCAGGTAAGGATGATTTATTCACCCTAGTCTGAAATTAATTTTATCAATCTCGGATTGTATCCTTTCAAGGAAATGCGCAAGGTATATGCAGGAACAAACACGTAATCCGTTCACCCAAGGTTTTATGGTTAATATTAAAACATTGTCGTGAAGTAAAATAAAATGTTGGACATTCAAACAATCTTAACAGTAGGAAATAATAACAACAACTATAACAAGAAATAATCCACACACATACACAGACGCAACACCTGATCAGAAGAGTCGGCCCAAATCTCTGATCAGGGCTGCGTTTCTCACGAAAAACTTTAGAATAGCAAAACCAACAGTATTTTATTGATCTGTAACATGTGATTACAATATCCTTTCGGGAACCCCCAATTACAGGAACAATGTCCATTTTATACACAGTATAAGGGAATAATAGATTTCCCTTAAACATGATAACCGCACATTCAGAAATGGACTTTGGTTTGAACAACACAAATAGTAGATATCGTGGATAAATCAAGGGCCGAGAATAGGCCCAGGGAATCATGATTCCAGCTGCGCAATCCCCCTTTAGCTGGCCATTACCAATTCTGTTGCAAACTGCTGGAGCAAGGGTTCCTGTTTTCCAATCTGCATTCAAACACAGATCTTAGTGCTGCAATTAGGTAAAACTCTGCAAATTTACTTCATTAATTAAAATATTCCAATTGGACAAGTCAGGGGTATTTACCTCATAATTTTAGCATGGAAAATGTAGGTAATTAAACAAAAAGGATCAGAAAGGATGACAAAAATGGGAAGAGAGATAGCTAGATTCGGTGCCCAACATCTCCCCCAAAATAGCCTTCTGCATGCCCTCATGCATTCCGCCGCCTCCGTAGGTCTGGGTTCTGTAAAATTTGAGCTTCATGAAGCCCGAAAAGATCATACTCTAGAGACATCTCTTTCCTTGGAACTTTAAACCCATCTAAAAGGAGGACCTCCTTCCACCAGTCTTCTGGAGCGTTGTACGCAGGGGTATAAACTTCTGCAGGAAACCAAATAACAAGGTACTGGAACCAAAGCCCCATCCACCGAATCCCACATGTTTATATGCATGCCACATATCTGGGTACCCTGGCAAGTGCTCGCACAAAATTAGGCGCCCCAAAAGGTTCTCTATTCCGGACAACTGTTGGTGACATCATCCATATTCTCTGACAACAGTTGAGGGCCTCTTTCTGAGAAATAGTTAATTGATTAATAAAAATATAAAGGCACCAACTTTGTGTCCTTAGCATTCTTTCTTTATTCTCCTCAAATTTAAAAAAGGCATGGTGCTTATTGTACACTGTGTCTGACCTCCCATGTTCCCCTCTTACTATAAATGGCTTTGTGACTTGATTGGAATCAAAGGTATCACAAGCCTTCTACCAATGAATTTGATTAAAAGCATAAGAGATGAGGGCCCTCAGATGTATGTCTTCTACATATGGGACTGGATTAAAGTCTCTGTCCAACCGTAACAAATATCCATGCAGATAAAACTCACACATCAAATGCTGAGTTGGCACATCATGATTTCTCATGATCCGGAAGAATTGTATGCCATCTTCAATCTCATAACTGACCTCGTTCTTAATAATCTCCATGAAAAATAAAAGAAAAAGTTCATGTAAAAATAAATAATAGCAAGAAGCAGGTGGACGACATGCCATCACCACTTGCACCAATTTGAACATTTCTTCCTTATCATTCTTCAGCTCGGCCACTTACTTTTCTAGCTGCTCCATCTTGAGTTGCTTCTTTTAATGCCTTAACTTCATAATATCCATACGCTCCACATATCCAAAAATGGTTGCAGAGGCTCTTTCTTCAGTTCTTTTGATCTCGTTCTTATACTGGGCCACAATAGACTTCCACGTCTGTAGTTCGGCTATCAAGGCATACTCTCTGGCTTCAAATAGTTGTTCAATTGGATCTGTTTCAGTTCCTGCTTCGACCTTGGAAAATTTAGATCTCTTGGCTTGTTGTTTATACTTATTTATTTGCTTCTTCATTCTGTGCACTCTTCTTCTCAAACTCCTCACTTCCATTTTTAACTGCATGGTTTCCTTGAACTGATTTTGGTATCTTTGTTTGATAGGGGTTCTTCACAGCTCGCACAACTCTGCTTACTCTTTCTTAGCCTGTATTCCCTCAGCTTCGGAAACTGGAGGTGAGTCCCTCAGAACTGCCTCTATCGGGCCGACAGTCGATCTAATTTCCGTCGCATGTTCTTCTTCCATTCTTTCTTGTTTTACTCTTTTTATGCCTTCATGCGCCATTGGTGCGTTCGTTGGGACCGCTCCGCTTGGTCCCTCCTCTCCACCAATGGTTGTTCTCTCATTAGGTACACTCTCCTCAAACAATGGTGTCCCGATAAGATGCCCTTCTGCTGATGTGCCTGCTGGGGTTTCTTCCGGTTGTAGCCTTCGTTTTATATTTGAAGCCATAGGAATGGGAACACTTTCTTCTTCTCTTTGCTGTGGGGAACGGGTTACCTGCGCTCCCTTAGGAAAAAAGACAGGAAACTGGAACAAATTCTCTCCATTCAGTTCTAAGGTCAACAATGGTTCTTTTGGAGCAGTGTCGGCCTCACTCCTTGGTTCTCCCGCCATTTTCCCTGTAGTCTCTCTTGTCAGAGTGGTCATGACTTCTTCCTCCACAGGTTACATATCATCAGGGGATCCCTGTGGAGTGGAATTTGTGCCCATTGCACTGTCTATCTTCTCAACTAGCTCCACAGACTGGGCTGGTTCTTGTGGAGCAGCCTCGACCGAAGTGACAGTAGGAATTTATGTGGCTTCAATCGATTCGGCTTGCATTTGGAGAGCCGACTCTTCTTCACACTCGTCGGTCTCCATCTCCATTTTCTCAGGCTCCTCCTAATCAACATAATCATCCTCTTCATCTCCCTGCACGACTTCGTCCTCTTCTTCGTCCTCCTGCATAGCTTCCGGTTCCTCTGCCCTAGCAGACATGGTAGCTTCTATTTCTTCCTCTGTGGAGTTTCGAAACCATTCTCACGGAATCAGAATCTTTTCAATGGCATTCAACACTAACAACTGCACCAGCCCATGGTGGGAAAGGACCGTCAACACCTACCGTGCCTCCTGAGTCGAGTTCGCCATCAAATTTAGGCTTCTTAGAAGAAAATAGGGCGCATTCATTGAAAAGGATTCCGCTTGGGGAAACCGCAAATGCGCCAATATGCGCAAGTGGTATTTAAAAATAGTGGAATATCTTCCCTCGCATGTTATATATTTAATCATAGCCTCTGAAACTTATCCCCATGGTGAGATAATGAAGTTCTATCGTATCCTCGGCCCTTCTGCACAACGCTCTCTCCAGCTTGGAGAAAGGCTTCGAGGAATTTCGGAAGAGGGGTTCTTCTGGAAAACCAGCGTTCTCCACCCTGTGGCAGTCCACTGACCTCTGCAATAGTTTCCTCTGTGACTGGAATTTCAATTCCATGAACCCGAGAAACTCCTTCCTCCAGATTCAATGCAAATTCTATTGTAATTTCTTTGTCCCAGCCATCCAACCTATCAAATTAAATGTCCCAACCTACATTTTTGAATACTTGCCATACTTCCTGATTGCTTCAGATTCTTGTTGAATCATCGGGCTCATGGTGCACAAATCGACCACCCATTGCTGTGGAGGCAGAAGCGGCACGATGACTACAGTTAGCTAGCAGGGGAGAGTGACAAGGCTCTGAACTATTGTTAACTGTAATAACGTCATGGCCACTTTCAAATATAATGGATAAAACAGTACTAGTACATTTGGAATTAATTGACAGATTGCAGTAGTACTATTAGATATTCTAAGATTTAATGTGGAATGTTTGAGAGGTGACTGATATGACTTTTATGCGTACAAGTACGCATCCCAACTCAATAGTATAATTACAGAGTACTTAAGATCATTAAATTTTATTTGGTGGGGGTTGTATGTCATAAGTACCTTTACTAAGTACGACTTTAGCCATTATGACGGTACCCTCCCCCATCTTAAATGATAGCCGTCCTCAGCACATTTTAACCGTCCCTTTGGAATATTTAATTAAATCCATAAAATCAATGGAGAAGTACTTGCGGACTTACCTTAAGGTGGATTAATAGCAGAAATGTTTGTCGTGAATAGTGAGTAACGGCAACAGTGAGTAACAGTAGCTACGGAGTAATGGTAGTTGCGGAGTAACGACATCTACGAAGCAACAGCAGTTTCGGAGTAACGGAAGCTATGGAGTAACAACAACAGCAGTGTAGTAGCAACTTCTGTTGTAACAGCATTGACGGTGTAATAGCAACTTCGGAGTAACGGCATCAGCAGTGTAGCAGCAACTTCGGAGTAACAGTAGCAGCAGTGTAGCAACAACTTCGGAGTAACAACATTGATGGTGTAATAGAAAATTCAGAGTAACAGCATCAGCAATGTAGCAACAACTTCGAAGTAACACACCGAATGTTACTTTCCTCCTGGCCATAATTATTTTATTATTCCTGCAAAAAACAAACAAGTAAGTAATAACCACATTTTCTTTCTTTTTTTCTTTTTTTCTTTTTTTTTTTTTTTTTTAGGTTTAATGGAGAGTGAGAGTGTCTTCTATTGTAATAACCATTAGATCAGCTGAATCTGAAAGGATTTTGACAAAGGCATCTTTAGAGGCTGGGCGATGATATAATTTTAGAAGGTGTCCAGTCACCACAAATGTGGTCTGATTCTCGTCAATTGTAATTAATCTGACTGTTCCATTTTCGAACACTGCATCCACTTGATATGATCCCATGCAGCGAGTGTGAAGTTTGCCTTTGAAATCCTCAAATCGGGAGTCATACAGTAATGCCCAATCCCCTTCATGAAACACCTTAGTTTTGATAAATTTGTCATGCCATTTCATTCTTTTCTGTTGAACAGCAGTAGTTCTCTGTACAACTACTGATCGAATCTCATCTAACTCATTCAGCTATTCCAGTCGATTTTTTTGTGCTTCTGATAGATCTAAGCCTACTTCCAGAGCTATCTTGAGTGTGCTTATTTCAAATTCTACCGGAAACAGGGGGGATTTCCCATAAACTAGTTCAAATGGAGAAAACCTCGTTGTCTTTTGCCATGTTGTTATATAGAACCATAGAGCTTCTGGAAGTTTCTGTGCCCAATCCCGGCAATGACTTGCTACTGTCTTTGTCAAGATATTTTCCAATACTTTTTTTGTACTCTCTACTTGCCCATTCGCCTGTGGATAATAGGGGGTTGTTACTTTGTGTTTGACCCCGTATTTCTGCATCAATTTCTTTATCATATGGGATGTGAACTATGATCCTCCGTCTGATACAATTTCTCTTGGAGTCCTGTACTGAGCAAAGATTTCTTCAAAAATAAAGTCTGACACTACTTGCTTTGTTGCTCTTGTGACTGCCCTAGATTCCACCCATTTGGTTACATAATAAGTACAAACTAGGATGTAGGATTTCTGATGAGAAGGTGGGTTAAAGGGGCCAATAAAATCAATGGCCCATTTCTCAAATGGTTCAAGGACTATCTAAGGTTGGAGAGGAATTTCATCTACTTTCCCAGGTTGTCCCATCCTCTGATAGCTATCACACCTTCGAATATAATCCCGAGCATCATGAAAGATGGAGGGCCAATAGTATCCCATTTGTACCACTTTATGACCTTCCGTTTATCTGCAAAATTTCCTCCACAGGGTCCATCATGTGCAGCCTTTAAAGTCTCATAAATATCATTTCCTACCACACAACACCGAATCTGCTGGTCAATCCCTGTATGGAAGAGATATCCTACCATCCATGAATATCGGGCACTCCTGTGAATGATCTTTCTTTGCTCCTTATAGGACAAGTGATGAGGCACCTCACCTGTAACAAGATAATTAGCAATATCTGCATACCATAGAGTGTTAGCAGACACTACAAAAAGATGCTCATCTAGGAAATTATCTTCAACTGGTGTATTCTTACCATCATGTTCTAACCTAGATAAGAAATCTGTAACCACATTATCCTTCCCTGGTTTATCTACTATAGTAATATCAAATTCCTGTAGTAGTAACAAACACCTTGTAACACGACCAGAGGTAACAATTTTGTTCATTAAATACCTGATGGTTGCATGATCAGTATGCACAAAGGTAGAATACCCAGTAATATAATTCTGGAACTTATTGATGGTGTAAACAACAGCAAAGAACTCTTTCTCAGTCACTGTGTATTTCAATTCAGCAAGAGCCAAATTTTTACTAACATAGTAGACTGCATAAGGTACTTTATCTTCCTGTTGTCCCAGTATTGCACCAATTGCTGTTTGAGAAGCATCTGTGTGAATGTGGAAAGGTAACGCCCAGTCTGGTCCTCTAAGAATTGGAGCACTGCAGACTAATTCTTTAATTCTCGTGAAGGCTACATCAAAGTCATCTGACCACACAAATTATGAATCTTTTGTCAATAATTGAAATAATGGGTGTGCAAATTTTGCAAAATTTTCTATAATAACTAGCACAGCCAATGAAACTACGTACCTATGTGGGTGTTTTAGGCGTTGGAAAGTGCGGAATTACCTTTATCTTTGTTGAGTCCATTCTGATTCCTTCAGCCGAGAGAAAATTTCCCAGAACAATTCCTTTTTCCATCATCATGTGACATTTTACTGTACTCAGGGAAACACACACTTGTATACATCTTTCAAGAAATTTTTCTAAATTTTTCAACCCCTCAAGAATGAGTCCCCATATGGAGTGAAGTCATCTATATAAATTTCAACATCATCATCTATCAAATCAGAGAAGATTCCCAAAATTTCCCTCTGGAATTTCACAAGGGTGTTACATAGGCCAAAAGAAAGGACCCGGTATGCAAATGTTCCCTAGGGACATGTGAAAGTGGTCTTGTCCTGATCCTTAGGAGAAATCTTGATTTGGTTATATCCACTAAACCCATCCAGAAATGAGAAAAAATTCTTACCAGCCAATGTGTCTAAAACTTTCTTGATAAATGGCAGAGGAAAATGGTGCTTCTGCGTTGCCTTATTTAACTCCCAGTAATCCACGCAGATTCGCTATTTACCGTTCTTCTTGGGGACCATTACTAGTGGTGAGACCCATTGGCTGTCTGAGATAGGGTAAATAAAACCCGCATCCAATAGTTTCTGAAGCTCTTATTTCACAATGTTCTTCAATGTTGGATTCATCCTCCTCTGAGGTTGTCTTATAGGATGACAGTCTTCTTTGATGTATATGTGATGGGTGCATAGGTCATCAGGGATCCCCTTCATGAATGAATAATCCCAGGCGAAAGCTTCTTTATGCTTCTGAAGAACATCTATCAACTTCTCCCTCTGGGATTCTGATAGACCTGGATTGATATTCAAAGTTTTCCCTGGTTTTATCTCCACTTGGACAATTTCATGAGGTGCTTCAATATCTTCTTCCAATTCTTCCGTTGTTTCAATATACTCCTGAGTTTCACAACTTAAGATGGATTCTAAGACCTGCTGGTTTAACTCTAAAATGGAACAAGGATCATTCATAAAGGAATTGATCACATCATCTTTGGATTCCATCTTCAACTGAAGGGCTTTCCCGTTAGTAAGGACCGGTCTCACTTCTTCCTCTTCTTCGAATTCCACCATAGATACAGCCTTCTTGCCACCTGCTGAATTTTTAGGTGCATCTGGTTCTGCCGATGGGTATAACACCAAGTTCTTGGTGTTATGGCCATTAGAGATGACCATATTTCCTGATCGGCATCCAATATAAGCGTCTGCAGTAGCCAACCATGGCCTACCCACAATCAAAGGGTGACCACCTACTAAAGATTGTGTATGCAATACCAGGAAATCGATAGGGTAATGACATGCATCTACTGAAATTGTCACGTCCTCCAACTTCCCCATAGGCTTGAATATGGACCTATCTGCCAATTCCAACACTGTAGGTGTATGCTTCAGATTTTGAAGGCCTAATGTATGCATGGTTTTAGTGGTGATGACATTAATGGCAGCGCCCAGGTCCACTAGCACATTCGTAATTTCTACCCCATTAATTTGTACTATCAAAACTGAGTTCCCTGGATATCCATATTTCACTGGTATTGATTTTCCCATCATGAAGTCCGATAATTTTCCCATAACATGTATAGTGAGGGGGTCCTTATTTTTCTTTGCAGGTTTCTTTGAACAATATTCCCTAAGAGTCTTTGCATAAATTGGCACGTCCTTCATAGCTTGTAGCAAGGGGATTTTAACAAATAAATTCTGCAATTCTCCTAATAAATCAAATTCAACTTGTGGGCTTGGTTTACTCATGATCAACCTTTTTGGGTATGGTGGTTCAGGTTGATGTTGTTTTGTAAGAGGTATCTAGCTTTAAACAGTTTGTTTTGGTTCTCTATTGGCTGGCTGTGCCTCCCTGTCTTCATTATCAGGTTGTTCAATAATAACCGGAGGGGGTTGGACATTGACTGTCTAGCCAGATCGCAAATTCATCTCATATAGATCTCTTGTAGAGATACTATACGAAGGCAAGTTAAGAACATCAGCTTGATGAGCTCCTTTATTATTGGGATTAGGATTAGGCTGCATTGGAAGCTGAGGATGAATAGGTTGATTACCAGGAGGCACATTGGAAGGTAATTGGAGTTGCTGCTGTGGAATCTGTTGAGGAAACTTCCCTAAAGAGGGTCCTCACCAAGTTGGAGCCCAAGGTGAGCTCATATTGGCTTAAGGGTTCCATTGCTGCCATAGTGGGTACTGGTATTGCGGCCACATAGGGGGACAAGGCATAGTTTGAGGATTCATGTTATAACTATTGAAATACTAAGATGGATCTGGGTACATACCTTGATTCCCCATCAGTGGTCGAAGTTTCCATGGCTTCTTGGTGCCCATAAGGTACAATTTCTCCGTGTCCTCCCCTGCTCCTTGAAATACTGCTTTCAAGCCCAGCAAGGAAGGGCATGAGCTCGTTACATGATTTAGCTCACAGATGTCACATTTTGCTACGAACTTTAATGGGCATTCCCTTTCCAGGTGATTCTTTTTGCCCTTCGGGAAAAATATTGCCATGTTCCTATCCAGTTCCATCTACTTCTGTTTTACTTGCAAAGTATCCATTTGTGTTGACAGGGTACTGAAAATATCTGTCCTTGAATTGTTTATTAGGTTCCCAATTTCTGCTTTTGTAACACCCCTGCCAGATCCTTTTGCTGAACGAATCCATGATCTATTTCTTGCAAGCCCCCTCGATCACTGGACACACAAGTCACAAATACCTTCAAAGGTTTCCTTAGAAATGTCTCCCTTTCCCACAATATTCAATAATTCCAATGAGTCTTCTCGAAAGGATCGAAAGAGAATAACCTTCAAGATTTCCTTATCCAAATTGGAATGACCTAACCTCTATAATAGGTATTTGAATCTCTCCACACAATCTTCCAAACTTTCATCTTCTTTCTGTGTGAACTTGAAAAGCTCCTCCTTGACGTTCCGAGATTTGCAGTAATCCTGGTATTTTTCCAGAAAAGTTGTTTGCATATCATCCCATGTGGAAATGGATTTTCCCCCAAGGCCCAAAGTCGTCCCTTTTAGTGTAGAAGGGAAAATATTTAACTTCTGGGCATCTTTCATGTAATCATAGCCCCGGCACACTATGTCAAACTCAAATAGAAACGTGTCGGGATCCTCTGAAACAAGCCCATGAAATTTTGGTAGTGTTGTTAATGGGATAGGCTTTGTACGCGCTCTAGCTCCCAAATTCCAAATGGGAAATTCGATAGTGGAGGTTGTGGGAGCCATAAATATCTTCCAATAATCGTTGGGGATTTCAACAGGCTCTGTAGAGGATGGCTGAGGACTCCTGACTATTGGAACACAGGTTACCTTAGTGGCACTTCCCCGGTCTCTTGGCGATACCAATACCTCTTCATTTCTTTTTCCTGTATTCTGATAGTTCAATCCCTCGACTACAACTTCCTTTCCTTTATTAGAGCAGTCTGAATCCAACGATGTTCTACTTGCAATTTCTTCCTCTGCTAATACCAGCGCAAGGTCCTCTCAATCTGGTCCACTGCTAACTGTCTCTTCTACTGCTGGAGGACCTTGTTGCACCAAATCACGTAGGGATACCATGGCCTGCATAGGCTGATCCACTGACTGTCTGCCAGACTTCACTCTCCTAGCCCCTGGCCTTGCAACTGCGCAAGAATATGATTTTGACTCTGCCTTTTCTATGATTTGCTGAATGTAAGTTTTTCTTCCCAAATCTGGTCTTCCCCTCTTTGGGGTTCTCGCTCTGCCCCTCTTATTTGGCTCTTTATTCATACAAAAATTGGTGTATGAAAGGTCTATGTATGAACCTACAATTCTTCAATCTTGAAGTAAGGTGTCAAAGGACCATTCCTTCCCCAAGATAAAATAATTCAAAAGAGAAATCCAACGAAAGAAAAAGCGAGGGTTTCAGGCCCATATCAGGGCATCAAAAAATCCTCCCTCCCTGGGACAAGAACCAAAACCATGCAACCCATAAAGAGACCTAATACTCCCAGATCTGAAGTAGGGTGTCAAAAAGACTCCTCCCTCCCCAAAACAAGAAGATGGCCCAAAATTCAAAACAAAAAAACAGAAATAAACAAACCAAAATAAAAACCTACGCCCAGGACCTGAAGCAGAGTGAGGAAACTCATTCTCTCCCCAAGACGAGAGATTGACCCTGTGGTTGATTCGAATCGTCGTTTGCACCTTGTTAGCCTCCCCGGAAATGGCGCCAAAATGTTGGTGTTCAGGTAAGGATGATTTATCCACCCTAATCCGACATTAATTTTATCAATCTGGGAGCGTATCCTTTCAAGGAAACACACAAGGTATATGCAACAACAAACACATAATCTGTTCACCCAAGGGTTTATGGTTAAGATTAAAACATTGTCGTAAAGTAAAATCAAATGTTGGACATTCAAACAATATTAACAGTAGGAAATAATAACATCAACTATAATAGGCAATAATCCACACACATACATAGACGCAGCACCTGATCATAAGAGCGGGCCCAGCTCTCTGATCAGGGCTGCGTTGCTCACGAAATTCTTTAGAATAGCAAAACCAACAGTATTTTATTGATCTATAAAATGTGATTACAATCTCCTTTCAGGAACCCCCAATTACAGGAACAATGTCCATTTTATACACAGTACAAGGGAATAACAGATTTCCCTGAAACATGATAACCATGTGTTCAGAAATGGAGTTTGGTTGGAACAACATGAATAGCATATATCCTGGATAAAGCAAGGGCCGAGAATAGGCCCAGGGAATCATGATTCCAGCTAGGCAATCCCCCTTTAGCTGGCCATTACCGATTCTGTTGCAAACTGCTGGAGCAAGGGTTCCTGTTTTCCAATCTGCATTCAAACACATATCTTAGTGCCGCAATTATGTAAAACTCCAAAAAATTACTTCATTAATTAAAATATTCCAATTGGACAAGTCGGGGGTATTTACCTCATAAGTTTAGCATGGAAAATTTAGGTAATTAAACAAAAATGATCAGAAAGGATGACAAAAATGGGCAGAGAGATAGCCAAATTCGGTGCCCAAAAGATTCAACACCCAAACATATGCACAATCATCACAAAATAACTAGACTGCACCGATGCCTTGGCAACCTTGGCCTCAACCTTGTTAAAAAGGATGGAAAATTACTTATGGAAGATATCCTCAGTACTCTCAATATCCTCAAAATTACCCTACTTTTCCACCACAATATTTTGCTCAGTCTAGTAAACCACCTCAAGCTCAAACTCAAAACCCAAATCCACAACTTTCATTACCATTTCCACAAATATTAAACGAACTACCAACTCAACCACTCCTAAACCCAAATAATAAAATCTCATAATCTGTTTACAACGTAGAAGGGAAAATTTTCCAAACTTATATGATAACTCCATTAGATCTAAACAATTTTCAACTTATATCTGGTATAGTATTGGAAAAGAAGCCACCATATGTTGTCATTTAGGAAAGTGCAAAATATGATCACTCTGAGGAAGAAACATCTCTTCATCAAAAGAAAATTTCTAAAAAAAAAACCACCTTTGTACATACCAATTATATTCTAATAAACTCAACTCCCATTATAGAAGAAACTTCAGTTTATGTACAAAACCCACCTTTCCGGAAAGACTGAAAATTGATAAAGGGGCAGAGAAAAAAATTATGATACCTGATTATGATATGTCGGATGAACTGAAGAATTTTTGTATAAAAATCCCTTTGCTACAGGATATCAAGGAAATAACAATATTTTCAAAGACAATTAGGGAGTTAAGCAGTAAAATATCTGAAAGAAAATGAAAAGAAGTTAAAATAATTCAATTGGTTGGAAAATTGTAGATATCATGATGGGAAAAACAACAATTCAGAAATATCTAGATCCAGGAAGTCCCATTATGAAAACACACATCAATGGTGTTGAGATACCAAATACATTGATTGATTTAGGAGCAACCATAAACATCATGAGTAAACAAACTATGGATCAATTGAAACTTCCTAATCTTCAATATACACCCACATTATTACAACTAGTAGACATATCTATTATAAGACTTGATGGTGTGTTATAAAATGTGTTTGTATCCTTAGATTCTTGGGAATACCCTATTGATTTTATGATCTTAACACCCAAGAATAATCTAGGAGGCCATCCATTGATCCTAAGAAGGCCATGGTTAGCTACAACTGATGCTTTTATAAGTTTTATATCTTGTGATATGTTTATCTCTAATGGAAGTTCAACAAAGAAATTCACATTATATCCTCCAACAAAAACAATGATAGAAGTAGAAAGTGAAGAATGGATGGACGATGATATTGATATACAATCAATTTTTGCTACTTCACAAATAGATGAAGAAGCTTAAATCTTAAATTTAATGTAAAATAATGAATACTCCCCATATTGTGAATCTAGTCAATATTTTCAAGAACAATGTAATGTTGAATATCTATCATCTCGTCAAATGTCTTTATATTCTATGGATAAATTTGGTAATTATTTAATAGAAATCTTCCCAAGAAAAAATTAGTAAAAATGTTACAAGAAAATTCCTCTACTTATGCATGGGAATACACTGATATGAAATGAATTAACCTTGAAACTTGTATGCATCATATCTATATTGAAGAAAATTCTATACCAATTAGACAACTACATAGGAGGATGAATCCAAACTTAAGGGAAATTGTTAAGGAAGAATTGCAAAAATTGTTAAATGTGAATTTCACTATCTTATATCTAATAGTCAATGGGTCTCACCATTAGTGATTGTTCCGAAAAAGAGTGGAAAATGGGGAGTATGCATTGATTATAGAGAAATGAATAAAGCTACCTTAAAGGATCACTTTCCAATCCCTTTTATAGATCAAGTTCTTGACACATTGGCAGGAAAGAAGTATTTTTCATTTCTGGATGGATTTAGTGGATATAACCAAATTCAAGTGGCTCCACAAGATCAAGAGAAAACAAATTTTACCTGATCATGGGAAACTTATGCTTATCAAGTTCTTCCTTTTGGATTATTTAATTCACCAACAACATTCCAAACGGGAGTACTGGGAATTTTATCTGATCTAATTCATGATTGTGTGGAAGTATACATGGACGATTTTACTATCTATGGAAACTATTTTGAAGAAGCCCTTAAGAATTTAGAAAAAATATTATTAAATATAAAGAACCAAATCTCTCATTAAGTCATGAAAAATGTTTTATGATGTTTACTTAGGGGATTTTTTTAGGCCACCATATTTCAGGAGATGGAATAAAGGTGGATGCATCTAAGGTAGAGCTAATTTCTAAATTGTCAGTTCCTACTTGTAAAAAAAATGTTAGAATATTTCTTGGTTTTACTGGTCACTATAGATGATTCATAGAAAAATTTACCAATATTTCCTCTCCACTTTTCAAATTACTTACAAAGGATTGTGAGTTCACCTGGAATTCTAACTACTAGAAAGCCTTTCAAACATTAAAAGAAAAAATTTTCGAAGCTCCAATTTTAAGAGAACCAAATTCGAAGTTACCTTTTCATATCTCAACTAATGCCTCAGATACAACTTTGGGAGTTGTGTTAGGAAAAAAATACCTTACTCATTCCATTTACTATACAAGTAAAAATTTGACTCCTACAGAGTTAAACTATACTGTTACTGAAGGGGATTTTTTAGCAATTATACATGCCATAAACAAGTTCAGACATTATATCATTGGTTATGAAACCTTTATTCACGCAGATCATTCTGCAATTAAATATCTAATGAATAAATCAATTACAAATGGCAGAATCATAAGGTGGTTACTTTTTTTACAACAATTTAATATTACTATATTGGATAGACCTAGAAAACAAAACACAATTGTTGATTTCTTATCTAGAATAAATAATAATAATAATAATAATCCTATAAAAGATGATTTTCCTAATGAATAACTTTTTGCAATATCTATTAAATCTCCTTGGTTTGCAGATATTGTTAATTATTTGGCTACACGGAAGTTACCATCATATATGTCTTCTCATGAACTAGAAAGGTAATTCAAACTAGTGCATCATACTCATGGATCAATGAATAATTTTACAAATAGGACCATATTTAATCACTCGACGATATATCAGAAAAGATGAAGTACCAGAAATATTGAAAGCATGTCATGATGAACCATGTGGATGAAATTTTTCTAATAAAATAACTGCCTACAAAGTCCTTCTCTTAGGATATTATTGGCATTCTATTTATAAATATTCCAAATAATATGTTAAGAGATGTGATATTTTTCAAAGAATGGGGAAACTTTTTCCTTCAGATGAAATGCCTCTATAGCCTCCTGTACTCATTGAACCTTTTGAGAAATGGACTCTAGATTTTTTTGGTCCTATTAATCCACCATCAAGACAAAAAATGTACATTCTTGTTTGCACTGGTCATGTTACAAAATGGGTAGAAGCTAAAGCACTTCCTTTTGTTACTGAAAATGTTGTAGTCTCATTTATTTTTAGGGATATTTTTACTTGTTTTGGTGTCCCAAGGGAAATTGTGACATATCAAGGTACTCAATTTACATCCAAGTTGGTATAGAAGATAATGGAGGAATGTAAAATTAAACATAGAAATTCTACTCCATATCATCCACAAGAAAATGGACAAGTGGAATCCACTAATAAAGTAATAGATTTACCAAAATTGTGCACCAAAATAGAAGAGATTGGGCAGAAAAGCTTCTAGAAGCTTTATGGGCATACCGTACCACATGGAGGAACACCATAGGACATACTCCCTATGAGATTTTTTATGGGAAGAAAGTCCTATTCCCTATTGAATTTAAAATAAATACTTTTTAAGACAACAATCAAATTGGGTCTTGATCTATCTAAAGTACAAAAAAAAAGAACGGAACAATTAAATGAACTTGATGAGATGAGACATGATTATATTCAAATAAATAACATATTTCAACAAGAAAGATCCAAATGGCATGACAGATTCATAAAATAAAAGAAATTTCATCTAGGAGATGGAGCATTACTCTTTGATTCAAAGTTTAAAGATCTTCAAGGAAAATTTCAAACTCATTGGCTTGGGCCTTATGAGATTGAAATTGTCTTTGATAATGGAGTCGTTAAGATTAGAAATATTGATGAAGTAATATTGACCTTCCTTTTAAATGGTCATCGATTGAGAATTTATCACAAACTATTGGCAAAGGAAGAGTTTGTTGAACATTTGCAAGACAATATTGATCTGAACGTGGTTAGGAAGGATTCTCCTTCCTCTCCAACTTAGCTCACAAAAATACTTTGTTTTCAATAATATATATATATATATATATATATATATATATATATATATATATATATATATATATATATATATATATATATATATATATATATATATATAGTATAAACATGACAACGAATATTGTTGGCATGTTTATACAGAAAATCTAGGATGAAAACCAAACATTCTTGGCACCTTATATTTTATTTCCTTTTCTTGTCCTTCTATTACGACCCTCTTTTTCTTTTTGCAAATAATCAACTACATAATTGATGAGAATCTACAAGAAACCTTCAGTAGATGACATTCCTCTTATGGTTGTATTAGAAAAACTTCAAGAAAATATGTTAGAAAAAATAAAGCCAATGAAAATAAAGGGAGCACATCCAAAAAGAAAACATAGGAAGAAGAGAAAAATAAGAAAGAACGGGGGAAGATTCAAAAGAAATTTTACATTACTATGTCATTTTCCAAAACTCCATCCACCTTGACAAGAAGCACAAGAAAGAACGAAACCATACATGAATAGTCAAGGCCGTCCCCATAATTGGTCAATTTAGAAGAAGAAGAAATGGAATTCAATATTACATCTCCAAAAGTTCCATCACCCACAATTGTGTCACCAATCTTAAGTCCAACAAGAAGTACACTTGAAATAAACCTAGTTCAACAAGAAATATGTGACTATGTAGAATCTCTAGAGAAGAAATCCTCAAACAAAGCTACTACATCTATTTCAAATCAGAAAGAAGAATTTCATACTCCACCAAAATCTCCAATAGTCAAAACCCTCAAGGAAGAAATTTATGAACTGGAGATATTAAATAGGCATTTGAAGAAAGAACATAATGCATTAACAATACATAGTGAAATTCAAAAGACCACAAGTGATAATATTTTATTGCACCTTGTACTATGGTATGAAAAGAACAAAAATTTTAGGGCCACCAAAAAATTCCTTAAAAGGAAATTCATAAGTCTACAACATAAAATCATGATGAAGAAACCAAGGATGTCAATTACTATCAAGGAGGCAAGCAGAACTACTCTGGATTTCCTTCTTCAGGTAACAGAGGAGATTCAGTGACATAAAAGGGTACAAATTTTGAATTTTTGGCATGAGGACATGCAATGTTCTTTGTGTGGGGGAATGTTGAACCCCATAATTCCTTCTTTTTAACACCATCCTTTACCTCATTTCTTTATTTTTTACCTCCATAAAAATGCATTGGACATCAAGTTATAGGATTTATGACATGGTAGGTATGCAATTGTCTCCTATTTCTTAAAGTGACAATGTCCTTTATTATTTAGCTTAACATTTACTGTGACTACTGAATTCTAATGATTTTGTAGCTAATTCACAATTCTACGGCTAAGTCCATTGTTTGATAGGTTCTAGAATGAAATATAGGGATCGAAATATATGGATAGGTGGAAATCGATATACATAATGATTTTTTCCTATTTCCATGAGCCAAAGTGATGGAACAGATACTGGTTATGAGATTAAAGGCAAGGTCAACCACCAAAGTCGGCAATAGGCGAGCGAGAACGATTTTTGTGCCTCATGATTTTGCTTTGCTGATAGCAAATCACGAGAAAATCATCATATTATATTTTCTATATTAAATTTAGTTTCTGTTGATTAGGCTTACGCTTAAATATTTGAGCATTAATTGTCATGAGCTCTATAAGTAATGCCTCTCGGTAGAAATGAAACACAATCAATGATATTGAAAATCTGTTATTTAAAATTTGTTTTAAAGAAGACATTTTGTTTTGAGTACACATCGATGTGTAGTTAAGTGTTTGATCAATAGCGTAATTGTGGTTTCCTACTTCTCGTGGAGGCACCCCTCGAGGAAGTAAGAAATTTTGTGTTGTTTTTCATTACTAAATAGTTAATTCTTTAACTTTGTTTTTTATTTTTCTTATTTAAATTTCTAATGGTAATTGTCAAATTCCTTTCATCTAATTCATTTTCTTGGTATTTTTAAATTATTAATTTCTTTCATAGAGTACAAATGCACATGGGAAGATAGGAATTTTATGAAAGAAAATTTCTTTATAAGTGAAGAGTGAAGAGTGATTTTCATTAAGTACAATTTCATTCATGCAATAGTGTGGTTTTCTTTAAGTATTGAGATTTCTGTATTGAGAGTGATTTCCTTTTTCTACAATTAAATATGATTTTGATTTTCATTCATGTAAAGTGTGAGAATGATTTCATTTATTCAAGGGTTTGAGAATTACATTTCAAATAAAAGTGTGGAATTTATAAGAAGAAATAGTTTTAGTAGAGAGTATGATCCTCATTAGAGTTTTTCTAGGAATTATTAAATTGTTTATGAAAACCATGTGCATTTCGATAAAACTCAATTTCATTCAGAATTGTATAAATAATCAAGACTCATAGCACATCCAAAGCATTTACACGTCATCAAATTACTATCCCTGGTTGAAAATTTATACAATTAATTTAGAACTAATTAAATTACCAAACACCACTACTCAAGTGATTATCAAATCTTTGAGAAAAAACTTAACTAATTTATCAACCTTGACTAGCACCTAAGTGTCCCAACTTCATTAAAATCAATATGGAAAATAAATTCACATGCATGCTCATAGACCTCAATAAAAAAAGGGAATACCATCCCCAAGGCATAACACAAACTCTCACATGTTATATTTTACTAGAATATTCACATCCACTACCCATTCATGCTATGCATTCTCTTCTTTTGCACATTCGTTCATTCTTGTTCTTAGTGAGCTTCTTCTCCTGCTCTTCTATTACACAGTCTATTTTATTGATAGAGTGATGCATCCTCCTCCTTGAATTATGTTCCTCTACACCTTTGTCTCCCTGGTGCTTCTCCTGTCGTACATCATGTGTGTTGACCACACCCATGCTTCCAGGAGGACTGAGACTGCATGCTCATCCTTCACTCAAGGAGCCCATTCCCTAAAATTTAATGTTGCAATATTAGTGCCATAAATTCATTGTGGAGATAGGTGGTGAAATAAAGAAATAAGTAACTACTCCTCCTTAGTCCTCTGAACTTTTGTTAATATACTCAATCATTCAATGTGTTACAATTCCACATTATTTACATGAATTACAATTCATAGAATATTTATAAGAGGGATTAACAAAAGGGGATGTCACATTAAGAATCTAGCTAATGTAACTACGAAGTGCCCATGTCTAATCCTTTAATTGGTCTAGTTGTATTTCCATATAATTGAATCGATATCTATTAAATACCACACACCTATTAAATCCTCTATTCCTTCTCTGCAAGGATATATAATGATGTTCCCCCCTATTTTTTCATCATTGCAGAGGACAAATTGAAATATCTAACAACAATTTCATTGATAACATGCTCTGATTCCTTTATATTTATCAAAGATATCCAGAAATTTTATTTTTCCATATTACAAGCATGTATAAATAAATACATTGATAATATTACTAGATTAATTGTAGATAAGCCTTGTTTCTATCTAATTTTTATTTTTGATAGGTGATGTATAAATGTAGAACTTGATTATTCCAGAAAATGCATATCCTGCCTAAATCTCCAATTAGATTAACCTCTATTCCTTCACACCATTACCATTATTGCTTCTTGATCTTCAAATTTTTCTACTACTCCATTTCGGTCTCCTAGAGGAGTATTGTAATTTTTTTTCTTTGTATTAGATTCATTAACATTACTTATTTACTCCTATTGTTGAATCCTCTGTAGTTCCAAGAGATCAATATCATTATTTAGATAAAATTCTTAGTCTGCCACTTCTCTATGCTATAGTATTCCCAGGGTTTCTAAGTGGTTTTCATCCCCATATAATGGATATATATATTGTCATATGACCTTCTATCATCTTGTCTATGTTGTAAGGTTCCTCCCTTTTTACCTTTGTTGTCTTTCTTCCTTTATTTTTTCAATTTTTTCTTTGGATGCCTTCCTATTTTTTATTCCTTAGCATCCATTTAATATTTAAGCTTTGATTTAAAATTTGGCGAGGTTATCATTGAATATGTAGAGTTGTTGATCTCCTCCATTATTTTTTAGACCCACTTTCCCTCTCCTAAAGTAGATATATCTACTAATTAGATGAAACACATCCCAATTTTTACTATGACTACTACTCCCTGATACCATGTGAGGGTTTACCAAGGCTTCTACTTATGATATTCACTCATCCTAAAATAAGACTTCAAATATATTAGTAGGCATCAAATGAATATCACTTTTTCCACTACTTTGCATATTTTTTTGGTCCAAGTGGTGGTTTGAATGATTTAATTTATTGGGAGTCCAAGGGTTATTTAACCCAAATGTAAATGAGATCCCTAACACTAAGGCTTGATATTTTCCTTGAAGATTAAATTTCATTCTCATTTTTCTTTTTACCACCTACCATTGTTCCTATTTGTTTGGTGTTGGTTGAGATATTTGAGTGTTATTCTTTAAATGTTTAACAAAATGTTTATACTCATGATAGGATTTCCACTTGAAGGAGAGTAATTCATGTTTTTGGCTACCCAAGTATGGTAGAATGACCTTTGGTAAGCCTTATTCCATATCAGCCTCTACATAGATTCTTACAAAATCATACATGTTATCCTTAGGATCATACCTATCAATATAACACCCAAAGGAGTTCCCAATGATTTAGAGAGAGCTATCACACCAACAATAGAGAGGAAGACAAAGGAGGTGCATCCTTATAGGGAGTACTGAGAGAACATAGCAGCAATCCATTTACCTCGTCGCCCTTCAGGATCATTCTTTGTAATCACATCTTTGATAGCAGCATTTGGAGCATATGCAATAGCATGAGAATGTAAAATGTAGACCCGGAAGTCCTTCAATGCTTTAACTAATGCCAAGGCATGTTTATCAGTGATGTTATACTTCAAGGCTACATCTCTTATGGTTCTACTAAAGAAGGAAATGGGCTACTCTATATTTTGATTTGTATTTTTCATGAGGCAACAGTAAGAGTATGTTCTGAGCAAAATGAAAAAATGATAAAATCAAGTTTATAATCCAGACTAATAAGGATAGGAGCATGAGACAAAGCCAATTTGACTTTATTGAATGATTTTTTTTCCTCTTCATACCACTTTAATTCACTATCTTTCTTCATCATGTCAGTAATCTGACTTAAGTGTTCAGCAAGATTGGGAACAAACCTCCTCCAAAAATTGATTTTGCAATTAAATGACTGAATTTTATTTTTTCTCCTAGGATAGTCCAAAGTTTGAACTGCTTCAATTCTTGAAGGACCTATCATAATTCCATATTTTGATATGATATGGCCCAAAAATTTACCTTCCTCCATAGCGAAAAGACTCTTCTTTGGGTTCATCGATCTGCCAAACTTTCTGCATCTTTGGAAGACTATTTTCAAGTGCCACAAGTGTTGCTCGTCTATTTTTAAAAAAACAATGATATCATCGAGATAAATTACCAAAAAGACATCATTTTCATTGACAAAAGAAATGTACATTGCTCATTTAAAAGTAGCCCCTGCATTCTTCAATCTGAAGGGCATTTTGGCGTACATGAAAGTACCCCAAGGTGTGTTGAAGGTTGTCTTCTATTGATAATCTGGGTGAAAAAGAATCTTATTATAACCATAGTATCCTTCCAGCAATGAAATTCTAGAAGATCCAACTACCCTTTGCAGATATGGTCCATCTTCGGTAGTGGGTAATTTTCCTTCAATGCCACTTTATTAAGATATCTGGAATTAATGCACAAGCGAATATCTCTTGTATTTTTCTTACTGGTACTATATTAGACATCCAATTTGAAAAGAAAAGATGCACAATGATACCAAAAATGAATAATCTAATTACATCCTTCTGGATAGATGGCAACAACTTAGGATTCATTCTTCTAAGCTTCTGACGGAAAGGTTTCTGATCTGGATTTAAGGGGATGGTATGTTGAATTATTCTCTTGTCATAGAATTTCATATCAGAATATTCCCAAGAAAATACATCAGAAAATTGAGACATAAGTGCTGCATATTTACCTTTCATTTCTGCATTCAAATATTTTTAAATTTTTACCATTTTTGGCCTTTCCGGGGTGCCAAGATTCAGCTCTTCTACTCCAATTTCTTTCAGTAACATGGTTGGTTTGCGTGCAACATCATATTGATAAAAAAATTCTTCTAAAGGTACCACACCTCTTGGAATGGAGTTATCTTTCAACTGAAGCACTTGCATCTCTGATGCATGGATTTCTTGATCGTCTTCGTAGCACTAATTGTCCATTTGAGAATTTACAAACTCTTCTTCTATCTGCAAGAATTTTTTGATCTGTTTATCATCTTGAAACACTTGCCAATATTTAACATTATCTTGGATAACAAGGCAGTGTTTTACATTTATCTCATACTTCTTATTAGGATACAATGGAATTTTGAACATGTTGGCCAAAGTGGCTAGAGAATCAACAATAACATTGCTTTCTTTAGGAATCAAAGATATAGTGTGCTCAGAAAATGCCTTGAGAATGTCTAGTACTTTGTTTCAATAAGCTCACATCCTTGGATGCTTGGCCTAATATTCCCCTTTGAATTTCCTTATCACTAACTCAGAGTTGCCATATACGGAAATATTCTTTACTTCTAGCTTCTTGAGAATTTTCAGACCAGCTATCAAATCCTCATACTCAGCTTCATTGTTTGAACATTCAAAGGCCAGCTTGTGGGAGGAAATTTGGACATTGGGAGGGATGTTTAATGACTTATTTATAGGGTTGTGAATCAACACTCCAATTCCATCCCCTTATTTTCCCAAAGCTCCGTCAAATTCCATAGTCCACAAACTATTTTCCTCATTTGGAAAATGCAAATCAGATGACTGAAATTTACTTGTTGTTTGAGAGACCTCTTTTGTACCAAAAAAAAATTATTCTTCCATCGTTTCATTAATTTTTTGAGGTGATGCATCCAAATCCAAATAATTTGGCACTTTTTTACAAATCTCTACATTTTCTAATTCTAAAATAGAATTTGAAAACTTAGAATTGTCTACAATTGCTTCAATCAAATCTTCGGAAGATGTTGAAAATTCATCTTTGAACAAGATAAAAGACTCCAAATATGTGTGAAAAAAATGTATAGGATGGTTATTTGGATTTTCTTGGCTTTCGATCATTTACTCCATATCACTTTCTCAGTATAGTTTCCTGAGTTGTCCAAATATGGGAATGGTAGCATAAAAAATTAAGTTGTAAGGTACCTCTAAGCTTCGATCCCCATGACTAAGAAAGTAGCATTCCACATATGGGTGGGATGTCAACCACAAAAACATCCATAAGGACATTATTGGCTAATATTTTCTCTAATGACACCACTAAGTCCTTAATGAGGCCAAGACATTTCACCCTCCCTGAATCAAATGAGTAAAGATCATGATACGATCTTGTGATGTCAAATCCTAATCTGTCCATAATGGCCTTGGGAATGAGGTTTTGAGAGGCTCTAAAATCAAGCATGGTGTTTTGAAGGATAAATTCATGGATTTTGAGGCTTAGGTAAAATGGAGGGACTTCACTATCTCCTAAATCGCCATCAACAACAAGACCAAAAAGAAGCTCATGATGATCATCACTCACATTACCCATGTCTGAAATTTAATCAACTCGAAGCAACTTAGCAACTTGAACTTTATATTGATCATTCTTAACTATTTCAATTAGAGGAATGGAGACTTTCAACTTGGCAATTTCATTTTCAAGAGAAAAAAGAGTGGAATGTTTCTCTACCTCTTTTAATGATGCATCTTTTTTCTCGGGCTAATCTTTGTGTGAAGACTCTTTCTTATGTCCTCCTTATTAAACTTCTTTATCTTTCCTTTGACCACTGTAAGAAGCTTTGTTTCATTTAACATGATTAGTAACAACAATCACTTGTCTTTACTTTGATTTGGAGCAACAACTTCTTTGGAATGAGCATCTACTTGAGCGTTTTGTTTTTTCTGATTAGAGGTTATAGGAACATTCCTATTCCTCAAGCCATACTGTCTCTACACTTGAGATAGTTCATTTTGATATCCCCTTTGATAATATTCCATGCATACTGATAATATTTCATCATTAGACAAGACAAATTTCTGATCAGCTGATGAACAAATTTCTACAGAAAATTGATCTTCTTCAGTGAGGAAAACAGGTCATTGATTTTCCTCAAATAAATGATTCTCGCCATAAATATCTTCCTCATCATCTTCATCATGGATTTCAGTATAATTCTGTTGAAATGGGGTGCGAATTTTCTACTGGATTTGTCGATCCTGACCCCTCTGTTCCCTTTGCTTGATCCTGTATTGGGGCTGCTAATTTTGACCCTTGAAATTGGGATTTCTAATGGAGGGTTCAACTTGTTGATCAACAATCGAAATCTTATCCATAATCTTCTCCATGGTCTTGATTGAGGTATCTAATTTTCCTTCTGATGAAGTGGACATTTCTTCTTTGATAGTGACTCTTTTTTCTTTCTCAATTTTAGATTTATTGATGATCAAATTTGCTTCCACGCTCACTACGTTTCTCTGCATTTCTTCAATATTTTATGGGTTTCTTTCCCTCAATTGATAGGCCATGTCGAGATCGAAACCATTAGGATAATGAAGTAAACAAAGGCCTAGAGGAGGCTTAATATTCTATGGAATTGAATCATATATTTTGTTTAATCTAGCTGTAAAGTCTTGGACAGACTCATTGGGATTCCTTTTTAAGGCATTATACTCAGCTAGGATCTGCAATGGATTTTTATTTTCTTCCCATTTCACCCTAAAAAAATCAATCAGCCTTTGTGAGGTACCAATTGAACCATTTGTAAGTGATCGAAACCATTTCTTTACCTCTCCGGAGAAACTATGTGCAATGATGCACATATTGGAATCATCATTGTCGATCTCTTCAGGATATATGAATTCAATCTCTTTGGAAACATGTTGATAGGCTGTAACCTCTGATGTTCCATCTAAAAGAGTAAGCCTCTGACCATAATTTTTAGGTAATGGAGTAAGCTGAAGTGGTAGGATCAGCGGAGAAAATTTGGCCATGACTAATGGAGGAGGTGGAAAAGGTGTTGATGGAGTGAAAAATTTCATAGGTAATGACAGAATGAAAGGAGGGATTGATGATGTAGTGATATAAGAAGGTGAAATGAAATATGGAGCAAAGGTTTGTTGCTGATATTGAAAATATGCCTTCTCTGAAGTTTCTTGAAATTTGTCTACCAAACCCTTGAGTTTATGAAAATTAGACTAGACTTGACTATCGATTTCAGACTCAAAAGATTCAGAAAATGGTGCAAAGGACTCGAAATAAAAAGTATCAAAGGTGGCTTCTGATAGGAAAGTTTTAGACTTGGTTCTCAACAAAGATTTTTCATATTCTGGACTATATATCAAATCTTCTGGAACAAATATCGTAGGTATATAATTTGATTTGACAAGTGGAGGAACACCTCTTCCAACCTTCCGAGACTTGGTCTTATGTTTTCTAAAAGGACTCTCAGGATCATATACAATTGGTGAGGGATTTGGGTATGGATTTGACCTGGTATGTCTTTTAGGAGCCAGCTTAAGATAGGAATTTTAGACTTTGGCTCCGGATTTATAATTCAACCTATTTTGAAAACTAGAGCTTTTCATCTACAAGTCTAATTTTCAAAGGATTAAAGAAATATTCCTAGGGAATGTTTAGCAATCGGTCCCCGAAAAAGACACCAAGAATGTTATCACTTTCCCTAACTTCTTAAGGATGACAGTAGGAATAGATAAATGTAACCACATACCAACTTTTGGCCAGGTAGCTATCCCTACCCGGACCAGAGAAGGCTCTCTCTATGTCACTTTTAAGTCAAAGGGATGACTGGATATAATTTTTTAGGCTATTTATGATGCTTAATGGATTAATATTTTTTTTCTCTGGAGTTTTTTTGGATAGGAATGACAGTTAAAAGACTAGGTCTAGGGTATTGGTCTGATTTCAAAGGTTTAGTTTCAGAGGTAAGGGTGAGGCCAGGTAGGTAAGCTAAGAAGCATTATAAAGTCTCCATTGTGCATAGAGTGAAATTATAAGGAATCAGAATGAGAATTAAACTGAATTCATTCATCATAAGAGCAAGACAATTTCATGAAAATCTTATGAAAAACAGAGCATGGAAAGCATGTTTTATGTCAATAAAATGATAAGACTTATCATAAAGAATAATATATGTGGAATATTAGTAAAATAGCATTCAACATTATGAGTTTACAGAGAAAAAAAAATTCTCAAAGGCATACCACTTGAGTCTCAACAGTATGTCTGCAACATTGTCCTTGATTTCATTAGCAAAATATTGTACAATATCCCCACTGCAAATAAAAACTATCCAACCTCTACAATGAAAAAAGAGAGTCTACTTATAGAAAATATATATCATGACACCTCAACAGGTCGAAATCCCATCCCAAATGGGTCATAAATGTAAGAGATGAGTCATTTCCTAGTTTCTAGGGAGGTTAGAAACCATTCCCTGAAATTTAGCTACAAACTAGGAGTATTTTTCCCTTACATTAATTACACATTCCATTATACAAAGAAGAAAAAAAAAACTAATAACTCTAATGACAACTCATAGCCTCGAATTTGTGACCATTTCTGAGCTTGATAGTTGTACTAGAGGAATCCAATGTTGATCCGTGACAATTCTGACTGAAGAATTTAAAAACAAACTACAGAAGCGTAACAGAACTTTGGAGGAACTTTTGAGGCACTTTGAGAAGTCAAAATTAACTTTAGAAAAAATGGCCAACTAGCCCTATGTGTCTAGTTACCAAAACACCTTGAATTTTCCAAAATGGACCATGGGAACACCATCAACAATCCATTCTCCCGGGGACACTCAAAAGCATAACATAGGGTCCAAAAAGGAGGAAGAAACATGAAAAATAGGTGGTTTTTCAACTTTTTCTCCCAAATTTTAGTCTCTCATGCCAGGAGGGTTACTAATCTACTATGTACTAATCAAAATACATCCATATATGTAAATAAATCACCATTTTTTTTCCTCCAAATCAAAATTTCATAAGTGTCTGTCACCCTTCTGCAATGAGAAATTTCCAGAATTCTGCCAAAAATCATGAAAAATACCAAAATTGCTCCAAAGCCTTCAAAATTGGTTCTTTGACAACTAAAAGTGATAGGCTATACATCTAATGAAGCTTCAGCCAATAAATCCAAGATTTTCTTCTCCTTGAGCTTCATTTGTGCCTCTTTAAGCCTCTTTTTGACTTGTTTCAACCTTACTTGAGAAATGGTATCCCTGGTTCGATAATGACTTGTCATGTGCCTTTGCAGCTTGTTATCCCTTTTAGCCTTCTTCAATAACTTTTCCAGGTGTTCATTAAATCTTGATAGCCAAAGTTATTTATTCTCATTCATCTCCATGGCAATGAGTTCATCAAATGTTAATACTTCAAGTTGATGAATTTGTTGTTTCTCTTGCTCCAATGCCTTTTCTAGGCCTCTTGTTCTTAGTGTTTTTGCATGTACTTCAATATTTATCTTCTGCACTTAGTCAACAATAAAAATATTCTTGCCTTTACCTCTACTTTCTTCCATGTCTGATTTGTATGTACTTCGGAGGAGCTAATTCATTTTCAATTGAATATTTTCCCGTTCAAAGAAAGTAATCTGGCATTGGGCAATGGGGAAGGCTTCTTTCAATTCTTCAATCTCTTTATCCTTCTCTTTGCTGATGTCTTCAACTGATTTGACCTCCTCATGTTCTGATACCTCAGGCTCCATTGGAATTGACTCATCATGTTGATGAAAAATAGGTTTCTCCTCTAACTGACATTGCTCATCATGGGTGTCAATGTAAGAAATATCCTAGTAGACTTAGGCACAAAAACTTGCCCTACCTCTCTCATATGTGTGAGAAAATTCCACAACCTTAGGTAAATATGAAAGCTAAATAGGCATACTAGAAGAGCCAATCTCTAATTTTTTTGGTGATGATGTAATAGGTAAGACATAAAGCATTGTTGATAACCTCTCCAAGAAGTCTTCCCATGTCATGTTTATGGAGGACAAGTGGTGCAGCATAATGAGCTTGATAAGGCCATGATGAAAGAGACTAGTATGATGATATTATCTTCTACTCTAGACCTTCTCAGCCATCTTAAAAAATCTCCTGTATAGCCTAGAGAATATTCTTTCACATGTAAAGTACTTCATTATGAACATCATCAGCGGAGCATACTTGTTTCTGAGGTTTCTAAAAGTAAAAATAAATTCTGGATCATCTCTAACATGAGGCTTTAGAAATTTCTTGTATTTTTCAATGTTAAGATCCATACCCTTGAACCACTGGTCTCCCTAAGAATGAATACCTATAGCTGAAGAAATTAGGTCAGGTGGTAAACTGATCTCCATACCTACAAGAATGACCTTTCCCATATTGTATCTAGTTGCAAAAAGACTGGATAACTGAAGATGATACCCTCCTTCCATTAGCCTTTCACAAAATTTTAAGCACTGAGTTCTTTGAAAACATATTTTGTCCAATGGTGAAGCATTGATCTCATGCATGGTGAATGGCTCAAGTCTAAGATGGCACCCTCCTTTGAAACTCTTCTTGTCACTTTCCATGTTGTTGGTCACTAGAATGATGAAAACTTGTGGGTTATCCAATCACCAAGGAATGATCTCGAAGGATGGAAGATTTTTAGAGTTTCGAGCTTCTAAAACACTAGAAATATCACCTACAGGAGTGTAACAACGCTATACTCAACCAATAACGGAGTGTAACAAGAGTTTTCAAGCTTTGCAAGGAGCATAACAAGAGTTTTCAAGCTTTTCAAGGAGCATAACAAGTGTTTTGAAGATTTTCCAGGAGTGTAACAAGAGTTTTCTCTCACTCTTCTAGGAGCATAACAACGTTTCTTTTCACTTTCAGAAACGTAACAAGGCTAATCTCCCTCACCAATAGAAACATAGCAATGATTTTTTTCTCACCACAGCAATGTAGAATTGTAGTTTTTCTCTTGAGAGTTTGTGAGAGGATTTTTTAGAGTGAAAAGAAATAATCAAAGTGGATCTCACATATATAAAAAGATAGCACTAAAAGAAGGGTGAAGTTTATTTTCCCTTTAACATTTACTAAAACATTTTTAAACCCTTTTTTCACATTGACAATGACTTTTTCCTCCTTCACATGGGATGAAATAAACTTCTCCCTTTCAAATTTGTGAGATACTCCTTACCCTTTAACATTTCAAATGACCCTTTGACACTTTTTGCAGTTGACAATGACCTTTTTTCTCCTTTAAGTGAGATATGAAGGCAGAATGAACTTCTTTTGAACTCTTTGACACTTGAGGTGACTTTTTGACATTTTAATGAGACAATGAGACAAAATTCTCCTTTTAAATAAGACATCAAGACTGCTTTTCTAAAACCTTTGAACTTTCACATTGGATATGACCCTAATTTCAAACAAGATGAGATGTCTTTAAAAACTGAGAATGACTCCCTTTGCATTTGACTGGAACAATAGGTCAGATTGACCTCTTTTGAAGCTTTGACAGTCAATGATGACTTTTTGGATTCTTAAAGGAGGAAGTGAGACAAAATTCTTCTTTTCAATGAGATAGTGAGACATAAATGATATGATTTGAAATTTTTGGAACTTGAGCCATATGAAACATGAGAGGTGGCTTTTATTTCATCTTCAAAACAAGCTAGCTCCGTCATTATGGTTTTATGAATGGAATGGAGAGTTTTTTCCTTATTTTAGATGAAAATTTGAATATTTTTCAAAGATAGAAATGAGCCTAGACAGTGACCTATATGAAATGGAGTGACCTAACCTTAGACCTCTTCAATGATGATGATGGAGATAGTGACCTTGAAGCTAATGATGACGATTACCTTGATAATGATGGTGATGAATGAAATGAAGAAGCAACAAACAGGAGTTAGACCTATTCAATGACCAAAATTATTTTCTAAGAACTTGTTCGAAAAAGTAAAAAATGTTGACCTATGACTTTGTGGAAAATAATTGTTAGATTCATTTTATCACTGAAATACCTAGGCTAACACCTATTATTCTTCCTGAATTCTTCTTGTACCAAATCTGATAACTATGCCAGCTCTTGGGAAGACCTAGAATTTTTAGGCTCACCAAGTCATCATCCGCTATAGTAATCCCGACACTTCCAAGCTCATCTCAACATTGGATGAACTTGGTCAAGTATTTCAGAATAGTGTTGCCTTTCTCCATTTTGATTTTCCTGAGCTTGTCCTTCAATGCCAATTTTATGTGGTCACTATTGTTTTGAAACAGATCTGTTAAGGCCTTCCACATTGCATATGGAGTCACCTTACCATGGAGACTCGAGACAATGTCATCTTGAACTCCCTCTAATAAGATCCTCCTCACCTTTGCAAACTTCTTTTTCCAAGCATCAAGAAGAGCGGTGTCTGCTACTGCAGGCCTTGGAATATCAATGTCGATAAATTCTTTCAACCCGTTGTCCTCTAGAACTGTCTCCATTCTTTCTTTCCATGAAGTATACTTAGAAATTCCCTCGAGTGCATATTCCAATATTAATCCATTCAAAGCCATCTTTATCTGCCTGTCACACCAAATAATATTTTTGCAAATTCGAATGTTGTTCAGCACAAACTCAATTTATTCTCCACTATAGTGATTTTTGGCACTCTGATACCATGTATAAATTACACCAATTGATTCAATTCGATCATGTAATATACTAAAACAAGATATTGAATCCTTCTATCAATATTTGAGGAAAATAAACACAATCGCACAATCACACCAAGTAAGAGAAAGAAGCAAATCAATGGCACAACACAAATATTTTTCTTGGGGAAAGCTTGCTACTCAAAACCTCTCTATATTTATTGTATAATCAACCAAGGAATCATAAAACAATACAATGAACTCTTCTCACAAGAGTATGTTGCACTCTACCAACTATCTCACACTGATCCAGACAAAATCGACCAACACTTAGCCAATTTCTTGCCTCCGCTCAACCTGCTTTTATTGCGCGATTCTAAGAACAATTAATCCCTATTAATTAGGAAATTCAACCTTCCAAAATTGCGCACTGCATTATGGGAAATCGTATGTATTTCTAATTGCACGCTGGCAATTTACTAATAATACAATTGATAGATAACATCCCTTTAACCTCTGTCTCAACTGGGTCTTCATCAGAATTGACATGCATGCAACTATTAATAGTAAATAATCAGTCACTCGAAATCTGCAACAATCAGTTACAACTAATGAATCTTAATCCTAGTGCAACAATTAGTTACAACTAGTTAGACTAACTTTAACTCACTTAATTGAGTTAATTGATTTCTCATGCATTAAACTAATACACTAACTACAACTTGGACTCTAAAACAAACATAATCACTCTACATGCCTCACCAACCACCCTCAACTCGAATTTCATGAGCTAATTGAGTCTATCACACTCAATTAACTATTACAAGTGATTATGAGATAAGATTACAATTTATTGTCCAATTTAATTAAGGGAGAATTAAACTAGAAACACATTTCTTATTATATTTTCAACACCAAGAGGTGAAGGCATGGATTGTATAGCACTGATGGAAAATGTAATTGAAAACTGGGTAAGAAAATTTTCAATTGTACATAATTTTTATTCTTTCAAACAACATAAACCAAACATAGAAGCATGGCTTTCCTCGACTATCTTTTAATGAAATATGCAAGCTTCTCTTGTCTCCAATTCAACCATATTGGATACAAAACAACAAGACTTAGTTTTAAGACATGAAACTTGTCAAGAAAACATTAATATTTTAATAAATTCAAAAAATTTATTCCTCACACACTATCCAAACAATAATTCGGAAGAGATATTTCAAGACAACATAAAGGACTCGTCATTCTATACATATTGTTTCAAAGGTTTCCTACAAAGATTACAATATTATGGAAAAAATTATAAAGGAAAATTATAATCTTAATTTTGGAAGCAAGAAAGGGTTGTGAATCGCTTAATACAAAATTTTATGCATTTATTTACCACCAATATATTATCAAGTGCCTTTGAATAGGAAAATATCGGGGCCAAAAACTAACTCCATGCTTATACCCAACCACAATATCATTTTCAGCTATCTAGTTTTCTGATCATTTTTCTCTGATATAAAGGTATTTCTGTAAAATTTTCAGTGATACTTACGATATAGTCTCAAATCAATCGTATTTCCTAACATTTGTTTGTATCGTTATGCCAAAGTTTGTTTTATTTTTGTAAGTCCTTTTTCTTGGAAGCTTGGTATGATGGCTCTAATGTTTTGTTTTCAGTCTCTGTTGTAAGATTGTAGGCTCAGATACGGTGTTTCGATTGGTCGGTTTTAGTGGTTAGTGTGAGACTAGTTATTTCCCTTCTTCTCAGTAAGTTAATTCAAGTGAAGGGTCTAGTTTTAGATCGCAAGATAGTAATATTCCATCTGTCAATGAGATTTTGACTACTAATTATCCAAATGGTCAGAATGGAGAGCAAAAATTTGATTCGAGAAGGCAAGATAATTCTCTTTCTTTTTTCATATATTCTCTCCTTGAGTCATTTTCTGCCATCAAAGAGCAGCATGGTTTTGATGTTGCATGCTTATCTGCATTAGATGCTAATTATTTCATGGAGGAGTTTGGTCAAGGGTTTGATATTGGCGAATGTAGCAATGAAAAATATTTAGGTAACTTGTCTAACACAATTGATCTACAATATTTTGACCTTGATCCTAAAACCCTGGAATGGATGTGCTTATGTGAACAGTAATAGACAGCAATACTGTTATGAAACTAGCTCACAAAATAAAATAAAAGATAGATCAATGACTTAGAAATGAGCTCTGGTGGAACTCGACAATGGAGGCAAGTGTGAACCCTAACCATTAGACGTGTTTCCCTCCATCGATTGGTTCCTCGTATGGCGCTCTAGTTTTGTGACCCATGGCCTCCTTCATGCGGGACATTTGTGGTCAGTCAAGCGGGCCAACACTTGTCGGGTCTTTCGACTTACCATGCCAGCTTACACTTGGCATGGATGCATGAGAACCCGACTATATTAAACCCTAATTTCTCATGATGAGGGTTCTTTTTTCACTTATTTTTTGGCGTACGATTTTCTTAGTGGGGGTTTTGCTCTTGGAGGTCTTTCTGGGTTTCCCCTTTTTACCCTAGCTTCTACTATGGTGGTTCTTTCAGATGCAGGTTCCTCATTTTCTAATGGTCTGGGAAGCTGACGACAGTGCCATTGTGGAGATACTTTGTCCAATTAACTTCTTTCTGGCCACTATGCAGCTTTTATCTGGTTTCTCGGCCACAAAGGTCTACATCCCCGGTGGAGGTAAATCTGTTGTTTTCGGGTACTTATTATCGTTTTATGTTTTTCTATCGGCCTCTTTAAGGGTCAATATCAGACTTTAGAATATTTTATGGGCCCATTGCTGGTGGAGTGCCTGGGGGCTTTTTTAACTATTTACTTTGTTTCTTTCTGTCGAGGTTTTTTGGCCGTTTCTGTGTCTTCTATCTCTATCTGATCTAGGTGGCCAGATATTGGTGGCAACCTGCCTATTCCACTTGCGTCCCCACCATTATCTCTTTTAGTTTTTTAGTTTTGGAAAAACTTATTATTTTTAGCATTTTTTTGGGTCCTGAACTTCCAGAGTCGTTTTGAGGCCCTAAACGACGTTTTTTGGGAAAATCGGGAGCAACATGGGTCCATGGACAAGTTTCTGTCACGTCAAAAGTTGTATTCCTCGGATAAATTTTTATAATGAGGTATGGTTCACATCAAACAAAGATCGTTTTCCAAAGTTACATCCCCGGGAAGTTGAAACACCAATTTACCCAAACGGGGCCCATAGTTTTCGTGCTTCATCTCCTAGGGTTAGGGTTTTGGATGTTTAGGGTTTCAATTGTTTCTAAATAATAAATAGGCCCTCAAGCCTCATTTTAACTCAATTCAGAGGCCTATATCTGCCACATCTCTTCTCAGATATAAGCTGCCAGTGCCCTAGCTAGTTTATTTCCATTTGGTCTGTAAGCAAATTTCAGTTCTTTGATATTAATGAAATGAAGTGTTATTTCCACTGCATATTTCTATTTATGGTTACATGTGTATTTTGTTGCATTCCTGCATAAATCCGGATCAGTGGTATCGAAGAGATCTACTTTTTCTTGATCGTTCTTTACATGTCCCCAACGAGGTCAAGGTATAAGGAGTTAGGGCTCGATTTGGTTGAACCTTTCCAAGATCAACCTCGTAAACCCCGACGGCCGCCCATGGGGGATGAAAAGAAATATGAGGGAGTAGGAGATCCTATCAAAATATTGCTCGAGGAAGCCCTTGAAAAACAAAGGAATGCGATGATGGATAAATTTTCCCAGATCCTTCAATGACTGCCCACCGACGGCGCATCTACATCCAGCAGCCACTCTGGAGGCGCAACTCCCTTTAAGGTACAAGTAAACTTTGACATTCCCATATTTGAGGGTCAAATATATGCAAATGGCATAGATAGATGGTTGAATCTATTAGAAGGATATTTCTCGGTTCATGACTTTTCTGACCGATAGAAGATTATTTTTTCACTCCTCAAAGCTACCCCCCATGTCAACGAATAGTGGGAAACCTAATATGAGAAAAAGGACGAGATAGAACCCTCTCTGTTCTCAGCCATACCCACTTGGAATTATTTCTGAGATGCCATCAAGGAATAATACTATCCCATGGGGAGCTATGAGGACAAGTACATACAATGGACCACACTACGACAACAAAGGGATCAAGATGTGCATGAGCTGACGAATCTGTTATATACCCTGCGCACAAAGTTGGGTATCAAAGATTCAGAGAAACATTTGGTGCTAAAGTATCTTATTTTTCTACATAGATACATTTAGTAGGAAATGGAGTTCCTCAACATTTCCTCGCTTGGTACGACATACCGGTATGCTGCCAAGATTGAGCAGAAACTCAAACAGAAGAAGAGAGACTTTGGATCTGTGAATCCAAAGCAAGGGAAAGGTGTTGCCAAACCGTAGAAAAAAGGAAAAATCCAAGGCATGGTGGCTCAAGACAACTTGCCAAAGCTACAAGCAAAGAACAACACCATGAACCTAAATAAGGAAATGAGAAAGTGGTGTGAATTCTATAAGAACTGAACTCACAACACAAGTGAGTGTCGGGCCAAGCAGTCGCTGGTGGCCGAGATGAGGGCTTCTGAATCGGATGCATGCTCTGACTCTGAATCATAACCTGAAAAGGGGAATGACAAAGGGAAGCATATTATTGATGCAGAGCCTAATGCCATTTTTGCCACTGCGAAGATCGATAAGGAGGAACCGGAAGATCCAAAGGAGGCAGAGCGTCTCTTCCACTCCCAAATGTGGGTAAAGGGTTCCCTGCTACAATTCATTGTCGACAATGGGAGTGAAAAGAACCTCATTTCAGCAGATGTCGTGAAGCGATTGGGCTTGCCGACCACAACACACGCACAACCATACACCATTGGGTGGCTTCTTCAAGGACGGGATCTCTGTGTTAGCCAGTAGTGTCACCTTCCCTATAGCATCAAGCCCTTCATGGATGAGGTATTGTGTGACATTTCTCCTATTGATGTCTATGATGTATTATTAGGCAACCCATAATTTTGGAAGCCACATGCTGTGTATGAGTCTCGGCCTCGCGACGTTATTGTTACTTTGGGAAATAAGTTGTAGAGGATACCAGAGGTACCACCGCCTCCCACTATCTCTTTGGTTACTGAAAAACAATGTAGTAAGCTCATTTCCAAAACCAAGAAATTTGTTTTCCTAATGATCCACCCCTAGGGCAAGAAGAAGATTGTTTCCATGACCTCCATACATGGATCCTCTACACGACAACAACAAATGGACAATTTTGTGGAGGAGTACGGGGAAATCTTCACCTCACCCACAGGGGTGCCTCTGCACTGTCAGGTCAAGCACCCCATTGACCTGACCCCAGGTGTGCCGCTACCCAATGGACCGATCTATAGGCGCTTTGTTATGGAGAATGATGAAATCAAGAGGAAAATTTAGGAGCTGCTATAGAAAGGTCACATCCGGCCAAGTTCATCACCCTGTGGTAGCTCGATCATGTTGGTATAGAAGAAGGATGGGAATTGGAGACTCTGTATTGACTATCGAGTGCTGAAAAAAATCACTGTATGGAATAAGTACCCGATCCCATTGATTGATGACCTTTTAGACCAACTCAAAGGGGAAAAATATTTCAGCGAGATCGACTTGAAGTCTGGGTATCACCAGGTACCAATCAAACCCTCTAATGTGTGGAAGACTACCTTCAAAGCCAAGGAGGGCATTTTCAAAGGGCTCATCATGCCTTTCAGGTTGACGAATGCTCCCGCAACCTTAGTGAGGTTAATGGATGACAACTTGCGTCCATTCACCAACTCGTTTATAGTGGTGTACTTGGATGAAATCATGATCTTCAGCTAGACTTGGGAAGAGCACCTCCACCACATATGAGAAGTCCTCCAAACACTACGGCAACACAAGTTGTGTGCCAATTTGGATAAGTGCACTTTTGGCATGACCCAGGTTCAATATGTGGGATATATTATTGATGAAAGGGGGGTGCATGTAGATGCAGCCAAGATCCAAGTCATTCAGGATTGGCCAGCCCCAACCACTCTAACAGAGCTTCGCATCTTTCTAGGTCTTGCTAATTTCTACCGTAGGCTCATGTTGGGATTCTCTCATATCACTTGGCCCTTCAGTCAAGTCACCAAGGGAGGAGGGAAAGAAAATTTCTTTTGGTCGAAATCTCAACAGAAGGAATTCGTAGAATTGAAACATCACCTCTACTCTGCCCCAGTTCTCACATTACCAGACTTGCAACAAAAATTTGAGATCGAGACAGATGCCTCTGACTATGCTATTGGGGTAGTTATTACTCAACAGGGGCATCCAATGGCATATCACAGTGATACATTGTCCGACACAGTTTGCGATTATCCCACTCATGACAAATAAATGTATTCAATTGTGCAGGCTTGTCGACAATGGAAGAATTATATTTTGGGGAAGGAAAAAATCATCCACATAGACCACCGACCCCTACAGTTCATACAAACATAAGGAAAGTTGCAGAACGATCACCATCAAAAGTGGTCCACATATCTGTAACAATTTCATTTGAACATCAAGTACAAGAAGGGTAGCACCAATAATATTGCAGACTGCCTCAGCCAACCACTGATCATGGCCATAACCACCGTTCTTAACTCTTATGGGCATGAGACTTCTGATTGGCTACTTCTCTACAAGAGCAATCCAAATTTAGCCACACATATAAGGCACTCTTGAGGGGTACGTAAGTTCCGAATTTTCACCTCCAAGATGCACTATTATGTTAGCTAGGACACCTTTGTGTTCCTTCAAGTGAGCATGCCAAGATGATATGGGAAGTGCACTACAGTTGAGTCACTGGGAATTTTAGGGTCAAGAAAACAGTGGCAGTACTGTAGAACTATTTCTATTGGCCGAACCTTGGACAGGATGTTGGGAAGTACATAAGATCCTGCACTACTTACGCCATTGCCAAACCGACCATCAAGAAGCAAGGCCTCTATACTCCGCTACCTACCCCTAGTCGACATTGAGAATCCATATCCATGGATTAAATGTTGGGCCTTCCTTCTTCTAAGCATGGAAACAACTGTGTTTTCATGGTTGTCGACATATTATCAAAGATGGCCATTATGGCAGCCTGCAAGAAGAATATCACAAAAGAAGCCACTGCTAAAATATTCTTTGAATGAGTGTGGGTTCACTTTGGGATCCCACAGTCTATCATATCAGATCACGACAGTAGGTTCCTCAACACATTTTGGTCTAGCGTCTGGTCAATGTTGGACACCAAGCTCACCAAGTCCACAACTTTCCATCCCCAAACTGATGGCCATACAGAGGTCGTCAACAGGATGATTATACACATTTTGCGTATGTACAATTCAAATCATCCACGCACATGGGATGAGATCCGCCCCTATGTACAACACAGTTATAACCGGTCTCTCCACAGCTCAATCGGCCATAGCCCCTTTCAGGTGGGCTTGGGATTCCAGCCACTATGTCCCATTTATGTAGCCATTCCATTTATAGCTACTCAGGTCGATTCGGCTCATGTCCAGTCTGAAGCTGACAAAGAGAAAAACTTCATCGAGAAAATTCATCATATTGCCAACAGGTTCATGACATATTGGACAAAGCCAATGCTAAGTACAAGCAACGACATGATGAACATCGGGTGCCACACAACTTCCAGGTGGGCGACAAAGTGTGGCTACATTTGCAGAAGGAGTGCCTCACTAGACCCCACTGCAAGCTTCGCCCACTCTGATATGGGCCTTACACCATCACCAAGGTTGTAGGGAACAATGAATTTGAGCCTAGTATTACACCATTCCTTGGTCTGCACCCAGTATTCAATGTATACTGCCTTCATCCCTACTTCCCACCTCTACCGGACACCTCTGACATTGCAAAATAACTTACACCAAAAGAGTTAAACCCAGACTGCATGGAACAGGCCACCACAGATTGTATCACGGACACGAAAATCAAGAACAATAGTTAACAGAAGATCCAACTATATCTGGTTGTCAAAGTTGGCCAACTCCTGCACCAAGGCAAGTGGTTCACCAGGGACCAAGTTCACCAGAAGTTTCCTCATCTCATGGAGGAAATCAATGCAATGGGGACCATTGCTTCCTAAGGGGGGAGGAATGATCCAGGTGGATATTGGTGGCCACCCGCCTATTGCACTTGGGGCCCCACCATTATCTCTTTCATTTTTTTAGTTTCGGCACAACTTACTATTTTTAGTAGTTTTTCAGATCCTGAACTTCTGGAGTCATTTTGAGGCCCTTAAGGATGTTTTTTGGGAAAACCGGGAGCAACATGGGTCCATAGACCGATGTTTCTCACATCAAAAGTTGTAGTCCTTGGATAGATATTTCTAACGAGGCATGTTTCCCGTCAAACGGAGATCGTATGCCAAAGTTATGTCCCTAGGAATTTGAAACACCAATTTACCCAAACGAGGCCCATTGTTTTGGCGTTTCATCTTCTAGGGTTAGGGTTTTGGATGTTTAGGGTTTTCCATTGTTTCAAAATAGTAAATAGGCCCTAGGGTTAGGGTTTTGGATGTTTATGGTTCTCCATTATTTCTAAATAATAAATAGGCCCTCAAGCCTCATTGTAACTCAGTTCAGAGGCCTATAGCTGCCACATCTCTTCTCAGAGATAAGCTAATAGTGCCCTATCTAGTTTATTTCCATTCTGTTTGTAAGAAAATTTTAGTTCTTTGATATTAATGAAATGAAGTGTTATTTCTGTTGCATCTTTGTATTTATGGTTACATGTGTATTTTGTTGCATTCCTGCATAAATCCAAATCACTTTCTATATTAATCTTGGATTTACCATTGTGGGTCGGCTTTATCGATTGGATTCTTAGGCGGTAGTGGTTGGGGGTTTCGTCGGGGTTTTTAGTTGGTCTTTGCACTATGGGTAATGAAAAGGAGTATGTCGATGTGGAACACAAGGCTGAGGATATATTATCTGTTTGGGGTCTTGAACACATGATCCCTAACCTGGCCAAGGTTTCCCTCCCCTCTCGGTCACATGAGGCAAAACTAGGGTAGGCTAATGCCCTAGAAAACCTGTCGGTTTGTTTTTCTTCCATTAAGAAATTTGATTTCTCTGTCCCATGTCGGCGTTCAGTGGAGAGGACCGGTTTGTGCCCTGTTCATAAACCCTTAGATATGGGTTTTTCTTCTGCATCTTCCATTCCTCTGCATGATTCTCATGGGTATCTAGGTACAAAAGTGCCCCATGAACACTATTTTTTTGGGGGCTTGGAGGACATACTCATCGAGGCTAGTATTGAAGGTGTGAAGGCGGGAATCGCTTCATGCAGCTTTAATCCTCTGGATGCTCCCGCTGAGGCCGCTCGGATTTCTGACTCAGATCCTCATTTGGGTCATGGGGTGTCAGCTCCTTTGGGATCTGTGCATATAAACATGCCACACTCAAGCTCTGGGGGGGTTTTAGAAGTTTTTCACTTGAGGGGTTTGAGTGGGGGCTTTTTGGAACTTAAGGGAGGTGTCGAGCTCAGTGAGGCTAAGCATTTGGAAAATGAGAACCCAGGCATATGGGAAGGTCTCAACCCCGGTCATGTTCAAAAGGGCTCACAGAACAGTCAGGAATAGGTCATGCGAGTGATCGGTCTAGGCCAACTTGGGATTGCGGTTGGTCGATCAAAAGGTAATTCATCTGGAGGAGGTGCGTGGTCATTGAAAATTTTGGTGAAAATTGATGAACATAAAGGGAATAAAAGAAAAAATGGGAAGACAATTAAGGAGAGCTCGGAGTGTCTGAACTTGAACTTTGGTGTGGACCTACAGTTTGATAGTGTCATGGCTACGTTCGAACTTATTCTAGAGGGCAGGGCCAGAGGTAAGGTTTTCTCGGCAGATTATATTACATATTGGATCCACAAAAACTAGGTAGAAGCACCTTCAGGTGGGGCATAGGTCATTACTCTGTCTAAAGGTTGGTTCATGGTGACTTTTAATAAAATTGAAACACTTGAGTGGGTTTTGGCTCGATAATGGGGGTTTGGTGTTGCCCCCATCCTCTTCAAACAGTGGACACCCCTGTTTGATGCTAACAGGGAAAGAATGAATGATATACTAGTGTGGGTGCAACTGTCGGCTTTACCTCCACATTTCTAGTTATTGGAAGCATTTCAGGCAATTGGCAATAGTTTGGGGACCTTCCTGGATGCCGACATGTCTTTTCTGGAATCCAGGGCAAGGAACACTGCTAGAATTTTAGTCTAACTAGCTCCTAGGGAAGGGTTGATAGGGAAGATTATCCTAAATGCTGATGGTCATGAAATTGATTAGTCAATTGATTATGAGAATCTCCCTTTTCGATGCCATAGATGCCACACTTTGGGTCACCTAGCTCGTGACTTTCCACTGGGTTTCAAAAGGAGACGAAAAGCTAAAGAGGGGTCTGCCACAACATGATAGGGCTAGACAGGGGATGATGGGCAGGGGTGGTCATTCTGATCAGGTGAATGAGGTGGATGGGGGTCCTAAGTCTTAGTTATGACAACCTCTGATGGGGGTCGCGATCTAGGAGGCTACAGTGGCTGTACAAGTCTCGACATCAGACATTATAACAAGGGATAACACAGATGCTCGGGAGACGGTGGCACAGATGGAACTGGATGTGGACGTGGTTGTAGAGGAGCCACATACAATCCCTATTGATCCAACGTTAGATTTAGTGGGTACACACCCTTACCCTTCCTCTCCTATTTTAAATTCATTTGATCTACTGTACAATTGTTATGATAAGCTTGGTCCCTCCAGGCTAATTTCTTCCCAATATATGAGTGTTATCAATTTGTCTTTGGCGATGGATAGTATTATTACCACCATCCCTAATCTATCCATTGACATTTTTCCCTATAATTTGAGACCGAGGGAGAAGAAACTGGTAGAGAAAGAATTGTTGGGGGATTGGGAAAAATCCCTTTTGTGGAGAAAGGGAAAAAACTCAGGGATAGGAAGTCAAGCCTCTCTAAATCTCAACTCAAAGCCATGATTGACATTGTGGATGGCAAACAATTATCCCTAAAAGGGGCGCTTAGAACAGAAATCACCCCAGTTATGATTTCTAAATGATTGTGCTCTCATTCAATTGTAGGGGGTTAGCTAGTGAACCCAAAAAACTGGCTTTTAAAAGCCTTGTAAATTTACACCATCCTGATATAATCATGCCCCATGAGACTTCAGGTTCTGGGATGCAGATCTCTCTTTTTCTCTCCTCTTTTCTCCCCCACTAGACTTTCAAATCCTCAGATGCAAGGGGTCACTCTGGGGGGATGATGACTAGTCTAAAAAACAACTCGATCAATATGGTTAATTGCTAGGCTTCAGATTCCGTGATTGGGGTGGAGGCTTTTTCCATGGAACTCGGATCTACCTTCACGATGATCAACATTTATGGCCCCTGTGTGGAGAGAGACTCATTTTGGAACTCCTTAAAAATTTAAATCCTTTATTAAAATCCCACAAATTATTGTGGGGGTGATTTAAATTTCTTTGTGGGCAGAGTGGAGGCATGAGGCCCGACCGCGTACTGACCCCCTGGCTGATTTTTTTTCCTGAACTGGTTGTGGGATGGGATTTTTTTTTATCCCTCACTTACTAAAATGACTCCCACCTGGTGGAACAACAGGGTGGGGGAGGCCCATATTTCTACGAGATTGGACCATTTTCTTCTAAGTGATGACTTTGCAAACAACTCAGTGGGTTTTCATCAATGGGTTGGCACAGGGGGGATCTTGGATCATTCCCCAATTTTCCTAGAGCTTAAAGGTCCTTTCAAAAAACCTCCCGCCCCTTTAAAGTTTAATTCTAGCTGGCTCAAGGAGGATGATTATAACCTTTTGGTGACTGACCTATGGAGACATGCTCCAGCTGAGGTTGGTCAGCCACATGCTCAATTCCCCCTGGATAACTTTAAAAACATCAAAAAGGCCACCATAAATTAGGAAAAGGAAAAGGCTATGAAAGACTCAGAATCTATTAACTATATCAATGAAGCCCTGGGGGTTTTGTACAACAATGGGGATCAGGGTTTCATGGATGAGGAGGCCAGGAATAGGATCAGGGAGCTAGAAGCAAACATGAGGAAAAATCTCATGGACAGGGAAGAATAAATGTGGCGTCTCTACAGTCATGCCATTTGGTTGAAGGCAGGGGATGAAAATAACAAATTCTTTCATAAATATGCAAAAGGTTGGAAAAATACCAATACTATCTGGGAGATGGAGAACTCTGAGGGGATCAAGGTGAATAATTTCAAAGATATCTCCTCTCTAGGAAGAAATCATTTCAAAAATATTTACTCAGCTCATAATCAGGTTAATATTAGGTAAATCATCCAGGTGGATCAACTATTTCCACGTTATGCAAATGAGGAAAGTAACAACCTACTTTTGGCACCCGTGGAAAATAAGGAGATTGAACTCATTATTAAATCTATGCAAGCGGATAAAAGCCCTGGGCTGGAAGGATGAACTGTGGAATTCTTTCAACATTTTTTTGAACTTATGGGGACTTCCATCACTAATGTAGTGAAGGAATCCATGTCTCAAGGATTCATCCATGACTCCATAAAATCCACATTTTTGGCCCTCATTCCTAAATGTGAATCCCCATCTTATTTTGATGATTTCCATCCTATCACCCTTTGTAATTATATCTATAAAATTATTTCCAAAACCATTGCCAACCGCTTGAAGCCTATACTCTCATACTCCATTTCTAGGGAACAATTTGGCTTTGTGGATGGCAGACAAATTCATGAAGCCATTCGGGTGGCTCAGGAGACCCTTTACAGTATTAAATTATCTTGAAAGAAATGTATGGTTATCAAGATTGACCTTTCCAAAGCTTATGATAGGATTAATTGGCTCTATATGAGCATGTTATTAACCCATTTGGCATTCCATATTGATTTTATAAATTGGATAATGAGTTCTATCACTAATATTTCTTTTTTTGTTCTCATTAATGGAGCAGCCTCACAATTCTTTTCAAATCAAACGGGCTTGAAATAGGGCTGCCCTCTGTCTCCCCTTCTCTTTCTTCTAGAGGCAGCAGGACTTAGCCAACTTATCTACCAGGCCAGACATGAAGGTATTTTGGGGGGCATTGAAGTGGATCCTAATATTTATGTTACACGCCTTCTTTTTGTGGGCGATATATTATTATTCAGCAGAGGCAACAAAGGGGAGATCAAAATTTTAAAAACCATTCTGGACCTGTTTATGAAGGCCACCGGACTTGCAATCAATAACCAAAAATAATCCCTTTCTTATGAAGGTATTCCGGAGGCCAACCTGGTATGGGCACTTGATTTCCTCCCTTTCCTTCAAGCTCCTTTGGAAGGGAGAATCAAATACTTGGGCTTCATTTTGAAACCTGATGGGTATCACAAACAGGACTAGTTTTGGCTTGTATCTAAGATCGAGAAAAGAATCAATTCCTAGAGTCACAAGTGTCCATCTAGAGTTGGGAGACTGGTTCTGATCAAATCGGTCTTACTCGTTATCCCAGTATATTGGATCAGTCTGGCGTGGGTCCCCATCGACATTCTCAACGAAATAAGAAGAATTTGTAGTAATTTCCTTTGGTCGGGAAAGGAGGACAAAAAAGTCCTCCCGCGGGTGGCCTGGAACACAATTGACAAACCTAAGGAGTGGGGGGGTGGGGCATCAAACAACTAAATAAATTTTCTTCTGTGCTGGCAGTGAATTCCATATGGAGAATTATTTCAGAAAATAACTTATGGAACATGGTTGTTAAAAGAAAATATATTGATCTGGTCCCTTTGGATGATTGGATAAGGAACCTGGTCAAAGATACTAAGAGGGCCTCTAACATCTGGAAAGCCTTTATAAAGGTTTTCAACTTGATAGGCCATGGGTTGGCATGGAATATTGGAAATGGGAAGTGATGCAAAATTGGCTTGGACCCATGGGTGGGCTGCAATGAAAATTACTCTGTATCTTATGGGCTCAGGGAAATTCTATTCCAAAGAGGCTTTTACGCTCTCGGTCAAATTGTTTCCCCAGGTATATCCAATTTTTGGATACAAGCTTGGAAATCAGTAGAGGAGATTGGTTTTCCTCCTAATTGGGCTAGGGAATGGAAGGACTACATCCAGGAGCAAGAAAATACCTAGGTGCACTTAAAATATTCTCCTAATAGTCTGGTCTGGATTCACTTGAAAAATGGTTCTTACTCTCCCAAGGTCGGTTATGACCATCTTATGGTGACCACAGAGGTGGGGGTAAAGGAATGGTGGTACAAGACATTGTGGGGTATGGAATGTCTGGCCATGTCTATTCCTTTCTTCTGGAACATAATTCACGGCAAAGTGTCGACATGGGACACTCTCCAAAAAAGATTTATCATAGGTCCTGGGTAGTGTTGCCTCTGTAAAAAATATGAGGAATCAATTTATCACATGTTTATCACTTGACTATTCTCAAAGTAGGCATGGTTCTTCACATTATCCCTATGAAAAGTGGACTTGTTATGGACAGGGCTCTCATGCAATATAGCATGGAATAACTGGTGGGAACATTGCAAGGACCCCGATCATAGATTCTTACCACCGGTTATCTCCTGGGGTATATGTATATCTATAAATAAATGTATTTTTGAATATAAATATTCTTCTCCTGCTCCGGAGGCTAGTGAATGTGCTTCCATTTTCTCGAACTCTTCTTCTTCTTTAGGGGAGAATCTTCCTAGATAGGTGTTGTGTGAGAACATTTCTTTGGGAGTTCCATGGGCCTATTTTGATGGTGCGGTTGCTAGGGGGATTTTTGGGGCTTTAATGATCATCCATATAAGCTCGTATATATATTTTGTGACCTCTGTGTGTCTAGGTCCAAGAAAAAACAATTTTGCGGAGCTTCAAACTCTAAACTTCTTCCGTGTTGGCTACTGCACAAAGACATCACTACGGTTCATATTTTGGGGATTATTTGAATGTCATAAATTGGTTTAAAAACTCTCAAAGATATACAAATTATTTACTGCTTCCCATTCTTGATGAGATTCTTTCACTAAAAACTCGAATTACATGCATTTTTGTTTGCCATATTTACAGGGAGCAGAACCAGTAGGTTGAAGGCCTGTCTAAAATTGGTCTTGCACAAGTTCAGGGCTCGTGGCTGATTGAAGAGAAGGATGGTCTGGAGGTCCGTGTGTCAGACACCAGACCATATCAATGGGGAATCCCCATCCTTTTTTCATCTTTTTTCCTTCATTCTATGCTATCTCTATGGTTATTTACTCTAGCACTGTTATATCTTCTGGAGGGGTTGTATATTTTTTGTCCTCAAACTCTAATTACATAAGAATTAGTGATGATGCATTATATTTTGTTTTTTATTCTTCTATTTTGTAAAATACCTATCGGATTTCACTTTTACTACTCCCAGAATATATAAGTCCGGGTCTTCGGATGGTTGCTACCATCGCTTTTATTGAAGGGTGTTTCTCCTAGCTCGGAGGCCCGTTTTCTGGAGTTTTTAGAACATGATTGTTGCTCATGACCTAAAATCAGAGATTATGTCTTTTCGGTCCCTCAGTGTGCTCGTGCCACATTTGACCACACTCTGGTGTTGGGTGGTGGTATGCTCTTGCCCCTAATTAAGGATTCAAGATCTTATGGAATGCTAGACATGTGCGATGTAATTTTTTGTTAAAATCTAATAGAAAGTTTGATTTTTTCTCAGGAAAAAAAATGCCTTAGAAATCAGCCTCTTTGAGGGTGAAAACTCCTTTACATTACATAAATGAACAATTCTTGGATGATACAAATGAAAAAACCTACTTTTTATATATAGATTCTAAGGGGTCCCAATATAATCAGAGCCTACATAACAATAATAATGTAAGGGCACAACAATAACAATAGTGGGCTTCTATGGGGCACAATAATAACAATATGTGGACTACATGGGCACAACAATAACAATAAGGGGGTGAAACTAACAATAACAATAAGGGGTTATACTATTATTATAGGGACCTAACATGCCCTTTTCCTTCAAACAAGTGGTTTCCTCAACACTTGAGTAGTTCTGGATGCTTTTGTATAAATATTATCATCCTCCCATGAGGAATCTTCAGCTGGTATGTTATTCCACTTAATGATATAGTTTGAAATTGATTGCTTTCGTATTTTTCAAGTTCTTGTTTCCATGATTGCTTCAAGTTCCAATATGATTTTTCCTTCCTCGTCAAGTTCTAGAAATATTGTTTAAGTTGGGAGATTGTCACCTATAACCTTCTTTAAGGATGAAACACAGACAATTGGGTGCATTCGGGAACATGTTGTAAGCTCCAATTTGTATGATACAATACCAATATTTTGCAACACCTTGGAAAGACCATAATACTTTGGTGATAATTTATTATCCTTCTTAGCTTGCTTCAGGAATTTTTTTTTTTTAATGGTTGTAGCCGTAAAAATACCCAATCTCCTACATAAAAAAAAATTTCGTTGAGATGTTGATTTTCTTGTTGTTTCATTTGATTATTTGCCAAAGTGAGGTTATCGTTTAAGAGTTGGAGAACTTGTTGTTGATTCTCGATGTGATCTTCCCCTGCTTGAACCTGTAGTGAGTATAATTGTGCAATTATGCCTTGTTGTTCTTTCTTCATAAGAATTTTCATGACATTAGAACTTATTATATTTCCTATTTTCTCTACAATGCCTCGTAATTCAACTTCATTTACTTCCCAAATAAATTTCAAGAAAAGTTCTTGAAAATTAAAAGCTATAGTCCCCAAGGATTGTAACCATTAGACTCCTAGTACAACATCAGCACCACCCATTGGAATAGAAATAATTGGACTATTCAATACATATTTCCCCATGGTTAGCTTGATATTATGGCACTTTCTAAAGAAATTTACAATTCCTACATTTTCAACCATCACTTGACACTCTTGTGCTGGATATAGGAAGCAATTCAATTCCTTGGCTATCTTATAATGAATAAAATTATGGGTGTTTCCTGAATCAATCAGTACTATTACCTTTTTATTTTTTATATGTCCTTCAATCTTGAGATTTTGAGGAGTGGTAATTCATGCCAAGGCATTACAATATATCGTCGGATTCATTTATTATTTCTCTAGGGTTGGTTCTTGGTGTATATCATTTTATTTTGAATTTTCTTGTTCCTTTTCTTTCTCCTCTTCACAATCTATGTAAATTAATTTTTTCTCGGCACACTTATGACCTTTAGTGTTTTTTCTATCACAAATGTAACATATCCCTTTTTCTCTTTATTCCTCCAATTTTTGTGGTGTCAAACTTGTAGGTTGTGGAAGGCTAGAAGCAACAACATTTCCATATTTATAGTTGTGATAGGTAAGATTGTTACCATAATTTTTCTTTCAAATTTTCTTGCCACCATGAATGCCTTCTCCAATGAATCAGGTTCCCAAGGTGAATCTCATGTTGTATGTTATCCTTTAAATTCCCTATGAAGACATCAATCCTATGCTCCTGTGGAATATTTCCTACCCTGATATTCAATTTTTGGAAGTACTTAATGTGCTCCATCATTGAACACTTTTGTTTGAGATTTGTCAGTTGGCTAAAGAAGGTGTTTTTATTTGTATTCTCATAATGTGTTATCATTTCCTCCACATAAATTTCCCAACTGATGAGTGGTCTATGAGAACAAAGCCATTGATACCATACAGACTAATTTTGTTCTAAATATAAAGTTGCAATGCATACCTTTTGTGTGGGTTGCACATTATGGAGTTCAAAGTATTACTCCATTTGTAGTATCCATGTTATCGGATTCTTTCCGTCAAAATTTCTCATATCGATATTTGGAATATGGTTGGTTTTCGATCCAATTTTAGAGTCTATGAAATCATGATTAACATTTCTTTTGTTCTCATCATGAGTTTCCTCTACTAACTTTTCACCATTATGAAGCTTTTCTTGTTGCAACATTTTCAAACCTTCCTTCAAACCTTCAATTTTTTCTTCTATATCATCGATCTTAGCTTACATGTCATCCATCTTAGCTTCCATGTCTACTTTTAAACCATTCATTTCACCTTTTAGTTCATCTTTGGTTGCTCTTTGTGAGAGCTAAATTTGTTGCATTTGGTCCCGTAATTTTGATATATCGTGTTGCAATTATTCCTCTTCATGTGTCATAGTAGAGTTTTTTTAGAGCTTAATGGGTGTAGAATTATTTTTTGGAGGCATTTTAGAACCCAATACAGATATATATGCTTCAATATTCCCTTGGAATCACTTTAAACTGATTTTTTCAAACAAAATTTAAGCAATTTTTTTTAAATACACACATTTTTCTTGCTTTTAGGAGCTTGAAATTGAAACAGTTGTAAATATGTAATTTAGGATCTCCAAGATTTGAACTTCAATCATGTGGCATCCATCTAAGTCTTCTTTCCAATGTCGCAGGTCAAACCTAATTTGGATTATTCATGATAAAATTATGCCCAATCTCCCACAGTGGCCTCATTATGGGATGGTTCAACATAAAAAACTTGTATGGCGTGCCACATGTCACTTTTTTACCTTCGTCTCTGAAATCGATACAAAAGAAACTACATTCTGTGCGATTTTGGCCACTTTTTACGGAATTCCAATCTGATGTCTGAAACGAAAGTTATGATGATTTTCCCTTGGCCACCTATTTGAGATGAAATTATGGAACCTACAAAAACCCTAACTTCCTCAAATCATATCTCTGCAAATATAGTGAAGCAATATCTGAAATTTGTACATGACATTCCTCCATATTTCGGCTCAAACGAATGTTTTTTTTAGCTTCTGAATCTTTGTAGAAAAAAAATTATAGTGAATATTCCAATATATCCTGTTTGGAGCAATGAAACCCTAGAATCCAAAGCTCTGATACCAAATGTTATGAAACTGGCTCACAAAATAGAAGAAAAGATAGATCAACAACTTATAAATCAACCTCTTCGAGGGGGGAACCTCCTTTACAATACATAAATGAACAATTTTTGGATGATACAAATGAAAAACCTACTTTCTATATATAGGAGTCTAAGGTATCCCAATATAATCATAGCCTACTTAAAAATAATAATGGAAGGGAACAACAATAACAATAGTTGGATTCTATGGGGCACAATAATAAAAATATGGGGACTACATGGGCACAAAAATAACAATAAGGGGGTTATACTAACAATAACAATAAGGGGTTATACTAGTATTATAGGGACCTAACAAATATTGTGTGTTGCCTTGGTGGATTTTGTAGTGTTGTAGTAGGTAACTAATAGATGAGACATATGCTCTTTCCCTTTTATACTTTTGGGCTTTTGGACAGAGGTCAATCCCTTCCACTGCAACTGAAACTCTAGTTAAGTAGGTATAACTCTGAAAATATTGTAATGTTGTTTAAATGTGTTATATTATAATGTTAATTTTGGTGTGACGTTGGTTTATTTTATTAATGGCAATATACACAATCACTTTATATGTTTATAATTACAAGCTATTACTACAATGTCATATCCCTATAATGATATTTCCTTCTACAACGATACTTCTGTTAATCAATGTTCCAATAATAAATATTCTATGTATATACTGAATGGTCTTAGTAGAATCATGTTTATCACAAAAAATATGAACTTTAGGTCTTTGAGCTTATTAGATGAGAAAATTATGTTCCAACAACAAAAATACGTGTTTGATGGAGTTTCCATCTATAGAATTTACACTTATAGTTGTTAATGTATGAAACATAGGTGCAAGCAGAATTTAAAGGCCTTCCACTTGATTTGAAGGTAATCAGAAGCTCTTCGCATGGTTAGCCTCTCCCAACATGGGAGAGAGCCAAGAGTAAGCTCTTAAATGGGGAACCAATATCAAATAATCATAAGGAAGGGCTTCTTAAGGGCTTCTCAGAGTCTTGGAAACTAGTATGGATGTCCTCGATGAGGAAAAAATGGTTTGCTTTTTATACTTTGGATAATTTTCAAAGGATAGAAAAATTTGTGATGGATCACTATTGGACATTTGGGTTTATGTGTGAAAAATGGAGTTGCGAGATGATTTTGTCATCTTGTTAGAACTTGGCAGTAGAAATATGTTGAACTTGACAAGCAATCTCAAGTAAGTGCCTTTACAAGTAGAAATGTGTTGAATTTGACAAGAAATATTAGGTAATTTCCTTTACAGGTAGAAATCGATTAAATTTGATAAGAAATCTCAGGTAAGTGCCTTCTTGACTATTTTTTGTGCTAAGCTCTTTGATCATGGCTTATTTTATCTTATAAATTGTGTTTTCTTCTTAATTGGATGTAATAGGAGACCAGTCATCAATTATGGAAGTGCCTCCAAGTTGTACTTTTCTCAGCACAATGTAATGTGAAATTTGGCCATATATTTGGCTTTCCAATATAGTATAGTTCATAGGAATAGGTTTCTTATGCCTAGTCAGGAGCACAGTTTCCTAAGAAAATTGAATTTTCTTTATGATCAAGCATTTGGTGCTCAAATAGTTTCCATTTCCACGGGTGGGTGATTCTAGCAGTCTGCTTTAAGTGTATGTACTTATTTCTTTAAATCATTTGGATTCGAAATCATTGAATTTAAAATTTCTATTTGTTTTCCCTAGCCCTTATGTTTCTTGTTAAGCAATAAGTTGAACCAATAAAGGGTACAGGCAGGTTGTCATGGGCCAGGCCTAGAAACCAGAGAACCTTATGAAGAAAAAATTATGAGGCTGTTTATAATGAAGTTTTTATTTTTAATCATTTCCTACCAAACTACGTTATCCAATCACCAAATTATCTAAAAGCTTCTGCTAGTTATTATTTTACTTCTAATTCCAAATTTTTATGTTTTTCCAAAAAATATATATGAACCAATTAATAATGTACCTTGGATACTTGTATTCTTTGGTTTCCTTTTACGCAAAACCACCTAGCAGTGTCAAGCAATTAAATTCAGGGGAAAACATTTATTTTTGTTGAACCACCAACATATAAACGACCCGCATTCACATACAATATTAAGTTTGTTCTCAATATTACATGTCCATGTCACTAGGGAATATTACCCTATAATCAATAGCTGATCACTGTGTGACCTACATCTAGTGATCACAAACAAATTTCTAGGTGCTAGTCATTATGTCAAAAATATTAGAAAGTGATTTCATAGTATGCTCAATAACCCATATGTTCTAATTGAACTTTGCATGTGTGTTTTATCTATGTAGGTGCCATGGAAGAGACTAAGTGATGCAATATGAATTTATCTAAGGTAGAGGCTTTAATTTTACACTTTTCTGCAATCGAATACTTTCTTCCACTTTTTTTGAGTTCTATGAGAAAATTGAAGGTCCTCATAGTATTAAATTGTGGGTCCAAGAGAGCCATAGTGAATGGTCTACCAACATGATCTTCTGTCACTCAACTTAAGACTATCCACTTAGAGAGATTAATTGTGGCCCCACTTCATGAGCACAATCAAGCCTTACTAAACTTAGAGAAGCTATCTTTGAGCTTATGTGAAGGGCTTAGAAATATTTCCAACTTCAATAGTGCCCAGTCAAGCCTAGAGCTTCCCCTAATACTATATTTTAACTTGGACCATTTCTATTATTTGGAGGAGTTTCTTGCTTGAATTTGTGACATGACTTCACTTCGAAAACTTTCTATCACTAACTTTCACCTTGTTAAGAAGTTACTGAATGACTTGGGAAAGCTCATATATTTAAGAATGTTAAGTTTGTTGGCTTGTCTAGGTCTGAAAGAGCTTCCAATATCTATTGGAAAACTTGGGAAGCCAGAATATCTCAACATTACACTATGTGAGTGCTTAAAAGAACTTCCACAGGAAATAGGCAACTAAAGAAACTAGAGTAGCTTGACATGAGTGTTCTCGCATGAGGAAGCTGCCTGAGTTAGTTGAAGGACTGAAATATCTAAAGCATGTTCTCTACAATGAGCATATTGGGAAGCAATGGATGCATGTCAAGAGATCTTCCCTCATGGAGCTGAGATTTTAAGTTGTAGAAGCACAATTCAACTTGGATTAGTTGGATGCTTGACATCCTACCTAGACACAATGCAGATGCAAGGATTTGCAGCTTATACTGGTAAGAGATTAAGAAAAGCTTGTATTTTCCTATTACCAAAACTTGGTTCTCAGATGGTGTTCAAACTATAGGTAGTTTCATTCTAATTATCCTATGATTTGTGTGTGTATAAAAACATACATGCCAAATATAAGATAACCTATAGAAACCCTCTTCAATAACTATTGATAATGACAAATTGAATTGCCTGGGGAAGTCAATAGCAGAAACCTTGATTCTCAGACTGTAAAAATTTTAAAATTTTTCTAGTTATAGAGCCAACTGTAGCATATTGGTCATCACTATCATCCTTGGTTTGTCGACTTGTTTATTTCCCTAAATATGTTGAGTTGATATGTATAGCAATGAAATTTTTTATAGTGATGAGAACAACTTATTTTAGTGCTACAGGGAGGAGCCTTTCATATCAGAGTCATCAGTGGGTTTTCTTTGTGCTTTTGAGCCTTCGTAATTATTGGTTTTATGTCTTCTTTTGCACCCTTATTCCCTATTTGCATTCTTTCTGGGGTCTCAAGCTTTAATTCATTGAGTTTTGGAGGTTGGGGTCTCCATGATGCCTTCTATTAAATATGTCTAGGAATATATTACTATATTATTTATATCTTTATTCATAATTTTTCCATTAAGAGATACTTGGATGCATGCAGTGGAAAGATACAATGTTTTTCTATCAACCTTTTTTGAGCTCATTGATGAACTTGATTATTGTAAATATCTTTGATTCTCAAATGAATATCAGGATATTGTTCTTCTTAAAAAAAATACATAATAGAATAACATCCAGTGTTGTTGATGGACACAACCCTTGTTGATTTAGAAATTTGTAACAAGGGCGATTATGACGCATTGTCCTTAAGAAAAAAAAAACTAATGGTAATTAATATCATCCAACAAGACATGAACCCAACTGGGTTAATAACACAGAAATTTGAGGTAAGTCGTGCAACACCCTTGCAACACAAGAATACGAAGAGGAGAATTTTTCTATCTTTGAAGTCAATATCTCAAATATCTTTCATTTATTTTAATTCATTTTATTTCACTCTAATTAGGAATTTGACTTATCCATTTCTATTATAAGAAAAATTTCTTAAACAGAACTTGGGAATTTGGAAAATATATATGCAAGATAAAACAATTTTTTTTGAAGCAGTTTTATTAAGCACAATAAAATGAATGTCATTTAGAAGATTTATAACAGAAAGTACATGAAGAAGAATCCACAAATGCATTCAACAACTAGGAATTTAAAGTCTGGGAATTTACATAATTAGAATGCTAGATTAAATATGTATTTGTATGTGTTACAATTTAAATATACTGAATTTCGGACAAACTTGAGGGTTTTGATATGAACATTATGTTATTGATCAAAGTGGTAATATAGAGGCTCGACATTTATTTACTGGAAAAATAATCCATACAACCATTAACAATGACATTGGTTATTATGTATTGTAGCTAGACGACAACCATTCATCGCCCTACATGAAGCTTTGAACATAGTACTGTCCTATATTGTGTGAAAAAAATTGATTAGATCGTGGCACTCTTCTAGAGAACTTGCCCCTTGGTCCTTAATTCTGATATTTTCAATAGAAAAGTGTATCGAGAGCAAAGGATCCATTCCAATGGATCTGCCCCTTTGAGTCTGATGAGTTTGCCGAAATAAGAATTCAAGAAACAGTTCTTGAATACATCTTCCAAAGACTGCCCACATACTTTCTATGAACTTTCGGATTGGAATTGAAATCCCTCATGTATTATTTGGTCCCATCCATGGTGCAGTGCTAGAAGACCAACCCTGTTGACTGAGTAGGCTTCATCTGAACCTGCGCTATTATGGGATCTATCTTGCCAGAATTTGATTTAAGCTAGCAGGGGCACATGAGAATGGAACAATTGTGGAATAGGGTTGTCGTGTAGCTTTCTGAATGCTTGATGTAGAGGATTTCTTATCCAAGTTTGACACAATAACGTGAGAGACCAGTTCATCCAACTCTGATACATCTCATTCCTAATTTTTATTAGGAAGATAGTAATATTGTGCAAGGCTAGAGGATTTTGATAATCTCTCCATTGAATGAGGCTTCCATAGGACCATATCCTTCCCATAAGTATCCAGGGCATTGACCATACTCAGAGCATTACTGGTTAAGTTTGTAACCCTATCCACCTGTTGGATGAAACTAGTTATTTTTTATGTAGTATTGACATACCATTGATTAGAGCTACATTTGTATACATAAGCCAGTGTTGCACTCATTCAAGCTTTCATATCTTTTATCCGCTTCTCCCCTCCTATATCAGCACTACTTTTCGCAATCAGAGCCACCTAAGAGTGCACGAATTCTAAGTAGTTTTTAGCATTGGTTGTGACGTTAGCATCATGGTTAGAAGTGTGAAGCAAATTTTGGGAGATCAGATGGGTTTCTTTGGCTTTGTATGAAGCTATAACCATAATTGCTTCGATGATCTCTTTAGCTCTGACATTTGCAGGTACTTTGGTAGAAAAAGTCTTGCAAATTTTTGGGAATTGGGTTTACTTGGAGAGAAATGAAAACCATCTACCATTGTTTCATCGCCAGTTTTGGGAATCAATCAATACCTTCACTATAAGGGCTGAAAAAAACATTTATGTGGAAAAACAACAGGAAGTTACCTCTAGGTTAGGGAGCAGAAGATTGACAGCAGAACGAGTATTCTTTGGAAGATTCCGCAACTGATAAAGCATTAACACCATGCTATAAACCATGAATGGATGGAGAGGCTTACCTGAGTAAGCGAAATACGTGAGATTCATGAGAGTCAGGGTTGGAGCTACTTGTAGATGGTTCCTTGACAATGTCATAAATAAATTAGCCTACTAAACTATAAAAAAATATGGTTTCTTCATGAATGTCAGAGCGAATCACTAGAGTTGAGCTCTGTTGGATGAGCAAAAAATGCGAGTGGGGTGGGTGAGTGCGGCTGAGTAAGGGTTACTTACGCCCATAACGAACCTTTATGGATGAGAGTTACTGGATGCATGCCCTACTAACTACTAACCAAGTTCGGCTTTGTTGCCACCTCGCCAAAGTAGTTCAAAGTAGTTCTCAATTCAAATCAACGAGCGAGCATAATCTAATCGTAAAAAATAAAAATTGAACAACGTAGACAAAGGATAGTAGGAACGACGCATACAAAGGACAGGAGGGTAGTTGCTTTCAAAGAGGAATGCCTTACCGTGTAAATATATCAATGAAATGAATAAAATATTGAAGTCAAGGTCAAAGGTAAAAATATTGAAGATCTTATAATCTTTTCACAAATATCTTAAACCTCAAACTATATTATTCACAAACAATGGTCCACCCAACTTGTTGTGGCCACAATCCTCCCATTACTTTTGAAAATTAATGGGACCATCTATATAAATTTGGTTAAGTCATCCTTGGTTTACTTGTTGCGAGTGTTTTATACTTGTTGTATTTTCCCTATTGACCTCTCTTCCCCTTGGTTAAGTCATCCTTGGTTTACTTGTTGTGAGTGTTTTATACTTTTTGTATTTTCCCTATCGACCTCGCTTCCCCCACAACTTCTTTGATTCCATAAACCTGTTGACTTTGAATAATCTTGACATGTTTATTTGATGAGCCTCTTCCAAAAGCTTCCTAATGCATGGAATTTGGTGCATTGATTACTTTTATCTTCATGACACTTTATTTCATCAACTCCCTCCTTGAGTTAATTAACAAGCCTTGAAACATCCTTGACCTAATGTGACATTTTCATGAATACATGTGAAATAGTTTGTAAATTTTACGTTTATAAATTTAACATCAATAAATATAAAAAAATTTAATATATGTAAATACAAATTATATATATTTGAATTAATATATGTATTATATTTTAAACTCTCTTTATTGTATAATATATATTAAACATCTCATAAATGTACATATAAGTTCTCAATGTAATGAAACTTATAATATATTAATATTTATATAAAAAAAAATTACTCTTGCAAAATAAAAATAAAAACTTAATCTTACAAAATCAATACACTTTTCTATATATATATCATGTAACTTTAAAAAATATTCCACCACATATTAATACTATTTAGGGTACATATTATTTGTATAAATGGACATTACAAGTTACGTATGTCGTGAATTAGTTATAAGAGAAACACTTGACGATGAATTATATTTCTCATGTATACGTTATTTCGTCACAACAAACTTTATATTTCTCATCACAGTTTTGATATTCATGGCAGTTTTGGCCATCTCTGTTTTAATGTTTTATTGTCACAATTCTCTATTCTATTATACACCAAAATTAATCTGTTTTTTTTTTAAATGGGGCTCTAGTCTTCCAAAAAAGAATTGATCCCGAGAATGATCTGCATTGGAGCTCTTTAAAGAACAAATGGGCGATTTAATGCCACTGTTGCTATTTTAAATTTGTGCGATGGAGCAGTTTGGGAAAAGCTGAGAACAATGAAGAACCGCTGAATTCCTGCGCTGCTTGTTCACAACTATGAAGAACCCTCATTCATTGCACGCAGGCAGAAATATTAATCCGAATTTGTAACTGTTAAGCCAATTTTGTATTGTGGCGGCTTATACACATTTAATTCCATGTTTAAAGTAGTTGGATGGAATCTCTTCTAGAATTGAGATTAAAAACAAAGGAAGGGGTCTAGGAAAATCTGGAAGGAGATGCGAGCTCGGAACCGGGAAAGACCATGCAGCAATTTGTTGAGGAGGACTGAAGTTGTCGTCTCTGTATGAGAATGTATGAACACTATTGCAAATATATTGAGAATGTATGAGCACTATTGCAAATATATCTCGTAACGAGTAGAAGACTCATGTGGGTTGTACATTCTCAACACTTTGAGAGTAAATAATATGTTTGTTTTGGATTGCACTCTTGCGGGATTTACATATTTATTGTTTTTTCTTTGGTAGTTATTCAATTTTGTTTTTTAATTATGCTCTTATTAGTATATTATTAATAACTAGTATGGGCACTAATTGTCAATTTCATTTATTTCTATGTTAATTGTGTTCTTCTTTAAAGTTACTTTGGACCATATAGAATTATGATCATAATTGACAATGATTTCATTGAGATTAGTTTGCAAAGACAAATAACTATTTATTTGTCTCATTCAAACTTGTTAGGATTTCTTTTATATGGATAAAGTGAAATGGCTCTTTTATTCATAATGAATTCATTTTTTCATTGTAGTATTCGCGTATCTGCATGAACTATTTTGATAATTATTTGTCAGAATCGGGTCATTGTGTATGTGCTTAAATAACCAGCAAGTCATTAAACTATTTTGGTCTTTGCAAGTAAATATTAACCCTAAATCCCACTATTGTCCTTTCCCTTTCCTATTAGATATTTTGCTCTTGATTAGGAGAGAGAGTACCTTTCTCCTGATTAAGATAGGATTTCTTTGTTCTCTCTTAGATTATATTTCATTTGTGTTTCAAATTTTAATTTCTTTGTTCCTTTTAAGTCTCCTTGCGTAGGAGCAAGCTTAACAATGGCTAGACTGAGCCCTAGTCTCATTCACAAAAGGTCATCATTTTCTAAATCCATATCATACAAAGGATTTCATTTCCTTTAGTTTTTTAATCACAATCATCACCACTCATAAACAAACCAAAGGTCAACATTGTATATGTTGTAAGTATTAGGTAACTTAGGCTAAAGTAATTTTAGACTAGTCTTAGGACATTGGTAACTCGAAACTCATTGAACCAGTCAGGATTTCCACTATTGGGACCTTTTTTTTGAAGAAACCGATTTTGAGTTGTGGACGGTCAGTTGCAGACGAAGAGAGTGGCGGAAAGCCGTTGCGGAAGGAAGAAAGTTTTTGTAGGTTGTGGAGAATTGGGGGGCAGGTGGCACAGTGTGAACAAGCAGAAACACAGGTGGCAAGAACAGTTGACAACAAATAGGAAGAAAGACTCCCATAGGCAGAGCCAAGCACGGAAGGAAACAAGAAATGGCAGAGCACAACAGACCAGTTGAGTGAAGAAAGAGCAAAGACTGCCAGTGCCAAAAAAATATATAGATATGCAAGGAAAAGGAAAAGGCAATGAGTTGGTGGTGGGATTTTTAGGGTTTTGTTGTGTATTGAGCTCTGCGGAGACTCGGATGTAATGTACTGCATAGTAATCTAATATACAGAAAATTGATTTGTGGACTTGAGACATGTGTCTAATGTGTGATTATCCATGTATGATGTTTAATCACGTGTTTAAAATTTTTCTGATAGCTTTTCTTGATACCTGCAATATGATAGTTCTTCCTTTAACTAGTATGTGTTAAGTGTTATTCCTGCATGACTGTAATATATTGGTGATAGATGAGTAGTTTTGGTTTGCTAATATGGTTCTAGTTCTCCTATCACAGTAAGGTCACGACACGCCTCGGGTGAGACTCCTTGCTCTCCTTTGAGCAGGGTGAAAATGTCGATGTTTTCCTAGACTACAACGAGATCTTGTTGGCCTCCGAGCCTGAACCTAGGTCTTGCCCAAATTCACCCTTCTTAGCCAATAAATGGTTCTGTTTCCAAGACCCGAAAACTTGCTGGAGAACTAGATCATGGTGTCAAAGGTCTATGAAAGGGAAATATGCAGTTTGTGGGATAACCATGTAGATTGGTTCATATCGCAACAGGCTAAGCTCCAACATCAAAAGGAAAGGAATATTAAAGGTCAAGTCCTATTCTCTAACACTATGAGTGACTTGTATGAGATCTCTTGGGGAAAATATCCCAAGGAGCTCTATAACTCGTTGTGAAGACTCCAAGTCAAAGCAACCCCTGGAGCATTGCACCAATCCCATCACAGTTGGATGGATGCAGACCTGACGACATTGCATAGACTAGATATTGATCTAATGTGAACCGTATATTTTTGGTTTCGGACTACACTAGAGGGATACATTTTGGAGTTCAAAACTGAATGTCATCAATCCTTTTGCTAAAGCAAAAGACATATTTAAAGCCAAATTGAGGGGAAAGTTGCTGAAATAAATTCCCTTGTGGATCAAGGCTTTAATGGTGGATGAGGGACTAATGGCTTTCCAAAATCCCATGAAGGAAGCCTAAACCTATAGTACTGGGGGAAATACTTGAGGGAGAAATGCTACAGAAAGAGAAAAAGGGGGGAATAAGGAAATCGACGTCGGGACTTCCAATAAGTTAAGAGAGCTAAGAGAACATCGGAGCACACAAATCGTTGAGAAATGGTAGGAAAGGGCAATACGGGAGTTTGAAAAGTAGAAGAGGAAATTACAACAAAGAGAAAAGGTTCCATAGATGACATTGGGGAGAGAAGGTGAAGTAGGGCCCCAGGGAATGGACAGGTAAAGTTAGACAAGTTCATAGGAGCCCATCCTGAGAGGAGAAGGGAGAGATGTCTAATGAAGAGGAGGACACGCGCCCAGAGAATGAGTCCGATGTTGAGATGCAAGTTGCGATGGAATGATTGTTACAAGAAAGACTAGCGACCTTAATAAAAGGTAATCATATTCCCCAAATTCCAAGTAGCATTTCTCCTAACCTTCCCCAAGTACTCTATCACCCGCCTGATAAAGTTTTGATAAAGTTGCAAAGATCAAACAAGTTACATAGTGTTCAGTCTACAGTGCAAGTAAACGCTAGCAAGAGTGCTAGTAGAAGATTTTCTCAGCGAGGAAGTAGAGGATTTATACTAGTTACGCCTATAAAAGCAGAAATGGCAAGGTCATTTACCCGATATCCGAATTTCTCTAGGAAAGAGAATGATGATGTAGAACATCACTGGTATCTATGTGAAGTGACTTGGATAGCTCGCCAAACTCTAGATGTTGTTGATTGAATTCCAAACTACACTCATGGAAAGAGCATTGCGCTGGTTTATCAAATGGTCTGAGGTGCACCAGAATCCTGCTATAGATGACGTTAAAACAGAATTTGTACAAGACTTCAAGCTCCTGCAGACTAATTAGCAGGGACTATCCGAACTATGGGAGATCAAGTAGAGAGAAGTAGATTCCGCTTGGGACTTAATGAGAAGTTTCAAGGATGAAATTGGGAAATTGAGTTACCCGATTGATTTGAATCACCAACATGACTGGTTCATCAAGGCTCTTTTACCTCTTACTAGGATGTCGTCGACCCAACATCTAAGATGCACTGGAACAGGCGATGAATATTGAAGCAATGACTGGCTATCCACAGGAATTTAGAGAAGGAGTCACTGCCCACGACCCTTCCATACTAGGCTTGCAACACCAGAGATCAAGTTTGATAGAGAAGCTCAAGGATATGCAGCCAGAACGACCAATGCAGCCCAATGTGTGGTGCACACATTGCTTTTTGGAAGGAGATTTGGTTTCCGAATGTTCAAGGTTGCGTGGAACCACTGTTGGTACATCAGCAGCATGACCGCAAGGGACGCCAGCAATGGGAGGATTCATGCAAGTAAATACGCAAGGATTGTACCAGGGGCAACCACATTTTCTGGGTTTCCTAAACCAGCAAACCTCAAATCCAAAAAAATATTGGGAAATTTGAAAAGGAGTTGGTCACCCACCGCATATGTGCCCCATATTTCAGAAGTATTCAAACGTCTCAAATAATGTTTATTATGAATATTTTGCTTCAACGACCCATCACACATATCAATGCATAGCTTTCGATGCGTTAGTAGATCGGTTGGATAGATCCTCATACATGGTAAATGAGGCTCCAAGGGGATGAGGAGGACGAGGAATGAGAGGAGGTATGACGGGGGGAAGAGGACCCTTGAGATGCTACAATTATGATCAAGAAGGCCATGTAGCAAGAGAATTCCCATTACCAAGACAACCGTGGTGCTCTCAATGTAGATTAAATGCACATGCCACGGAAGATTGCCCCAAATTAATTAAAATATGGGAAGAAATAAATAGGAAGCAAGGTGCTAGATTGGTCAATACAGAACCAAGATTAGCTGCAACACAACCTTTACCCAGTGTGGCCATAAGAACCCGATGAGGAAAGAAAACGAGAGAGGATTCAAGAGAGATGAAACCAGCAAAACTGATCAAGCCAGCATCACCGAAAAAATCCTATGACTCTGAACAATAGAAACAATACTTCAAGGAAGCGTTGGAAAAAATTTCAAAGTTAGGAATCCACAAGCACATGCAACAAATACAACCAATAAAAGGAGGAGGAAATACAGCAACAACAGGAACACTGATAGAAGAAAGGTTCAGGCTATTCTTGAGCATTGTAAATGACGGAAAATTGTTGGAGCAGCTAAAACAGAACTTAAAAGCAGTAATGGAAGGAGGAATGGAGCATGCAAGCCCAATCAATGCCAACCTTATGGAAAGGCATCTGAGGAGGGTGAAGAGAAACAAGAGAAGAATCGGGAAGGAATTCCAAATAAATGCACAAGTTGTGGGATTTGAGATAAGGGACATAATGATGGACTTAGGTTCAGATGTAAATATATTACCCAGAAAAACATGGGAAGCACTAGGTAAGCCTAAGATGGTGTTTTCCCCTATACAGCTACGAATGTCAAACTAGTACTGAATTGTGTCGATGGGAAGATTAGAAGATGTTGAAGTGTATGTGGTAGGGGTGAATACTTATACTAATTTCGAATTAACTGACATCATGGGTGATAAAGATCCATATTCAACTTTGTTAGGGATAGACTGGTCATTTAAAAACTACGCAATCATTGACTTGAAGAAAGAACTAATGATATTTGAAGATGGTGAAGGCAGAGTGGTTCAACAATTAGATCCATATCGAGGACCCCAATATACGGAGACCGTCGGGACTAGGGAGGATGCAAAACTCTTAGAACAACTTTACCATATGACAGTAGGAAAAAGAGAACACTACATCAACCCGACGATAGAAGGGACAATAAGCTGGCGAAGTGTTCAAAGCTCCAACATGGGCTCCGAAGTCACGTGGGATGATTGGCAACAAGCTGGAGGGTGCGGGGTCAACACTAGGAGGTGTGTTTCTATTCGCAGAGTCAACTGGATCAACATAGAGGTAAGGGGTTACCCCACCCTTGCTAACATGAAAATTGTTAATACTTTCATTAATAAAGTTGAAGATATTGTACCAAAGGAGCATAAGGTTCCTCTAATGGACGTAGCCTTGAAATCTATTTCGGCAAGGTGGTGGGTAAACCACCGCAACTCTCTTCATAGTTGGGAACAGGTGGTGAAGGCATTGAGAACGCGATTCCAAGCATCATCAGGACTGCAACTAAAAGAAAAATACAGAGGGACTTCAGATCCACAAACCCATATAAAATACCATGAAAATAAATTGGAAATGGAGAACTACCCCAAATCCTTGTGGGTACATCACTTTGTGCACTCCCTGGTACCTTACGGAAGAAAAAAAGAGACAAAATAGTAGTTGGGAGTTAGTAGCAGATAGGTTCACACGAATTTTTTCTTTCAAGGAGGATAATCAATAGTTCACAGATGCCTTACATGCAATAAAGGGAATTATGTTCTGCTCAAAACCTGCAGAAGTTGAAGAAATACCTTGATCCATCCAGATACCCGAATCCAATTACTGAGAGGCAGTAGCATGTGGGAAAGTAGACCAAGAGATGGATGATGATGACCTGGAGAACCTCGAGCATTTTTCGTTTGAAGAGAAAGAAGGAGAATTCATGATACAAGATGAGCCTACTACATAAGGATTGGACTTATTACTGTTAAAAACAAAAAAACATAATATCGGGAGTGTGGAAAAAACCCAAATTAGCTTCTATTAGGGACTATTGGGACGAAGAGGCGACAAAGGATAATTTTGATTTGCTGAAAGAATATGAAGATCTGTTCCCCTCTTCTGTTGCAGAACTAAAGGGCATCAAAGGAGACTTGGGGGAGATGTGCATAGTGTTGAAACCAGATGCCAGACCAGTGAAGCACATGCCATATCGATTAAACCCAAGAGTGAAAGAAAAAGTAAAGAAAAAAATAGACAAAATTCTTGGTGCAAGATTAATTTTCCTGGTAGAAGAAGAAGAATGGGTCAACCCCATAGTAATATAGAAAAAGAAGGAAAAGTCGGATATCAGGGTGTGTGTAGAGTAACGGAGCTTAAAAAATGCATGTGTGCACAATCCTTTTCTAGCACCATTCAACGATGAGGTGCTCAATAACGTAGCAGGAAACAAAGCATATTCGTTCATAGACAGGTTCTCTGAGTATCACCAGGTCAAGATAGCGGATAAGGATAAAAGGAAGACCACATTCACTACTGAATGGGGATCTTATGCTTATCATGTAATGCCTTTTGGATTGAAGAATGCACCAACAGTTTTCTCAAGAATAGTGATAAAAACCTTCGGGGAATATATCCATAAGTTTCTAGAAGTTTACATGGATGACTGGACCGTATACAGCTTATTGAAGAACCATGCTATCTTGCTTCAAATAATGTTTGATTGTTGCAAGCAACTTTATATCTCATTAAACCTGAAAAGTGCATATTCGTAGTCCCCTTTGGAACATTGCTTGGCCATGTGGTCTGTAAAGAAGGAGTATGTGTGGACCTTGCCAAGGTTGTGGTAATTTTCAACATGTATCCCCCAGAGAAAATTAAACAACTAAGATCGTTGCTCGGGATACAAGGTATTACAAAATATTTATCCGTAACTATGCTTGCATAATAGCCCCGCTGCAAAATCTATTGTGGAAAATAGAACAGTTCATATGGACCGAGGACTATAGCAAGGTGATAGATGCACTAAAATAAAGACTAGAAAGCACACCTATCCTGACATATCCTAATTTGGATAAACAATTCCATGTACACATTGATGCCTCAGGGATTGCTTTGGGGGGCGTGCTAGCGCAACCAGGGGAAACAAATGTAGACCACCTAGTATATTTTGCAAGCTGGAAGTTATCAACTGTAGAAAATAACTATACCACCACTAAAATGGAAAATCCCACAATGGTCTACTCCCTCTAGAAGTTTCGGTGCTACCTACTTGGATATTCCTTCATATTCTTTACAGATCACTCAAAAGTTGAAATTTTTAGTGAAAAAACCAGTCCTAGAAGGCGGAATTTGCAGATGGTTGTTACTGTTTCAATATTTCACATTTGAAGTTGCAGTAAAACCTAGGAGACTAAACATGGGACCCGATCACCTATCTAGATTGGAATTAGGAGAAAATGGAGGGCCACTCGACGACCAACTACCAAATGCAGATTTATTTCGGATAGAGGATATCCCAATTATTTAGAACAAATAGCAACACTTTTGGCTTCAAGACAATTCCCACAATAATACAAAACAATTCAAAGGAAACACTTGGTCGTTAAAGCATCCGATTACTGACTTATTGCGTGATAGTTATACAAAATGGAACTATATCAGGTACTGCGAAGGTGTGTATTATACCATGAAAGACCAAATATCCTATGGGAATGCCATAATGGATTCGCGGGAGGACACGTGGGAGAAAATCCTACCTCAAGGAAAATATTACAGGCAGGGTTATGGTGGCCCATAGTGCACAAGGATGCCAAATAGTATGTAAAGAAGTGTGACATATGTCAAAGAATGAGCAAAATTTCACACTAGGATGAACTACCTTTACAACCTATTAGAGCAATATAGATATTTGAAAAATGGGCAGTTGACTTCATAGAACCTATTTCACAAGTTGCACGCCATTTCTAAGCAAGGTATATAATTACCGCAACTGAATATCTGACCAGGTGGGTAGAGGTGGCATCAGTAAAATATTGCACAACAAACAAAACAGCCAGATTCATTTTTGAGAACATTATTACAAGATTCAGTTGTCCAAGGAGTCTGAAAAGTGACCAAGGCACACATTTATTCAACGACACAGTTAAATTGTTTCCACAAAACTTCATGATACATAACCATAAGAGCAGTCTGTATCACCCGCAGGAAAATGGAACTATCGAGGCATTTAAAAAAATCTTAGAAAAAGGTTTAACTAAAATTTGCAACACAAATCGGGGAGACTGGGACGAGAAAATATCAGCGACATTATGGGCCTATAGGACCATGGTAAAGTGACTGCACAATCAGACGCCATTCCAGCGCATGTATGGGAAGGAAGCAGTTGTACCAGCTAAATTTATTGTCCCCAACTTATTTATTGCTATAAAAACTCAAATGTCTAAAGCAGAATCAATCACAAGGCGTCTCCAGGAACTACATGAGTTGGAGAAAGCAAGGGTTTTTTCATACTTCCATGAATCAGTTGAGAAGCAGCAATAGAAATCCTTGCACGACCACCACATTAAGAAAAATACATTCAATATTGGCAGCCGAGTACTACTCTACGACAACAAATTTCAGAAATTTACAGGGAAACTTCAAATGCACTGGATGGGACCATTCTATATCATATAAATCTGCGATTCAGGAGCAGTGAAGCTAGCACAATTGGATGGAGTAATATTAGCTGGTTGGGTGAATGGCGCATGCCTGAAACCCTACCACGAGTTACCAAACTAAATTTTACTTTCAATAAACTCTCACACTAGAAAGGATTCGGTAGGGTAGATATTCAATAACTCTCTCGCACGTGAGATGAGTCTGTAGGTTAGAAATTCAATAAATCTCTTGCAAACGAGAGACGTCAATAAACCATAGAATTCAGTTTTCGCATGTATGATAGGAAGCCAATAATCGAATTATGTCAATGTCGTGAGTATCCCACTACTACCCTGTTATGACACAGGGGCCACACCACAACCAATTGTGTTTCCGGGGGGGGGGGTACTGTACGAACAAGCATGTCAACCATCATTCTGTGATAACTAATCATCATTTAGGTGTCAGTCCATAGTGTCAGCCAAAAATTTGAAAATATTTTCTGTAATGGGAGACACCACTCCGTAATAAAGTTTCCACATCAGGCCATAATAATTAGCCATCACGTCTACTCAATTTCCACTGCCACCGTCAGCAGAGACAGAGTCCACCTTATCTAAGTAACCAACCAAATGATTGTAGCCATGGAGGGAACCTAAAAAAAATAATTAGTTATTCAGTCGCATTAACGCCCTTCGTGCCAACATTCCTAATTAATATGCATGGAGAAAGGAAAAAGCAGAGTGCTAGAAAAAAAAAGAATTGCAAGAGGAGGAAACTGCTATAACAGTTAGCCATAGCATACCGACAGAGTTTCAAAGGTGCAAACTAGAAAAAATACTGGTTTATTACAGGAGAAATGGCCTGAAAAATACAGTGGTGTCAGTACTTGAACCAGAGCTTGACAAGAGGATTCAAAAACTGCAGCCATTGATAGGAAGGTATGATAAAGAAAATCTAATAAACACAGATTTCACATATTCCTTCTAGTTTCCAGCGTTGAAGAGGAAAGTCTACATTTAGAATTATGTGAAGGAGAGTGGCACTGAAGCAACTCGGGTTCATCCGGACTTCAAAGGAATTCAAATATCAACATTTTTTCACCTGAGGAACTTGCTGGTGTTCGATACACATGGAGCGACCATGCAGTGCACAAAACTCCTAATTAGTACGATTCACAACAGGTCGCTTTGGCTCGAGAAAGAGATCAAAATTCACACATAAGACATCCACAAGCTCATGGGGCTATCAACAGTAGGGAGCGACATGTCCACGACCTTCCATACTACCTCCAAAAGAGCAAAGAAGGTGGAGGAATTAGACTAGTACAAGAAGTATGAGACCAAGAGAGGAGGCAATGGGGCAAAGATAGACCTCATCAATGCACCCAATGTGAATTTTTTGTGCTACCTCGTGGCACGGAAGACCATGAGACACTATACAAAAGGGGAGTCCACCCTAGACGCAATTTCAGTTGCGGAGAACTGCATGCAGGTAGCACAGCTCAATTGGTGTGCTTTTCTGTTGCAAGAGCTCTTTGAAGCCTATGAAGACAACTTTAAAAGTGCCACTGGGTTTATCCATGAGTATTTAATCATGGAGTTGGCTTTGTAGAAGTGGTGCCCATCGGGGAAATGGCCAGTTGCAGCGATAGGCGAAGATCAACCATTGGCCCTTAGATATACACCGTGGAGTGTCTTAGGTGACCCCAGCAGTAAAGAGATCAATGAGGAGGCATTCACAAATTGGTAAAAGATGATGCTAGATGTCATTCAAACCCAAAAAATAATTCCTAGAGCACTGCTAGATGAGTACTCTAGGAAGATATGGTTTGGCATCTCACATGGCAATACATGGACTATACCCCAATGTGTTGCAGCAGACACCTTCCAAAAGAGGTCGTTGAGATTCCAACTGGCAGAGAAGGATTTCCACACAGAATTTGTGTCTTGGCTAGGGGTCGTGGGGTAAATCCGAGATGGGAAGCATAAGTATTATTTTGAGGCCATGGTTCCACAAATGCCTCCAGGAAAAACACCGGTGGACAAAACTTAGAGGATATCACAAATGTAACTCTAGCCGCTGCTTCAAAAGATGGACACACATGCGCAAGCCTTTAACAAATCCATGGCAAGTATCAGAGCTGTAACCACTGCTTTTCCATTATTTAATGAGTTTCAAGCATTCAAAATAGGGTCGCCTTCATTAATGACCCAAATCCTCACCACTCTCCCCTCCACCACCCTCCATTCGCATTCACAGCTGACCATTTCCCCATTTCGAAAAACCAAGGTAGCTAAACCACCCATCCCCTGCCCCAAGGGAAACTAGGCCAAGACTTTGAAACCAGACCAGGTGGCAGACTTGAAAGAGGAGGATCATGTACATTAGATAGGTACAAGGATCCCAATCACAGAGGAATTGGAGAAGGGTACTCAGACTTCCCCAGCCATACTACAACCCAACCCTTCATCATCGCAAAGCACTCTGGCATCCTCATCCCTAACAACTTAGAATTCATTGATGCACACCTCTCATGCTTCCAAGGACCAATCAACCCACACCACTTCCACATCCGTAACCATATATTATGTAATACCGACATGAACAGTGATGGAAATCGACACTGAAGTGAAGGTTAACTTGGGTATTGCTCAAGTAACTGAGGTTAACTCAGCCTCTGTAGAACTGGGGACCTTCCTAAATTTACTTATTCAGACATACCTACCGTTTCCTAAAACTACACCTAGCGATACCTCCTTTTCTAGAATTCAAAAATCAATGTTGGAATTGCAACCATTCATACCCATTCCTCCTCCCTCCATCAGTTTTCTTCCAACCCAACCCCCAACCATACCACTGAGCCAACCTAACTCTCCACCGGAACAATCTAACCATTCCACCATTAGTGGCCAAACACTCATGGAGACAAATCCCAACCCTGAGATGATGAGTAGCAGAGATATTAAGAGTTCGACACCAGGCCAGCTCTTTAATTTCATAGAAGCAGTGGCCCGGTAGGAAAAATCACTCCATAACGACCTTGTTCTGAAATACGAGCAGCAACACCAGCAAGTTCTAACACTCACTAAAGAGCGTAATCAATTGCAATAAGAAAGAGATACCCTGTAGCATAAAATTAATTAGATCATCGATAACTTCCAAGGTTTATGGCCAACCATCACTAGTGTCGTCGAAACTACCCCCACAGATATGTGGGCTTGCCCCATTTTAGAACCCTCCATTCACATCAAGACAACATGCACAAATCTAGGTAGTGCAAATCAGGAACTCCGACAGGCCCTGTCAGCTATACCAGCACTACAAGATCCCACTATAGTGTATGCAAAGAAGATAACTCAAAATAAAGAGTAGATGAGTCATCTTAAAGAAACACAAGGGAGCACTGTCACTAAGTCATACACTTTGCTCGAGAAAATAATGAATGCTCGAATCCACTAACGATGAAAGCTCAGAAAATTTTAGAGTAGGTACAAAAGCTTTTCACTAAGATCAAAGGAACCCCTGACCCAACCAACCGCAGACAACTATACGATCATGCCGACACTCTGCGATTGCAGATGCAAGCCATTGAGGAGAACTCAGCAAAGACCAAGCAGCTCCTTCGTGATCTTCGACACCCCATCAAACAGAAAGCAGAGACAATACAACAACTTGTTTCTGGTGCTGATCCTCAGTACAATGAAATCTTTTTAGACCTATCACAGCCTGTCAATGCCGCTTACGCTGACAAGGTGGCGCTAAAAACATGGTAGGAAGCAATTAATGATTTCATGGAACTCAAGATAGAATCCATGCATAAGGTCCCAGAGTTGGGGCCTCTGTTGGAAGATTGAGAACCAAATAAAATGGAGCAGGAGAAGGGAGCAGCTGAACAAGACCAGCAGAAGACCATGACAGACGATCACAAAGTGACCGCAACACATGGAGAAAATTGACTCAAGACAAGTCAATAGCTTGTGGTTGGGGCCTGTTGGGGCCTTTGTTTTGAAGAAACCAATTTTGAGTTGTGGACGGTCAGTTGTAGACTGAGCAATTGGCGGAGATCCATTGCAGAAGGAAGAGAGTTATTGCGGGTTGTAGATAATTGGCGGGCAGGTGGAAGAGTGTGAATAAGCGGCAACACAGGTGGAAAGAACAGTTGACAATGAACAGGCAGAAAGACTCCCAGAAGTACATCCAAGCGCGGAAGGGAACATGAAATGGAAAATCAGCCGAGCAAAGAAGGAGCAAAGACTACCAATGCTAGAAAATGAGATAGATGAGCAAGGAAAAGGAAAAGGAAGTTAGTTGGTGCTAGGATTTTGAGGTTTTTTTAGTGTATTGAGCTCTGCAGTATCTCAGATGTAATGTGCTGCACAAAAAATCTAATATACAGAAAGGTGTTTTGTGTACTTGAATCATGTGTATAATGTGTGATTATCCATGTATGATGTTTAATGGGGTGTTTAAAAAATTTTCTGATAGCTTTCTTTGATACCTACAATATGATAGTTGTTCCTTTAACTAGTATGTGTTAAGTGCTGTTCTTGCATGAATTTAATGTATTGGTGATAGATGAGTAGTTTCTCTTTGCTAATATGGTTCTAGTTCTTCTATCTTAGTAAGGTCACGGAACGCCTTGGGTGAGACTCCTTGCTCTCCTTTGAGCAGGTTGAAAATACCAGCGTTGTCCTAGACTACAGCGGGATCTTGTTGGCCTCTGAGCCTGAACCTGGGTCTTGCCCAGAAGTCACCCTTCTTCGCCAACATCCACTTCAACGAAAATGAGTCTAATCGAGACTCTAACCAAGTAATTCCTCACACGTTTTGTAATGTCCCTAATAATTATAAAATAATAAATAATATACATAGATAATATAATATAATTAAATAAATAATAAGTTAGAAGAATAATAAATAAATAATAAATAAAATAGTAAACGATAACTGGAGATACAAATAAAATAGCAAATAATAAACTGCAGTCCTAAATAGTAAAAAAATATGTAAAATTAAGAGTTATTTAAGAAAGAATTAATAAACAAAAGTAAAAATGAATAAATTAACAAAGAGTTAAACTAAGAAACTATAACAATTAGTAAATTTAACAAAAATTAAATAAAGTAAGTTAAACTAAGATAGCACTAAATTAAGTAAAACTTAAGTTGCATGTTGACACAATGAATGTGTGCATGTGGTTCCCATTCCATTGTTTGGTCTATTTAATAGACCTTGTGGAAGATTCAATTATCATTCTTTCATCCATTCTCTAGAGAGAAAGGAATGGTGAGGTAAAGGATACCCCATCAGTAGTACGTTGATTGAGGGCTTGGGGGTGGCTGGCTGTGGAAGGATTACATCCAGCTGAGCCTACGGTTGGGTGGAAAGTTTTCCCCAAAACTTTGTTGCAGTCAGCAGGATTCAGATAGCATTCAACCTTAGAATCTCAAGTAAGGAAAATCGCCATTACAGGTAAGTCGTCTTGCTTATGTTTCTAAAAATTCTATGATGATTAGTTAAACAATTTTTGGGGTGATCATTAATTGTTTATTTGATATAATTAATTGCATGTTAAATTTGGAGTTGTTACATATGGTATCAGAGCAGGTTTCGACTTTAGGTGATCTCTAGGTAAAATTTAAAGCTGTTTTTTATTGTAATGATGAGCAAAAGGGTCGTGTTTGGGTGCTGTAGTGATTATAAATTCAATATGATAATTTTATTTATTATTAAAATATAAATTGGAGAATTTATTTTCCATGTAATTGTATACATGCTTGTTCGTAAATCGAAGATTTGAATTATTTTAAATTAAATCTATAATAATAATTTTAAATGTTTTGTTTTACATGAATGTAATGATATTAAGATATCGATGCATGTTATAAATCCATTACCCTTCTCTTTTAAATTATATATATATATATATATATATATATATATATATATATTGCATGTTATAAATCCATTACCCTTCTCTTTTAAATTATATATATATATATTATTAAAAGAAATTAAAATATGCTCAGACTTGAACCGGAGACCTTCAAAGTGTTAGACTGACGGGATAACTAACTACACAACAACACCAAGTGTGTTAGACATGAACTAGGGTCTCGGCCAAACTACAGCACGGCACCGACTGTCTAAAACACTACTTAAAAAAAAAAATGCACTGGAAATTAGCAACCAGTCCAAAATTATAAATTTTTCATTATCTTAAAAAATAATTTATTGTTGTATTGCATATGCCAAGTTCGATCCTAACTTATGGATTTTGTTTTATATTTTAAGCTTTCTGGGTTTTTATAATTAAATGGTTTTAGCGCGCCTTGGCACCAATATGTTGATTTCCGTCGAGAGCTGAATTAAACTTTGACCATGCTTCCGCGCAACAATATATCTCGATCATCTGGATGTAGCATTCTCAGCTCCTTCCGGACATCCTCGGACACCGCACACACTGCGATCCAATGGTTGCAAAAGGTCGAGATGCCCATAACAGCTCTACACTTGCCAACAATTGGGGCCGGTTATATATCCCACAACACATACTACACCCACAGTGGGTTTTGGGCCTGCCTCTGTCCACCATGTAAGTGCGAAAGGGAGAATTCATAAGAATTCGTTTGAGAAGTTTCCATCGAGTAAACACCAAACGCACACCCTTTCAAATCTTGGCGTTCTCAAACATATCTCCAATCTCGTGGCAAATACAATTCTCAAGATAAGTCAAAACAATCGACGTCTAAGGAGATTTGAACCCTCTCCCTCACTCTGCTGACCCTAAGATTCGAACTCGGTACTTGCTTTTGGCTCCTCTTCGTGCACTGGATTATGGAATCAACGGGTGAGAAATGGACATGGACAGGGTTCGAACCTGTGTTTCAGTGGAATGAGTACAATACGAAATGGCCAAGAATAGTATACCGGACAACAGTCTCTCTCCAATGGCTCGATCAAATTAAAAGTATTATTGTCTTTCCACTCAACATCAAAACTTGATCTACCGCAGGGTTGTATATTTTTTGTGGATCGTTTCTCTGAAAGATTAAATCGTGGTGGCTCCTTTTCAAAAAAAAAAATTCCCCCTTTTATTTGACTTGGTTCAGATTCTTAAAACCCTTTTGAAACTGAACCTGCGCTAGCACTCTGGCATGCAAAGGGAACCTGGAAGCTCCTTTTCATGCAATTTCTCATCATGACCCACCCGAAATTTCTCATCTCGCATGCAAATTGAATACAAATTACCAGATGCCATGCAGAGAAAGCTAAGTTGGAGTTGGGAAAGTTAAGGTTAGGGGATGCCTACTAAGAAGAAAATATTTCCAATCCAGGGATGACGTTAACTGATCATGATATTGATAAAATTCATCTCAAGGAAATTGAGACTAGGGGAAAAATAAGTTATATCTAAGAATATTCATTATGAGGAAGTGAAGGGGTGATTCCATCAAGAAGAAAATTCTCTTAAAGATATGATGAGTGGATTGATCAACCTGATTGGTAAGGTCAAAGTGATGATCTATAAATTCATGTGTCAAGGTACAAAGTTTTGAGCACTTGTAATTGGTAAGAGATAAACTAGGAAAGTATTTCAAGGATAATGACTGTTTAACTTTTGGAAAAAGAAGGACACTATGTAAACTAATGAGAAAACACTAATCATGAAGCGTAGGAAGAAATTCTATTGGAAATTCTATAATGAGACCTTGAGAATGATTACACATGAATTGGTAGAAGAATTAAGAATCAATTAATAAGGGTGTACTTGAATAAATGTTACTGATGAGTGGATTGATGATCTAGTGTCACTTCAGTTAAAACAACTTACTAGTGAGTCATTTGTATTGAAAGAAGTTATTTCCAAACACATTGGGCATACCAAATCATTCATGGAAGATAATGGTGGTAGTGGTTCCAAGAATTTCAAATTCTAAACTAAAATATTTAATGAGTGTAAATTAAGGTGGAAGAAACCCTAATCAAACTTGAAGATGGGTGAATCTACAATAAAACAGATCAAGTGGAACTTGATGAGATAAACAAATCTTTTCAAGATAAATAATGATAATTTTGTGGGTGATGGATAAATCACCTAGGGACAACAAGCCCTCATGTGGGTGGATTAAGCGTAACATAAGACGTAAATAAGGATGACCTCGTGTATCTGTGTCAGTTGGATAAGCAAAATATGTATAGTGATCTTGGAATTTTAACTTGATATGGATGATTTAAATGATTGTATAAACAATAATATATTAACAATTAATTTCACTAACATTTCCTTGGGGGAGGAAGAATATCTGATGAGAGATTAAGGCTCAAGATGATGAGGCTCATTTGAAATTTAATGATGTACTTAGATGAGTACACCCACGGTGTAAATGGTCAACTTCCTAATAGAAAGAACAATAAATTAGTATTGAAAAGTAATTAGTATCTTGATGAAAACATGACACTCATAGTATTGATGAGATAACATAGATCCTAAATGGATGTTGAATAATCTTAGTTCATAGTTGGTATTCAATGTTTTTACAAACAAATGAAATTGATTTTTCTAATGAATCATGATAAGAATGTTTATAGTGTATTATTCTATATTTGATAAATATTGAGATGATTCTTATATTGATGATATTTCATGATGTGATGGTATGAGGATAATGATGCACATGTTGTTCTTATTATTTTAGTTGTTATAATAATGTTTTTGTATGCTCATCATAGATAAGATATGCATAGGGATTATGATGTTATGATATGAGGTATATTGACATGTGGTTAAGTCATTATGTGATTTCATGATACATATTTGATGTAAATATGTAGATGTCATAACTTATGATGGTATTTCATGATGTGAAGCATACAGAATTACATATAGATTTTATAACATGCAAGAGTATGCATTTCTTTACTATTTAGAATGTGGTTATTAAAAATGATGTTATATTATCATTATGAAATGCAAGAGTTAGGATGTGAAGTATTTTCTATGATGCTATGATTATAACCAATGCATTGGATGCATGTTCAGATGTGGTGATTGACAGGAAATCCAAAAATGGTTCGAGAGGGCCAGTTTATTTTATGATTTCGTGGGAGCCCATATCTATGAGGGAGAATATGTAACACCATATGGGCTGGGGACAAACTTAAATAAAAAATGCATATGCCAGTGGTTCCTTTGTCTTGTATAGCTCTTGATGGATAGCTCTTGAAGGGTTGTGGTACCATCTTGAGGAGGCCAAGTGTTTAATATTGTAGGCCAAGTGCTTGGTATTGGATTGGGATGCCGAAGTCTAGAAGTGGGTGTAAGACTTCGATGCCTGGGGCTGTGCATCTTAGTGAGTTGTGGAGGGAGAAGGCTAGCCTTGCGAGATGCATGGAGTACTACTGCATGGAGTATTGAGCTGGGTGCCTGCTTTGGGGCAGATGAGGTCTCAACCGAGCGCGAGCCTTGGGGCCCGCCTTGGCTATGGACAGACCGGGGAGGCTTATGCCTGGTTCTGAAAGTGGGAAAAAGGACAGAGATTCCTTGAGATTTCCCGAGTGTTGTGGGAACTTTCGATGCCTATTGCTTATACTAGTTCAGCAGAGGGTGTTGGTCACACATGAAATAATAAATAATAAACAATATAATATAATATAATTAAATACTTAACTTCGGGACGAATTTCCTTGAAGAGGGGGTGTATGTAATGTCCCCTAAAAATTATAAAATAATAAATAATATATAAATAATATAATATAATTAAATAAATAAGTAAATAAATAATAATTCAAGAGAATAATAAAAACAATAAATAAAATAGTAAACAATGACTGGACTTCTAAATAAAATAGTAAATAATAAACTAGAGTCCTAAACAATAAACAAATAAGTAAAGTTAAGAGTTAATTAAAAAAAGAAGTAAAAAGGAATAAGTTAAGAAAGAGTTAAACTAAGAAACTATAAAAACAAGTAAAGTTAACAAAAAGTAAATAAAACTAAGAGAAACACTAAATTAAGTAAAGTTAACAAAAAGTAAGTTAAACTAAAAGAAACACTAAATTAAGTAAAACTTAAGTTGCATGTTGACACAGTGAATGTGTGCATGTGGTTCTCATTCCATTGTTTGGTCTATTTAATAAGCATTGAGGAAGATTCATGGATCATTATTTCATCCATTCTATGGAGAGAAATGTATTGTGAGACAAAGGATACCCTGGCAGTAGTACGTTGAATGAGGGCTCGGGGGTGGCCAGCTGTGGAAAGATTACATACAACTGAGCCTACGATTGGGTGGAGAGTTGTCCCCTAAACTTTGTTGCGGTTAGCAAGATTCAGATATCGTTCAACTTTGGAGTCTCAAGTAAGGAATATCACCATTACAAGTAAGTCGCCTTGCTCATGTTTATGAAAATTCTATGATGATTAGTTAAACAGTTTTTGGTGTGACCATTAATTGTTTATCTGATATAATTAATTGCATGTTAAATTAGGGGTTGTTACATATGGGCTCTATGTGTTTATAGTTGTACCATTTGGTTTGAATAATGCCCTGGAAACCTTCATGAACTTGATGAATAGTGTTTTCCATAGATATCTGGACCATTTTTTTCAAATTTTCCTCGATGACATCCTAATTTATTCCCACAATGAGGAGGAAAATCAAGAACATTTGAAATTGATGCTTCAATTTCTTAGAGAAAATAAGTTATATGGAAAATTTATAGTGTGTTCTTTTGTTGAGAAGGAAATTGAATATCTAGGCGATACCATTAGTGGGGAAGGCATTGCAGTGGATCGCAACAATATTGAAACTATAATGGATTGGCCTACTCCTAAGAACGTCAAAGAAGTATGCAGCTTTATGGGGTTGGCAGGCTACTATAAAATATTTATAGAAGGATTTTCATGGATATCCAGTCTCGTCACAAACCTCCAAAGGAAAGGGGTTAAGTTTGAATGGACAAGTGAGGGTGAGAGAGCATTCAAAGAGCTAAAACAACGCTTAACAACTGCGCCAATATTAAAGGTGCCTGACATGGACAAAGACTTTTGTGTGTGCAAAGATGCATCGAGAGAAGGATTAGGGGCAGTCTTGATGCAAGATGGAGGGGTTATTTCTTATGCTTCCCGTAAACCCAACACCCATGAAATCAATTATGCCACACATGATTTGGAATTAGCTGCAGTTGTAATGGCCTTGAGACTATGAAGGCATTATTTAATGGGGTGCCAATTTGAATTAACGATGGATCATAAAAGTATTCAGCATATATTCACCCAAAATGACCTTAATTCTCGACAACGATGTTTGAGTGAGTTATTTAGTGAATATGATTTCAAAATATCCTACATCAAGGGGAAATAAAATAGGGGTGTAGATGCTTTAAGTAGGAGACCTAGATTTCATTCAATACTTTCAGTAAAGACAGACCTAAAAAGCCAATTTCTGAACCACCTAATAGGGGACCCACAATACCAACAAATAAAACTTACCTTACAAGAAGAAGTACCAATGGCATCCAAGTGGGAAGTATATACCTTAGATGAGGATGGGTTGCTATGGTATAATGGTAAGATGTATATATTGGCTGATGATGAACTTCAGAAACTGATAATGAAAGAATCCCACCAAGCTCCATATGATGCATATCCAGGAGTCCAAAAAATGTATGCAGATTTGAAACAACTATTTTTATGGGCAGGAATGAAAAATGATATAACAAAATTCCTGGCCCGTTGCCTAGAATGTCAACATGTAAAAGCTGAATATCGTCACCCTGTAGGTATTTTAGAACTCCATCATGATATACTAGAAACTAAGTGGGAAGTGATTTCAATGGATTTTGTTGGGGGAGTACCTATGACTTCTCAAATACATGACTGCATCATGATTGTTGTTGTTGACAAATTAACTAAGAGTTCTCACTTAATTCTAGTTAAGAGCACCTTCGATGCACCAACAATTGCTCAATTTTTCCTAAAGGAAATAATTCGGCTTCATGGAGTGCCCCTGAAAATAATATCCGATAGAGATGCATGCTTTACTTCCAGATTTTGGAAAAGCCTTTTACAATCTATTGGAACACAACTAAACTTTAGTACTACATATCATCCAGAGACAGATGGGAAAACAGAAAGAGTAAACCGAGTACTAGAGGACATGCTTAGAATGTATGTCATGGATCAACAAAATCAATGGGAGAAATACCTTCTTTTAGTGGAATTCGCCTACAACAATAGTTATCACAGTTCAATTCAGGAAGCTTCCTTCGAGTCTTATATGGAAGACAATGTCGTACTCCATTGAGTTGGGATCGCTTAGAGGATCACGTCATGTTAGGACTTGAAATGCTCCAAGAAATGGAAGAACAAATGGCAATAATTAAGCAGAGACTAAAAGAAGCTAGAGATTGCCAGAAAAGTTATGCTGATGCAAAGAGAATTGATAGAAGCTTTGAGGAAGGAAGCCAAGTTTTTATTACAGTCAAACCCTCTAAGATTTCCTTCAGATTTGACAAGGGAACAAAGCTATCCCCTAGATTTTTCTACCCATTTCAGATCCTAGAGAGGATCAAACCAGTTTCTTATAAGCTCAAGTTGCCATTCCATCTAAGAAGAATGCATAATGTGTTTCATATTTCTATGCTTAGAAAATATGTATCTGACCCGTCCCATGTGATAACATTTGAGAAATTACAGATTTTCGAGGAGGGAGTCCTTCAGGTCGAACCATTCTGTATACTGGACCATCAAGTTCGTCGGCTTAGGAATTGTGAGTTTGAGCAAGTCAAGGTCCAGTGGGACCAATATATCCCAAGCTCAGCTACCTGGGAAGATATAGATGTTGTTTTTAAAGACTTTCCTTATCTATTTGATTAAATTTGTGTGGTGAACTAAATAGGAACGCATAAATTAGCTAAGGTAGAAACTTTTATGAAACCTCTAGATCGTGTCTTAATGTTTAAATTTTATTTATACACCTAATCGTACCTTATAATTTCAATTATGGTTTTAAATTATCTATTATGATATCATGGTGATAATGCATATGTGGTTCCTACTTATATAGTTGTATGAAAATTATGATTATGATATGCACATGGATTAAAATGTTACGATTTGAGGTTATATTGACATGTGATTAGTTTATTATGTATGTTGATGTTATAACTTATGATGGTATTTCATGATGAGAAGCATGCAAAATCGATATAGATTTTGTGACATGCATGAGGTTGCAGTTCTTTACTAATTAGAATGTGGTTATTAACAAGATATTATATTATTATGATGAAATGCAAGAGTTAGGAGGTGAATTATTATCTATAATGTTATGATTATAAATAACGTATTGGCTACATGTTGATATGTGGTGACTGGCAGGAAATCCATAAATGGGCCGAGAGGGCCGATTTATTTGAGGATTAATTCTTGTCACAATGAATTGAAAATTTTCCCAATTTGAAAAGCTTAAGATAGAAAATTAAGATTTAATAAGGAGTTGAATTGTATGGCTGAGTTTAGTGTGTTTTTATGGTCATAAATCTAGCATGAAGATGCATGATGTCAACCATTTTTGAAAGTGCTTGTTTTTCTGACGATAATGTCAAGACAACATATGGTTTAAAATAATGTGTATAATTTTATTTCATTGCATTTTTGTTGTACACAACATTAACACATTGTCTTCTATAATTAGATGTTTTAAAATGGATAGTTGTAATTATAAATTAATACAATGTGTTACTCAAGGGATACATTGTGAATGTTTATATTAACAACTCATTATATGATAATGATGTTTTTTTTTTTTTGTAGGGTGATTATAAATAATATATAAATTAATATAATTATGAAGGGTTAGGGAATGGTATGCATAAACATGGATCATATAATGCATATTTATTGGTGAAATTGGTTTTAGTTAAATCTTCGTTACATATAAAACAATTTTATAGCTTATTTGAATTTGATGGGTAAGGGTTATAATGAACCCTTACCCAGTCGAACCTTTAGTTAAACTGAGAGGGGGGGGGGGCTGAATCAGTTTAACACCTTCCTGATCTTTTAAAACTTTTCATTAAACTTATTTACACCTTCATTTCATATCCAATTTAATGTGTGAGTAATCTTAGAATGTAAGCAGCAGGTATTAGTATAATATAACAGTAGACTTAATATGAGAGCAGCAGGTATTAAGCAGATGATACATATTAGATCAATACATAAATATCATACACAGAGACACCAGATATAAGTGGAAACCCATAAAGGGAGAAAACCACATCTTATTATTGTTGTGATGCAAAGGCAAGCTCCAACTCCCTCTCACCACTGTTTTTCTGCAGGCACCAACCCACAGGAGGCTCCAACTTCAATTCTGCAAGCTACAACTTGCAAGGAAGCACCAACTCCCTTCAATTTTTTGCAGGCACCAACCTACAGGAGGCTTCAACCTCAGTCAGCTACAACTGACAGCTATCAAGCTACAACTTGATAGGGAAGCTCCAACTTCCTCAATTTAACAAACTGAATGTTTGCTGATTTACCTCAGATATCAGCTCTGTTCTGTAGCTTCTCTTTTCTGCTCTTCTTCTTCTCTTAATATTCTCTGCCTTATTCTTCTATATTCTACATTCTCTATATTTTCTCTCTCTCTCACTCTTTTCTTATCAAAATTGATATTATATAGAAGTTCTCACATGACTGTTTGTATTTCACAAGGAATTTGAAGTGAACAATCATGACTCTTGGGCTTATGTCTTCTTATTCCTTTTTCCAACTCATTTTTAGAATTACTACAATATGTACAAATTTCCATGCTACAGTGGGATTTTGTCTTTTCCTTAGGATACTTGCCTTTGCATCACAAACAATAAAAATAATTACAACATTTACATTTTTCAGTTATACATCAATTTCACTCAACTCCTTTTCTAGATTTTGGCTTTATTGGATTTGTCTTTTCTGCTGCTGTTGAGTGACTGTTCTGCCTTCTTCTACTCACTGTCTCCTGCACATTCTCCAGTTTTATGAGATTTTCACTTGTCCAATTCACTTTTGAATCCCTGGAATTTTCTTGTTCACGAACTTTCATCTCTGCATGCTCTCCTCTTCTTTTCTTTTCCTTACACATTCATCCAACCTTACTCTCTTTTTCGTTTTCTCCTGTATGCAGTTCCCTGTTCATTGTAGTTATATAATAGTTGATTTTAAATCTGGGCAAGCTTGAATTAATCCGGAAACGTTATACCAGAGTCCAACAATACTCGGCGTTCTTTTATTAACTCGCAACCTTAATATATATCAATATATGGTCACACCTTCGTCCTTATTAATTCATAAACCTTAATATATATTTGATTTGGGCCCACACACCCACAACACATTTCCAACGTGGGGTCAACACGGTCAAATCGTACCTTCGCCAACCTCCACACACCTTCATTAAACTCCAGGCATGTTCAACGCGCGATCTCCGTCTGATGGCCTGTTTCCAAATCAACAGCTCCTGTCCATTTCACGCGGCTTCCAATGCAGAACATTAACGCGCGATGGCACAGTTTAACAAGCGGTTTTGGAATGGGTCCACAGGCCACGTGTCGATTCCTGTATGGAATCGCTCCTCCTCTGGGCAATACCACTTATGGTCGATAGGCGGTGCGATGAATTCTACTTACAGCCTTTACTGTTCATTCTAAACCACGTCACTGTTCCTCTCGCAAGGTTTCGTTCTCCACTCCAGGTTCTGGTCCAACACTTTTACTCCGGGTTCCGGTCTTTTATAAGTGGCCCTACGATATGTATAACACACAGCTCCATTACCACTGCACATCTAATTTTGGTTCCACCTCTATTTAGTTTAACATCGTCGTGTTTTTGCTCCATTAGTGTTATGGATAACTTCACTGTATTATCGCCAAACATCAACACAATTCACAGAATTTGTTTATATATATATAAATAACGCCCGGCTTGGAATTTTATAACGGCTCTGCCCTGGCACTACCTCTGCTGCTTCTATCGTTCTGCCTCTGCCTCTGCCTCTGATAACGGTTTTGTCTCTTATTATATTTGTGTCCTCTGCCTCTGCATATCTCCTTTATTTCCTTCATTTTCTTCTTTGTTGTCTTTATTGCCATGATAACAGCTCTGTCTATGTAGCTATTTGTCTTACGCTCTCTCTTTTATTTCATCTACTCCTTGACTGATGCTACTCCTTAATTCTCCTTTTGCTGCCTCTGCTTCTTTAAATGAACCTGTCTCTACTGCTTGACCCTCTCTACATCTTATTTCTTTGCTGCTTTCTTTGCCTTGTTGCTGCCTCAGATGTTCCTCCTTTGCCATCTCTTTTTCCATCAATGACAACATTTCCAACAGTCTCCCCCTTTGGCATTGATGGCAAAACCTCTCCTTTTGCTTTTCCTCCCCCTTTGACATCAATGGAAAAGGGTTGCTTTTGCATTTCCTCTCTCTGAGTTATGTTTAGGTCCTCTTCTGCTAACTTTGTACCATGCTGCTCCATAGTGATGTATAATACTTGTTGAGAGAACACTTTGAGGATTATCGAATTTGAATATACACTGTAAATTGATATAGTTCTTTCACTTATATAGAGCTAAAAGTGAGAATAATGATACTTCATAGAATACATTGTATCAGCTTTATCTAGTCAGAGATGTATGATTGGATTCAGCAACTAAAAATGATGAGAGGCTTCAAATGATAATCACTACTCGTCTTTTATGTTTCAGAGTCTTAATATAATGTTTCAGAACACAATATTGATCCTTTTTCTCTGTAATTGACCTTTTGATGCTTGAATAATGTAGATAACTCTAGGATAATAACTTGGTGTTCTTTTGCCTTAGTCCTTTGATCCTGAGGACCTTATTCATGCTTTCCTTGCTGGCTGATCTCCTCCTGGACTGATATTTTCGTTTTTGTTCTCCCTTGAAATTGTGTTTTCTCTTTATATCAGAGAGTAGCATATGCAGATACTACCCCTAGTTTATCTCTCAAATATTGAAATGGTTCTCTAGCAAGAGGTTTGGCAAATATATCTGCCGTCTGTTCTTTTGTTGGTACATATTCCAGCTTTACTATCTTCTGAGCCACTTGTTCTCGGAGGAAATGATACTTGATTGGAATATGTTTAGTTTTTGAGTGAAGTGCATGATTTTTAGATATACTTATAGCACTTGTATTATCACATTTGATTGAGATAGGTTCATCAATGCTTACCTTCATGTCTTGAAGAGTTTGCTTCATCCACATGACTTGTGTACAACATGTTGTTGCTGCTATATATTCTGCTTCAGCTGTAGACAGAGAGATGGATGTTCGTTTCTTGCTTAACCATGCCACCAGACTTTCTCCTAGATAGAAAGCACCTCCACTTGTACTTTTCCTGTCATCAACACAACTGGCCCAATCTGCATCTGTGTATGCTGTTAAAGTGAAGCTTTTTCCTTTAGGATACCAAAGTCCATACTGTGTTGTTCCTTGTAGATATCTGAGTATTCTTTTTACTGCTAGAATATGGTTTTGTTTAGGTGCTTCTTGATATCTTGCCACTAGTCCTACTGCTAGCATGATGTCTGGTCTTGATGTTGTCAGATACAGCAGGCTTCCTATCATGGATCTGTAGAGTTTTTGATCTACATATGCAGTCCCATCATCAGCACACAGCTTGCATCCCGTGATCATGGGGGTTGTCACAGGTTTGCAGTCCTCCATTTTGAATTTTTTCAGCATTTCTTTTAAGTATTTTTCTTGAGAGATGAATGTGCCTGTGTTCTTTTGTTGAATTTGTAGTCCTAAGTAGAAACTGAGCTCTCCAATCATAGACATTTCAAACTCTGTTTTCATCTCATTAGCAAACTCTTTTTCTATTTCATCTTTGTTGCTTCCAAACATAATGTCATCAACATACACTACAACAATCAGGAGTTCATTTTCATGGGCTTTTATGTATAGATTGTTGTCTACTACACCTCTCTTAAAACCCTGTTTTTGAAAATATTTATCCAGTCTTGAGTACCAAGCACGAGGAGCCTGTTTCAGTCCATATAGGGCCTTCTTCAGTCTGCATACATAGTCTTCTTTGTCTGTCAATGAGAAGCCTTCTGGTTGTTCCATGTACACTTCTTCTTCTATATCTCCATTAAGAAAAGCAGACTTTACATCCATTTGATATACCTTGAAGTCTTGGTAGCATGCAAATGCCAGGAACATTCTGATAGCTTCCATTCTGGCTACAGGGGCAAATGTTTCTTCATAATCAAGTCCTTCAATTTGTGAGTATCCTTTGCAGACCAGCCTGGCTTTATTCCTGATTACTTGCCCTTGCTCATTCATTTTGTTTTTGAATACCCATTTTGAACCAATGATATTCTTCTCAATTGGTCTAGGAACTAGTTCCCAGGTATTGTTCTTCTCAATTTGGTCCAATTCTTCATTCATTTCTTTTACCCAATACTTGTCCTTGATGGCTTCTTCAAACTTCTTTGGCTTTATTTGTGATAACATGGATATGTATACTTCTTCTGTCTGTTCAATTAGCTGCCTTCTTGTTTGCACTCCTACACTCTTGTCTCCTATGATTTGATCTTTTGGATGGTTCTTTTGAGTATATCTCAAGGGGGTTTTTGGGTTCAACCCAGTATCTTTTGATGTCTTTCTTGTTTCATCATCATCTTGGTCCTCTTCTTCATGATTTTCTGAATAGCAGCTGCAGTCTATATCTCTTGTCTTGTTTGGGAGTTCTTCATCAAATCTTACATCAATAATTTCTACAATTTTTCGAAGAGTCTTGTTGTAGCATCTATGTCCTTTACTCTTGGATGTATATCCCAAGAATATTCCTTCATCTTCTCTTGCATCAAACTTCCCCATATTTTCATCATTATTCTTTATGTAGCACTTACTGCCAAAGACTCTAAAGTGTTTGATTGATGCAGGTTTACCATGCCATAGTTCATAGGGAGTCTTGTCACTACTTGGCCTTAAGTGAGCTTTATTAAGGATATGTACTGCTGTGTGCACTGCTTCTTCCCAGAAGGTTTGAGCTATATTATTCTCTTGCATCATGGCTCTGGAAATTTGTTGAACATATCTATTTTGTCTTTCTGCTACTCCATTCTGCTGAGGTGTTCCTGCAATAGTGAATTTTTTTTTTATGCCATGTTCATTGCATAGGTCAGCAAAGTCATAATCTATAAATTCTCCTCCTCTGTCTGATCTGATACATTTTAGTTTGCATCCTGTTTGATTTTCTGCTAATGCTTTGAATATCTTAAATTTGTCCAGTGCTTCTGATTTGTTCTTGAGAAAAGAAACCCATGTCATTCTGGAGAAATCATCTATTATCAGCATGAAGTAGGATTCTCCACTTGGTGTCTTAGTTCTAGCAGGTCCACACAGATCCATGTGCACAAGCTGAAGTGGTCTTCTTGTTGATAGCTCATCTTTAGATTTAAAGGATGTGCGAGTCTGTTTCCCCAATTGACAAGATTTGCATATGGTATTTGAAGGTCTTTTTATTTCTGGCATATCTCTGATAGCTTTCTTCTTGCTCAGTCTAATGATATGGTCGAAACTGAGATGTCCCAATCTCTTATGCCATAACCATGACTCCTCAAGTTTGCTAAGATGGCAGGCTTCATCTTCTTCTTTCACTATGTACACATTACTCTCTGTTCGAACACCTTTGAGCAGAGTCTTTCCTATTGTGCTTGACCTGACTACACAATCTTGTGCTCTAAAAAGAACCTCACAGCCTTTGTCACACATCTGACTGACACTCAGTAAATTTGCTTTCAGTCCATCCACAAGTAGTACATATTGGGCCTTTCCTCTGCCATTGTCTATGCTGACTGAGCCTTTTCCCTTGATCTTTCATGATTTATCATTGCAAAAAGTAACATTGCCAGATTTCTTTTCATCAAGAGTTATAAACTTGCTTCTGTCTCCAGTCATGTGTTTAGAGCAGCTTCTGTCCAAATACCACAGGATTTTCAGATCTTGAGCAGTTAGAGCCAGGTCACACTTATTCTCCTTCTTTTTCCACTGGAGGCATCCTTCTGTTTGATATCTTTTGTAAAGTGATGAATTGCATCCTTTTAGAGGACATTTGGAAGGCATATGTCCGACTTGATTGCACATGAAGCATTTGATCATAGTTTTTGCAGAATTGTGAGTATGAACAAAATTTCTTTGATTCATAAATCTCCTTGAAGTGTTGAAAATCAATCTTTGTCCATACTTTCTACATTCAATGATTTTATGGCCAAATTCTTTACAATAAAAACAGTAACCATAGAAGCAACTTGCATACCTGATGTGAGGTTGTTTTCTCCAGTTGTTTATTTGAGACAGTATCTTTGCTGTTTTCATCTTTAGCTGGTTTGAATTACTCCTCCTTGCATGACAGTAGGCAGCAATGTGTCCCAGATTGTGGCAGACATAGCAGGTGGCATTCTTCATAGGAGGGAAGAATCTCCTTTGATGGCTTGCAAATTTGATAAACTCAGGAGTATATGAACCTTTTTCTGTTGTCTGAGTATTTCTTTAATTCTTTGTTATTCAAGGATTCTTCTGGGTTCTGTCTCCCTCCTTACATGCTTCTTCTTTTGTAGGAATTATTTGAGGTGCGTCATCCTTCTTTGCTTTTACTTTTCTGTTTTCCTTTTCTTTTCTTTTACTTGATTCTCCTTCATAGCCTATTCCAGTTTTTATCAAGGGAGATCTTTGAGCATCCAAAATTTCATCCAACTTACCAGAGCTTGTTGTTTGAGACGATTTTATATACACTTTCTTTTGAGCATTTTCTAATTTCTTCCTTAGACATACAACTTCTCCTTCCAGCTTCTCTTGTTCTCGAGTTTTATCCTTGATTTGCTGGAGTAAAATGTCTTCTATCTTCTTGGCTTCTTCAAGCTTTACCTTCATCTGCATGAGGACTTTTGAATTTTTTTCTTCTTTCACACATTTAGGAGAATCTCTTTTTTTTTTCTACATTTTAGTTTGAGTCTGTCAATCTCCTCTAGAGCACTTCTTAGCTCCCCCTCAATGTCGACTTCCCCTTCTTCATCTTCATCTTCTAGTAAGAGTCCTTCAAGATCTTCTATGGCCATCAGTAAAAATTCAGAGGTTCCCTCTTCTCCGGAGGATTCATCTAAGTCTTCAAATGTACTGCTGTCTTGTTGAGCATAGAAGGATTTTCTGCTGAATTTCTTTCCTTTCTGCTAGTTCTTTGATGTGTTTTTCTCTGATTCTTGAGCCTGATTCCTTGCTTTCTTGTGAGGACACTTATTAGCATAATGTCCAACTCTTCCACAGTTAAAGCATTTGAAGGGTATTTTACCTTTGTATCTACCTGAGCCTCTATCTAGTTTCTTGAAAAATTTAGCTTCTTCTTCATCAGAGCAAGAGCATATGTCTTCTTTTTCTTCTTTCTTCTTTTCTGTTTTAAAATCTGCTTCCCTCGTACTTGGCTTCTTCTATGGGAGCCTCATCTCATATGCTGTTAGATTTCCAAGTAGCTGGTTCATGGTCAAAGTCTCCCAATCAGCTGTCTCTTCTATTTCAGACACCTTGGGATTAAATCTGGATGGGAGTGATCTTAGAATCTTTTGCACAACTATACTTTTTGGCATGGTTTCTCCAAGAGCTTTCATATTGTTAACAATTTCTGCAACTTTTAAGAAGAAGCTGCCAATATCTTCATCATCATTCATTTTTAAATTTTCAAACTGGGCTCTATATATTTGAAGTTTGGCAGTCTTTACCTTTTTATTTCCCTCATGGATATTCTATAGAGTGTCCCACATATCTTTGGCAGTCTTACTGTGCATTATTTTGATAAACTCAGCTTCACATAGTCCATTTAAGATTGCATTCATTTCTTTTGCATTAGCTACAAAGCTTTGTTTAGCTTCTTTCTCTGAATCAGTTGACTTTGTGACATATCCAAATTCCACAGCATCCAAAACTTCTAATCCTAAAGACATTATATATGCTTTCATTCTGATTTTCCAAAAAGCATAATTTGCACCTGTAAAGAAAGGGGCTTTATTGGTTGAGCTTCCTTCTTGACTAGCCATCTTGAGAGCCTAGGATCTCCTTTCAGTTGTTAGACTGATATAAAAGGAACCAGCTCTGATACCAATTGTTGAACCTTTAGTTAAACTGAGAGGGGGGGGGGGTGAATCAGTTTAACACCTTCCTGATCTTTTAAAACTTTTCATTAAACTTATTTACACCTTCATTTCATATCCAATTTAATGTGTGAGTAATCTTAGAATGTAAGCAGCAGGTATTAGTATAATATAACAGTAGACTTAATATGAGAGCAGCAGGTATTAAGCAGATGATACATATCATATCAATACATAAATATCATACATAGAGACACCAGATATAAGTGGAAACCCATAAAGGGAGAAAACCACATCTTATTATTGTTGTGATGCAAAGGCAAGCTCCAACTCCCTCTCACCACTATTTTTCTGCAGGCACCAACCTACAGGAGGCTCCAACCTCAATTCTGAAAGCTACAACTTGCAAGGAAGCACCAACTCCCTTCAATTTTCTGCAGGCACCAACCTACAGGAGGCCTCAACCTTAGTCAGCTACAACTGACAGCTATCAAGCTGGAACTTGATAGGGAAGCTCCAACTTCCTCAATTTATCAAACTGAATGTTTGCTGATTTACTTCAGATATCAACTCTGTTCTGTAGCTTCTCTTTTCTGCTCTTCTTCTCTTAATATTCTCTGCCTTATTCTTCTATATTCTACATTCTCTATATTTTCTCTCTCTCTCTGCCTCAAGCTTATCAAAATTGGTATTATATATAGAAATTCTCACATGACTGTTTGTATTTCACAAGGAATTTGAAGTGAACAGTCATGACTCTTTGGCTTTTGTCTTCTTATTCCTTTTTCCAACTCATTTTTAGAATTACTACAATATGTACAAATTTCCATGCTACAGTGGGATTTTGTCTTTTTTTTAGGATACTTTCCTTTGCATCACAAACAATAAAAATAATCACAACATTTACATTTTTCAATTATACATCAATTTCACTCAACTCCTTTTCTGGATTTTGGCTTTATTGGATTTGTCTTTTCTGCTGCTGTTGAGTGACTGTTCTGCCTTCTTTTACTCACTGTCTCCTGCACATTCTCCAGTTTTCTGAGCTTTTCACTTGTCCAATTCACTTTTGAATCCCTGGAATTTTCTTGTTCACAAACTTTCATCTCTGCACGCTCTCCTCTTCTTTTATTTTCGTTACACATTCATCCAAACTTACTCTCTTTTTCATTTTCTCCTGTATGCAGTTCCCTGTTCATTGTAGTTATATAATAGTTGATTTTAAATTTGGGCAAGCTTGAATTAATCCGAAAAAGTTATACCAGAGTCCAACAATACTCAACATTCTTTTATTAACTCGCAACCTTAATATATATCAATATATGGTCACACCTTCGTCCTTATTAATTCATAAACCTTAATATATATTTGATTTGGGCCCACACACCCACAACACATTGCCAATGTGGGGTCAACATGGTCGAATCGTACCTTCGCTAACCTCTGTACAACTTCGTTAAAATCCGGGCATGTTCAACGCACGATCTCCGTCCGATGGCCCGTTTCCAAATCAACATCTCCTATCCATTTCGCGCGGCTTCCAACGCAGAACGTTAATGCGCGATGACACAGTTTAACAAGCGGTTTTGGAATGGGTCCACAGGCCAAGTGTCGATTCCTGTATGGAATCGCTCCTCCTCCGGGCAATACCACTTATGGTCGATAGGCGGTGCGATGAATTCTACTTATAGCCTTTACTGTTCATTATAAACCACGTCACTGTTCCTCTCGCAAGGTTCCATTCTCCACTCTAGGTTCCGGTCCAACACTTTTACTTCAGGTTCCGGTCTTTTATAAGTGGCCCTACGATATGTATAACACACAGCTCCATTACCACTGCACATCTAATTCTGGTTCCACCTCTATTTAGTTTAACATCGTCATGTTTTTGCTCCGTTAGTGTTATGGATAACTTCACTGTATTATCGCCAAACATCAACACAGTTCACAGACTTTGTTTATATATATATAAATAATGCCCGGCTTGGAATTTTATAACGGCTCTGCCTCTGCCTCTGATAACGGTTCTGTCTCTTATTATATTCGCTTCCTCTGCCTCTACATGTCTCCTTTATTTCATTCATTTTCTTCTTTGTTGTCTTTATTGCCATGACAACAGCTCTGTTTCTGTAGCTATTTGTCTTACGTTCTCTCTTTTATTTCATCTGCTCCTTGACTGATGCTACTCCTTAATTCTCCTTTTGCTACCTCTGCTTCTTTAAATGAACCTGTCTCTACTGCTCGACCCTCTCTACATCTTACTGCTTTGCTACTTTCTTTGCCTTGTTGCTGCCTCAGGTGTTCCTCCTTTGCCATCTCTTTTGCCATCAATGACAACATTTCCAACAAAATCATTATATGATAATGATGTTTTTTTTTTGTAGGGTGATTATAAATAATATATAAATTAATATAATTATGAAGGGTTATGGAATGGTATGCATAAACATGGATCATATAATGCATATTTATTGGTGAAATTGGATTTAGTTAAATCTTCGTTACATATAAAACAATTTTATAGCTTATTTGAATTTGATGGGTAAGGGTTATAATGATGACCTATCCAATTTAAAAAGAGAAAGATGGGAATTTATGAACCAAAACACTCATAAAGGTGTAAGTTGACAAGTGGTAGACTAAGAAAATGTTTATAGGTAAATTTTAAAGATATTAATTGTATATCATTGACAAGGGAGGTATATTTGTGATAAGTTGAGGTTTAAAGGCTAAAAGAAAAATAATTAATGTGAAGAGTAAGAAATTAGTATGCCATTGATGAGTTATGTATTTGGATTAGATTAGTCAATGTATTGGAAATGAAATAATGATACTAGTAACAACTTAAATAATATTAAGGCTCTAGATGGTGAAACATGCAAGCGAAGATACTATATCAAAATTGTAGCATACCAATAGTATGATTGTGCCTATATTGTAAATTGGGAACTTTATTATTGAAAGACGAGAAAATGATTATTGGAAGCAATGTCCATCTTGTTTAAAACACAAAACTAACATTGTTGATGAGATCACATAGATCCTAGGTGGATGTCAAATAATCTTAGTTCATAGTAGGTATTCAATGTTTATACAAACAAATGAAATTGATTTTCAGATTAATCATGATAAGAATGCTTATAGTGTATTATTTTTCTATATTTGATAAGTATTGATATGATTCTCATATTGATGATGTTTCATGATATGTTGGGATGAGGAAAATGATGAATATGTCATTTCTTATGATAATGATGTTATATGCTCATGATGAATATGATATACATAGGGATTATGATGTTATGATTTGAGGCTATATTGACATGTGGTTAGTTATTATATGTCATGATATATATTTGATGCAAATATGCTTATGTTATAACTTATGATGGTATTTCAGAAGGTGAAGGATGACGAATCGATACAGATTTTGTGACATGCATGAGGATGCAATTCTTTACTATTTAGAATGCGGTTATTAACAATGATGTTATATTATCATGATGAAATGTAAGGGCTAGTATGTGGATTATTTTCTATGCTGTTATGATTATAACTAATGCATTGGATGCATGTTGAGAAGTGGTTATTGGCAGGAAATACACAAATGGGCCGAGAGGGCCGAGTTATTTGATGATCTCGTGGGAGCTCATACCTACGAGGGAGAATAAGTAACACCATATGGGTTGGGGACAAAATCAATCAACACTACATATGCCAGTGGTTACTTTTTCTTGTATAGCTCTTGATAGATAGCTCTTGAAGGGTCGTGGGACCATCTTGAGGAGGCCAAGAGCTTGATATTGTAGGCCAAGTGCCTAGCATTGGTGGTATTGGATTGGGATGCCAAAAGTGGGTGTAATACTTCGATGCCTAGGGTTGTGCACCTTAGGGAGCTGTGGAGGGAGTGGGCCAGCCTTGCAAGATGCCTGGAGTACTACTGCATGGAGTATTTAGTCGGGTGCCTACCTTGGGGTAGATGAGATCTGAGCTTGGAGCGAGCCTTAGGGCTAGCCTTGTCTATGGACAGACCTGGGAGGCTTATGCCTGGTTTCAAAAGTGGGAAAAATGACAGAGATTCCTTGAGATTTTCTAGGCGTTGTGGGAACTTTCGATGCCTGGTGGTTATACTAGTTCAGCAAAGGGTGTTAGTCACACATGAAGTAATAAATAATTAAATAATATAATTAAATACTTAACTTTAAGATGATGTTCATTGAAGAGGGGGAGTATGTAATGTCCACTAATAATTATAAAATAATAAATAATATAGATAATATAATATAATTAAATAAATAAATAGTAAATGATAACTAGAGTTCTATATAAAATAGTAAATAATAAACTAAAGTCCTAAATAGCAAACAAATAAGTAAAATTAAGAGTTATTTAAGAAAGAGTTAATTAACAAAAGTAAAAAGGAATAAATTAACAAAGAGTTAAACTAAGAAACTATAAAAATTAGTAAAGTTAACAAAAAGTAAATAAAACTAAGAGAAACACTAAATTAAGTAAAGTTAACAAAAAGTAAGTTAAACTAAGAGAACACTAAATTAAGTAAAACTTAATTTGCATGTTGACAGAGTGAATGTGTGCATGTGGTTCCCATCCCATTGTTTGGTCTATTTAATAGACCTTGAGGAAGATTCAAAGATCATTCTTTCATCCATTCTCTGGAGAGAAAGGAATGGTGAGGAAAAGGATACCCTGGCAGTAGTACGTTGATTTAGGGCTCAAGGGTGGCCAGATGTAGAAGGATTACATACAACCGAGCCTACGGTTGGGTGGAGAGTTGTCCCCAAAACTTTGTTACGGTCAACAGGATTAAGATAGCATTCAACCTTGGAGTCTCAAGTAAGGAAAATCATCATTACAGGTAAGTCGTCTTACTCATGTTTCTGAAAATGCTATGATGATTAGTTAAATATTTTTTGGGGTGATCATTAATTTTTTATTTGATATAATTAATTGCATGTTAAATTCGGAGTTGTTACATGTTGAGCCAAGACATTTCCAGGCATCAATACAACTACAAACATCAAATCGTATATAGGATGAATACATATAATTTGAAAGATATAAATTTATATGATGAATACATATAATTTGAAAGAGATCAAATTTTTACTTAATGAAATTATGTGGTTTGTGGATTAAAGTGAAACTTGTCATCTTTTAACACCATGTCCCCACCCAAAAATAAATAAATAAATCTTATACACCTGAGTTAATGGAAATGAAGTGAATCGAATCTTATATAACATCTTAATCACAACCATGAATGTATATTTAAGAATAACAATTGATTACAATCCATGTTATGATCATGGTTGTAAAATTGTTCTTTCTATATCTCATTACATTATACTCATTTAAAAAAATAGTTTTGAAATAAATATGTTGTTAAATGTATGTTTTTTAATGGAGATATTTTTAATTTAAAAAAAACCATTAATAAAGAGCATGTTTTCATATGGGTACTCCCCTAAATGGGTTTAAAGTTTTTATTTTCTTTTAAAAACTTATTATTAATATCTCATGTTCATAACCTTCTTACCAAAAATTATTAAATTAGTTACAAAAGAGTGATTAATGATATATATGTAATAACTGTGTTGTTCATCATATACTTCTTCATTATAGGGCATGTTGTGTGTGGGAGTGTAGATGATAAAGAACAATCAAATACATCACGTTTGGCATCCCATTATGGTATTAAAACTTTAAAATCTCCTTTTTCTAATATACTTGTGTATAATATTAAGTATTGTAATTGACTTACAATGGCCACTTGCAATACTATAAAGACATTCAACTTGATATTGAAGAAATTACACATAAAACTAAGAATACTTAAACATCTAATAAGATTAATTAACATAACAACGCAATATTATGAACTAGTTCCTCGCATAATTATAAGTTTCCTACCTTGTTGTTTGCCATTTTCAAAACTAAGGTTCCACCACCATAAGTAAGGATGAATTGCTAATTTATGTGTACCAAACATGACCTATGATTTTTGAGATTCAATGTCAAAGTATGATAGTCGACCCTAAAAGTACTACTCTATGGTAAAGTGAATAATAGTTACGATTCAAGGTTAAACAATGACAATAAATATTTAAGGTATCAATAGTAAATTGGAACAATTTATTTTTATTAATTATAAGAATATAAAAATTAAAATAATTTTTTTCTTTTTGAAATATAAATGTGAAATTCAAACCCCTAAAAATAAATTTAAAAAAGAAAACATTGAAATAAAAAGAAATAATGATGATACTCCTATTTTAATAAACTTATGGTATAAACGTAATGCTACATATTGAAAAAAATAATTAGAGAATAAATATATATATATATATATATATATATATATATATATATATATATATATGAAGAGTGATGTAGGAAGGAGAAGAGAAATATCTAAAGTCAATTTTTTAGGGCTAGAGAAGAACTCATTGACCATTGGAATACAAATAGGGATTTAATTTAACTAGAGTGTTAGGCTTTGTTATCAATGTTTGATTTTGAATCTTTGGGGAGGGTTTTAGTTCCAGTCTTTGCAGCTTGTCATTAGTGATCAAATTGGACTCTTACCATGTTTGGTTTTCACAGATGTTTTGTACATGAGCTTTAGTGAAAATCATATCCTAAACATGTTCATCATAAGTAGCTCGGAAAGAGCTTTCCAACGGTATATCATACTTCTGAAACTGACTTATGGATCAGAAGATATGATTAAACTAGCCTAGATCCATCTTAACTCCGGATCTATCAAGCACCGAGAGGGATCAAATCTCTCGAGGTGAAAACCTCTTTTTTGAGTGCAAAACTTGAGGAAAGGTTTACACCTCGAGATATTTGATCCCTCTCGACACTTGATAGATCCAGAGTTAAGATGGATCTAGGTTGGCTTCAGTCGTGTGTTGCCAAGGAAAATCTATCGAAGATATGATTAATTTTATCATTAATATGTAAATATATCTAATATTAATATAATCATTTTAAATATACTAAATATTTAAAATATTGTTGAAATGAAAAATATTGTTAATAACTTTAATGATTAAAATGATGAAATAAATTTTTTGAATGCAAAGTGACAATAATAATGTTGAAAGATAGAAAATGTGAATAATAAGAATGTATTCATGTTACAAATAGTCTTCATTGTGATCAATCTCAAACTATTATCTTCTACTATTCTTATTGTTACCCTTGCTAGTTTTGTCAACTTTTCATATCCATTATATGAAAAAGAAAATTTCAATCGTAAATCATTTAAATATTTAGCTCGAGCTGTTGTAGTAAACATGATACCTTGTCTCTCTTGCTCTACAATATTAATAGGTTAAATTACTATAACACAAAAATCAATGTGCACTGTTAATAACGTTTTATGATTACACTAAAATCAATGCATATTGTTAATCCAATCACTTTAAAATTAATGTACCATCATATATCCAATTACATCAAATCAGAAATCAACATCTACATTGAAATCAATGCATTTAATGCAAGCAATCAAATAAGATTAGAAAATAAATTCTACACTGAAATCAATGCATTTAGTGCAAAAAATCAAATAGGATTAGAAATAATCTACATTTAAATCAATGCATCTAGTGCAAGCAATCAATTATAATTATAAATCAACATCTACATTGAAATCAACAAATCCAGTGCAAGCAATCAAATAGTATTAGAAATCACCACCTAGATTGAAATCAATGCATCTAGTGCAAGTAATCAAATATCATTAGAAATAAATATCTACACTAAAATCAATGAATCTAGTGCAAATAATCAAATAGGATTAGAAATCACCATCTCCACTTAAATCAATCCATCTACCGCAAGAAATATTCTTCCCTCTCTCCACCCTCCATCCATATCTATATCCCCATCCATCTCTTCCTTTTTGTCTCTCTATCTCACCCCCATAAACACACATGCTTTCGCACTCCATATATATCAATCTCTTTGTCACTTCCTCCCTCTCCCCCTCTCCCTCTTCTTCCCTCTCTTTACCTTCCATCTATATCTCTATCTTCCCCTTCTCTCCCTCTTCCCCGCTAATATATCTCCTTCCTCCTCCTATCCTCTCTCCCTCTCTATCCATATTCCTTATCACTCACTCTCTCTCTCTCTCTCTCTCAACATTTATCTCTATATTTATTTCTTCTTACCTCCCTCTCTCTCCCCCTCCATGTTCATCTCTCTTTCCCTCCCTCTCTTTACTCTCTCACATCCTCTCTCTTCCTTCCTCTCCCTCTCTCTCTCTCTCTCTCTCTCTTCACCCACCAACTATGTTACTATATCCCTCCCTCTCTCCTTATCCCTCATTCTCTCCCCCCTTATCTCCATCTCTCCTTCTTTGTATATTTATCTCACCCCCAAACATACACTTGGCTCTCTCTCTGTCTCTCCCTTGTCACTCCTCTCTCTCCACTTCTCACTCTCTATATTTCTTATTTCATACCTCTCTCCCCCTCCAACTCCATCTCTCTATCGATCCCTCTCTCATCCTCTCTCACAAGTCCTCTCTCTCCCTTTCTCTCCTACCTCCCTCTCTCTTCCATGATCTCTCTCGCTCTCTCTCTCTCTCTTCCCCCATCATTCTCCTCCTCTCTCTTAAGTCCTCTCTCTCATCCTCTCCCTCTCTCCCTTTCTCTCCTACCTCCCTCTCTCTTCCCCATATCTCTCTCTCTCTCTCTCTCTCTCTCTCTTTGCCACTCTCTCCCTCCAACTACATTACTATATCCCTCCCTCTCTCCTTCTCTCCCCCCTTCTATCCATACATCCTACTTTGTCTCTTTATCTCACCCCTAAACATACACACTATGTCTCCATCTCTCCCTTGCCACTCCCTCTCTCTCTCTCTCTCTCCACTTCCCTCTCTCTATATATTTCTTATTCCCTCCCTCTCCCTCCAACTTCATCTCTCTATCCCTCCCTCTCTCAAGTCCTCTCTCTAGTCCTTCCTATCTCTCCCTTTCTCTCATACCTCACTCTGTCTTCTTCCATCTCTCTCTCCCTTTATCTCTTACCCCCCTCTCTCTTTCGCCATCCGTGTCTCCTCTAATCCTATCACTATCTCCCTCACCCCCCCCTCCCCCTCCTCCATATTTGTGTCTCCCTCTCTCGCTCTTCATTCCTCCTCTCCCCTTTCCTTTAGTTTATCTCCATATATCCCTTGTCCATCCCCATATATCTACACCTCTATCATTCTATATCTTTGTTCTTCCCTCCCATATATATCTAGAGTTAATATATATCATGATACATTTATATATATTACAATATAATAAATTTAATAATCGAAAGTTATTAAATTTAATAATATTAATACTATAATATATTAATATGAGTATTAGATTTAATAATAATAATAATAATAATAATAATATTTTAATATTATATTAGGGTTAATAATGTTTTTGGACCATAGGCTTCACCTAAATAAAATCTAGTTTTTTAGGGTTCGTAAATATAAAGCAGATTATGGAGTAAATATGAAAAGAGGTTTTATTTACTTACCATACCTCTGGTGTATTTATATTTTTATTTATTTACCATATCTCTTTTATTTACTATGGTATTTGACCCATAATCTTGTTATATAATTAGGTTTTTATTTAGAATCGTATTTTGTATATTTTTATTTATTTACCTTATCTCTTTATACCTCTTTTATATTTATTTATTTACCATACATCTTTATACCTATTTTATATTTACTTATTTATCATACCTATTTATACCTTTTTTTGAATTTATTTATTTGCCATAAATATGGTATTTGGTCCATGGTATTTAGGCCATGGTATCAATATTAATTTGTCCCATGGTATTCGTCCCATAGTGTTGGAGAGGTAAATCCCCTCTGTGGACAGAAGCGATCCCTACTAGCCCAGATCGGGTCTAGCAACAACCGAGTCACGCTAAGACGCAAGTTCCTAATTACAAAAGACCAAGATGCCACAAGAGGCCTACCTTAAGTCCTACGCTGTTGTCATTTGTGGAGAGGATGGCGCTTCCGTCCCTCGCTATGGTAGATCACAATTCTCCCGCCTAGCACGTTCAAACACCTGCACATACAAGAAGAAACAACAAACAAACAAATGTAAAACCTAATATATGCAATTATGTATCAGTCAGAGAAGATACAACTCATAACATAAAACATAAACATCTGCGTGGAACCATAATTGAAGTTGTTTATTATTAATCAGAACAAAGAAAGATACAACCTGAGCTCTGACGTTGGATCTTCCTTCAGCGGGTCGACAACAGAGTACGTCTCGATAAAGCTCGTCAGGAATGGGACAAGTCTCTCTCTCTTCGGCTGTCTGACGATAATCTCCTTACTATTGATTCATCTCTATTGAAGATAGCTTGCAAAGGGAAAATGAAAAGCTTATATAGATGGTGGAAGGGGATTTGGGATCCCTACAATGGTGGGATTGGCCTTATCCTCAAGGAAGCTTTCATGATAGGTGGAAAACCACTTCCCCTACATGGAGATCCGGAGCCAAACCTCCCAACTCAATTTAGATACTCATTCAGGAGTTGATTGGAATCAAACTTCTGCCATTTATTTTTAAAAAAAATTCCTTATTAAGCTTGGCACGGGTGATACACTGGGACAGAGCGCCAGTTGGCGCGCCCTCTTTGGTGGATTTCCCCCATTGGTGCGAGGGCTGAACTGGCTAGTCGCGCCAAGGCCAAATGGGATATTTTTAGGGCTTTTCACAGGAAATTGTCTTCAGGGGAATGATTGTCCTTGTCAAGGGGGATGTCATGAAAGTGGTTTTAGGTCATGTCACTGCTCACAGGTCATGGAATAAGCCCTCCAATGTGTGGGATGGGGGATTGCAGGGACGGTGACAAATTACTATGTAACACATAGGTTTCATCTAAATAAAACCTTGTTTTTGAGTTTTTTTAAATATAAAAAGGTTTATGGAGTAAATATAAAAATAAGCTTTTATTCATTTACCATACATCTAGTTTATACATATTTTTATTTATTTTCCATAGCTCTAGAGTAAGTATAAAAATAGGTTTTATTTATTTACCATACCTCCGATTTATTTAGAATTTTATTTATTTAAATTTTGAAATATTGCAATTTTGATGGGGAAATATTTATATCTTTAAAGATTTTAATTTATCTATAGAACATGAGTTTTATTTTTAAAGATTCATTTTACAAATATTTATTTAAAAGAAATATTAAAAGATTTTGGATTTTGATTGTTTGTGTTGAATTAACTCTTTTCATTTGATTTAGGAAATGGTATTAACTTTAGTAAAGAGTAAAGATGTTTAAAATTTTACTTAATTTGGAAATTCAATGTGGTAATTTTTTTTATTAAAGGTAAATTTATGATCCATTCAAATTCACGTATATAATAAAGCAATTACTAAATGGGTGAGATAATTTACTATCCATTCAAGTTATATAAAATTAAATATTAGGTTAATTCTTTGGTCAATATTAGAAAAAATAAAATTTATTATTTTTTGAGGACGTGACATACTTAACATCGGGGTCATACTAGGCTGTAGATTTCGCCTCTCGGCGCAATTAGAATTACTATAGAAGAAACACTTGAAGACATCACTGCCTTATTCTACGATGAAGAGAAAAATGAGGTATATATTGGAAATTGGCGTGGCTTGATAGAGACAACAAGAGATATATGGAGCTGTTGGTCCGAAATCAAAGGGTCAAACAAGCAGAAGTTCTCTGAGACAACAAAATTAACTGAGATATCAGTGAGTGACAAGTTGGAAACTTTATATTAAGAGTAAGAGTATTTTAAGGGGGTTATACATTCCAACATTAGCATTCGATGGATGGAGGGTATGAATCTCAAACAGATAAAGTTGTATTTAATTTGAGAGTTGATGTTACATCATGTTGGCCAACCAAACTCCAATTTTAGTGTAGCAAAGTGAAAAGTGGCATTCTAGAGGTAGAGTTTTAGGGCCCAAAATCAACAGCTATAGGATTCTAGGCTTAGATTCAGCAAAGGAATCCTAGATTTCATGAACAAAATCCAACAAAATCCAACAATTCGACATATTGTAGCAAACTTATTTTATTTTAGATGATTTAATTAATATATTTAGTTGTAATTTAATTTATTTTTTATTTTCCAGCACAAATATATTTTACTTTTAATTTTTATTTTTGATTCCTATGTAGAGGAATCAAAATAAATTTGTAATAGGGTATATATAGGAATATTTTTGAGAATATAAGGGTTCGATTTTTGGCAGAGAGACTACCATTGGACTGTGTAAATTTTCCTGAATATTATGTTAATGAAGTAGTTTATGCCCTTTAAAATTTAGGATCCATCACGGTGTTTCATGTTCGCCTTGTTTTCCTCGTAAGATCATTTTCATATTGTGTTTTTCTACTAATATTTGTTACAGCATTATCTAAGAGAAGTGTTAGGAATCAATCCATGCATGATGCTCCTTTCACAATGATTATGTTGTTAAATGTAGTGGTTATCTTTACAGAATCCATCCTTTGTTAGCTGGTCTGTTTAGTAACCCTGTGCTTTCCTTTCTACTAAAGCTACCACTGGAGATTCATCCACTAATTGATGCTTGCAGGGCAGAGGGATTTCTCCTCTTTTCTTCTCTCATTTACATCATTTATTTGGCTGAGCATTGCACCTATTTTGCCCCAATTTTTCAGGTAGAAACCAGCCTTGACTCAATAGCCCAATGATTGTTTATCTCTTTTTGTTTTGACCAAAAAATTTCAAATCAAATCCCCACACTTCATAGCTAGCCTAATATTCACTTATTGCAGCCATCTTTCATTGGAAAAGAGAGAGCCCTCCCTGGTTTGGCAAGGCTATATGCCTTATCGAAAGCTTGTTCTGTGGTTACCTCGGATTGCCTTCTTCTTAGCCTTGAGGTTCAATCCGAGTGCTACCAGAGGGTTTGATGTTGGAGCTTCAAGGGATACAAAGTTCGAAACTAGGTTTTGTTCACTTCAATTAATTTTTTCGAGCAGATTTAATCCTTGGTTGAATCTGAGTGTTATAAATGAGTGCCTCGGTGAGGGGGGGGATAGGCACCCCTCCTTTAGGAATGTTGTGGTAGGACATTTGAAGTGAGGAGCAGGTAGTGCAGAAAAACAAGAGAGATATGGAAGTTATTATGAAATTTCAATTTTGGGGGATCAATTGTAAGCTAGATTGAGAGGAAATTTTTTACCAAAGGTGGAAAAGAACTCTAAGCTCATTATTCCTTCGAATAGTTTGGAAAATCATCGCAGGATAATGAAATACCATGCATTCATTTGGAAATTTGTTGGAGGGTGGCCAACACAAAGAGAACTAAAACAATGGATTCAACAAAAATGGAAGCCTAAAGGTGAAGTTGGTTTAAAATTAGGACCTAAATGGTTTTAAATTAGGCACCCCTCCTTTAGGAATGTTGTGGCAGGACATTTGAAATGAGGAGAAGGTAGTGCAGAAAAACAAGAGAGATCTGGAAGTTCTTATGAAATTTCAATTTTGGGGGATCAATCATACGTTGGATTGAGAGGACATTGTTTACCAAAGGTGGCCAGGAACTCTAAGCTCATTTTTCCTTGAATAAATTGGAAAATCATCGCAGGCAAATGAAAGACCATGCCTTCATTTGAAATTTTGTTGGAGGGTGGCCAACAGAAAGAGAACTAAAACAACGGATTCAACAAAAATGGAAGCCTAAAGGTGAAGTTGGTTTAAAATTAGGACCGAAATGGGTTTTCATAGTGATTTTTTCTAGTTTGGAGGACAAGAATAAGGTTTTTGAGGGTGGCCCTTATTTCTTTAATAATGCAAGGTTGTATATGAGGCATTAGGAAGAATTATTTAATCCAGACAAGGAAGATTTTTTGGCTACACTAGTTTGGGTTCAACTCTACTCTCTGCTAGTGGATTTTTGGATTATAGAAATTTTGGAGGGTATAAGAAATGTGATTGGAAAATTTGTGAAAGCTTTGGAGGTCACTAAGTAAGGGAGAAATATGACTTATGTGAGACTATGTATTTATATGAATATTTTGCAGCCTTGACCAAAGTTGATTGACTTAGAATACTAAGGGGAGGTATGGACTCAACCCTTTGATTATGAACATGTATTGTTTCGATGTCTTTATTTCCATGAGCATGGACATATATTTCGAGACCACCCAATTTGCAAGAAGGATAAACTAGAATGAGTGTTTACAATAAATGAGGGCTTCACTAAAGTCCCTTCTCAAAGATAGAGTGCTTGAGAAAGAGATGAGGAACAAAAAAGGAAAATTGAGGGTAAAACCATATTTGCAATCTTGGAAGGAATGATGGAATATTTTTTTTTTTCTAAACAATATTATAATGCTTGAGACGACAACATAATCCTATGGAGAAAAACTCACGCAAAAGAGGAAAAATCTAGGTGAAGAGACTGAGAAGGAGAGAATTTTTATCTTCCTGAAATAACAAAAGTAATTTCATTGATAAAGGAAAATGTGGATAGCCTCATTGAAGAGGAAATAACTCTTGTTAATTTTCTTAATTATTGGGATATGTAGGATTTTATAGAAATGTCAGAAGACTAGAGAGAGATTTATGCACAACCTTATCTAAGCTGGAAGAATAGATGCAATCAGAGTAAGGTAGGGAGTCATTATGTTTCTCAATTGAAATATTTAAAGAATAAAGGCAAATACAAGATCATAAATATGTGAAAAGGAAAGGAATAAAAACAACGTGTGAACTGCTTCAAAAAACTAGTGAAGAATTAAGCAATTCAGGACAAGCAACAATCATTTCAAATTTTTTTCACCCTCTCATCAATATTTACAATAAAAATAATTAAGTGGAATATTCAAGGTATTAACAGTAAAGGGAAACAACATCATTTATTGGAACAGATAAAAATTGAAAATCATGCCTTAGTGATTTTGCAAGAAATCAACATTTCAATGTCTAAATTGTAGGAAATAGGTGCTAATTGTTGGATAATATGTGAAGTTATGGCTATTGATTCCTAGCGTAGTTCTGAAGGATTAGAAATTTTCTAGAATATTATGGAGGTAATTTATAAAGTTTGGCTAGCTAGTCCTCGAATTTTGACTAGTATATTATGGCATCTTGGATTAAAGGAGACGATCAGCCTGGTGACGATGTACTGTCCTCACATGGTGGGGGAGAAATTTTTATTTTTGGATGATATTTATGTTCATATAAGTCTTATCTATGATCCACTATTTATTATAGGGGGATTTCAACCTTATTAGGATTTTGTATGAAAATAACAATGAGCTTCATAGATCGGATTCTGAATCTGCCTCTTTTGTGGATTTTATTGAGAAGTTACAACTACTGGGCGTGCCAACCATTAATGTTATTTTTACATGGAACAATCGGGGGGGGGGGGATTAGGTGGCTAATAATTTAGATCATTTTTTGGTTTCTAAATCAATGTTATATAAGGGCATATTTATTGAAGCAACTATTCTCCCCTGTATGGGTTCGAATCATTGGCATGTTTGACTAGAGATTGATATTAAAGAATCCCCTTGTAACATAGTTTTTGTTTTAAGAGTTTTTGGATTCAGCCACTTGAGTTTATGGAGAAATTCAGAGTATGGTGGGAGGATATTATGGTTAAAGGTGATAATAAGATGCATACCTTGTAGTCGAAACTAAGAAATTGTAAGAAAAGATTAAGCTTTGGAATATGATAAAATTTGGTAATATTTTGGAGGAAAAAAAAAGGATGGAATCACAGATGTAGGAGATTCAACAAAAAATGATCGTAGAAGGATGCATTTCAAATTTAGTGCTAGAGGAGGGGATCATGCTAAATAAGTTAGAAATGAGAATGCAACAGGAAGGAACATTATGGTGAAAAAAACGTAGAGTTAAATGGTTGAAAGAGGGGGAAAAGAACCATACATTTTTTCACAAATCTATGATACAACACAAGCATGTAAATTGCAATTTTTTTGACTTGTAGAGATGGAAAAAGAAAGCTTCAACATCAAAAAATTAAATAACAGTTGATATATTATAATATGGATGTACTAGCACAACCTTCACACAATAAGAAACCCGCTATTAACAAGATTACAACATGTATTCCAAAACTTGTCAGTAAGGAGAAGAATTCAGCTTTAATGAGAAATATTTCTTTCCAGGAAGTGGAGGAAGTGATTATGGAAATTCCTCGAAATAAATATCCTGCTACAAATGAGTACACTTCAAATTTTTTCAAATAATGTTGGATTTTTTTAGGCAATGATATTCATGAGGTGGTGGGGGAATCTAGGAAGTTTTAGTCAATGTGGGTAGGTTTAATGTTAGGTTTTTTACCCTAATCTCTAGGGACAAAAAATTGGAAGATCCCAGTGGTTTTAGACTCATTTAATTATGCAATGTAATTAATAATATTATTTCCACTATTATTGTTAATTTCTTGAATCCATTATTGAAGGTGCTTATTTCTCCTAAACAAACTAGCTTTGTGGAGGGAAGAAAATTTTCTAATGGAATTATTGCAGTACATGACATTATTCACTCTCTGAAAACTCTAAAGAATCCAAGCATGATGATCAAATTTTATTTGTCTAAGGCCTAAGATAGGATCAATTGGGATTACTTACTACAGTTCTTGGATGCTTTTGGATCTTCTTGACAATGCATCTCCTAGGTGAGATCTTGTATCTCAACTCCCTTCTTCTCTATTTTTATTTACATTTCTCCTTTTGGTACTTTTAACCTTTCACATGGGCTTAGGAAAGGAGATCCATTATCTCCCTTTTTATTCATTTTTTCCATGGAAGGAATTTTTTTGTTTCTTTAAAAATTCTTTTACTAAATGGAATCTTCGAGGGTCGCGTTGATTTGGTGAAGATCTCTCAGTGACACATCAACAATTTGTTGATGTTGTGTGCCTATTTGGTCAACCAACCCTGAAGAAGTGAAAGAGATATTTTCCCTACTCTCAATATTTATGGAAGCCTTAGATACACTTGTTAAAAATGTGAAGAGTAGTATTTTTTCTTTAACTATAAGGAAATGGTTTAGTGTCATTTAGCTCGGGTACTAGAGTTTTTAATAGCTTCTCTTCCTTCTAAGTATTTAGGTGTGCCTTTATTTTCAAATACAAAGAAAAATTTCTATTGGAAATGTATCCTTTTAAAGCTTATCAACAAGATTAACAATTGGACATTTCAAGATTTGAATTTCACAGGGAGATTAGTGATCAGGAGTTCATAAATTTTGATCAAAATTCAAAGTTACAATATTGGGTTGAAACCAGGATGTTTTTGTAGATCTCGTCTTGCTGATTCTGGTGCCACGAACGGTTTGAAAAACCAATGCCGTATGAGAAAGATATCACGTTCTAATCGAAATGCCAAACATGTAAATTTGTGACAGTTTGACTAGGTTTGACTAGGATGCATAGTAAGCAAACTGGAAGGTACCATCAACAAAAGAGAATATTCCTCAAAATATCCTTGTCTTTGGGCCAAATGTGGTTTGAAAAATGTTAGGACTTTATTGGAAGGTACGGGGTTGGAAGGGCCAATCAGAAGTTACCTGAGGCCGCCACGTGGCCCTGCAACTACACAATAAAATTTTGTGAGGGTCCACAGGAATTGACCCCTTGACCTCTGTTGGGCACGAAAAATCATTTACCATCAGTGATACAAGAGTTTCTTAACCATATTGGATTGCGAGTTGTATTTAACATTTGTTACATTTGCATTTGGGGGTTGGGAACCACCGGCGGTCATAACTCGCCAGTGGTTCCCTAGATCATATCATAAAGCAACGTTAAATGACAACACAGCGCAGTCAATACCTAACCCACCAAATTCAACCCGCAGTTCAAAATCATTCAACCATGGTTTAAATGCAAGTTCTGTGCGACAGTTCCACTAACCGTTTGTAACTAATAGTTTTGGGGGTGCGAATGTGGCCACCGCCCAAACCGTGGGATTTAACACGTAGTCATATTCATTGGATAGTTAGCGGGCACGCGATTTTTGGCAACCTCTCCAATTTTAACTCCAATTAAGTGGAGCTTTCCTAGGTGAAACTAGGCAAAAGTGTAGGAGGCCCAATTTTCAATCATTTCGAGTGAATGAAGAGTCATTTTTGACTGGTTGGAGCATTTTGGAGCCATTAGTGCAGAGAAAATAGCCATTAGAGCATTGTAACTACATGTAATAGAAAAAATTTTGAGCATAATGAAAGATGGACAAGCCATTGGGAGTTGGACCAGCAGATGTAGCCTACGAGGGGTGAACTGCTTCATCATGCCTGTTGTGTAAATTTCATGTGGTGACTTATTTATTTGTTTTACACTACTGTTTATTGTTATTTAGGATTTTTTTTATGCTTCTAATTCACTAAAAATAATCTACAATTCATGGAAAAACTCCTTAATCCTTATGCAAACTAAAGAGGAAATTATGCACATGTTTTTAAACTAAAAAGACACTTAACACACCAAAACTAATACAATCATTTCAGATCAGGTTGGTATCAAAGCTAGAGTTTATTCTCTGGTGTTGTTTAGTGCAAATAATTTTTTAAGTATTTGCAAGTTTTAGATGCTTACAAGGCTCAATCTCAAAAGAGAAGAAGGAAAATTGGTGGAAGCAGAAGGGTCTCAAAAGGAGCCAAAACAAAGGAAAGCAAGCTTTCCACAATCTCCACCACCTAGTTAACCTCCTAAAGAAGAAGAATCTCCATTAATCATGCCTCATGGGGAAGGATAAATCCATGAAGAAGTTGACCCTAAAGAGGAAGAAAGAGTCTTCAGGAAAGCATTCCTTGACATGACTGAGATGGTTAGAATTATTTATCAAGAAAGAAATGAGAGACTAGAAGGAGAATGATCTAAACTCCAAAAGGAAGGACAAGGACCTTCAGGAGGTCAACATGATGAAGACAAGCCAAAGAAGGGAAATGGAGGAAATGGAGGAAATGGAGAGCCACCATCTTCACCCTCATCTTCTTCATCATCATCATCCTCTACTTCTACTTCAGTACATCAGCCACACAAGTCCAAGAGCACTGTTAAAAATCCTTTTCTAAAACTTGATGTTAAGTTTGAATTTCCATTGTTTAATGGTGAAGTAAATGCAAACAAGATAGATAATTGGATTAGACAATTGGAGGTCTATTTGAGAGTACATAAAATTCAAGATGATGATACCAAAATTGAATTAGCCTCTTTGAGAATGGAATATGCAACACTTGTTTGGTGGGAAGCGAAGACAAAGAAAGAAATCAAGAAACATGGTAAGATTATTCTATCATGGTCAGATTTCATTACTGCTATTAAACAACAATTTTATCCATTAGCTCATATGAAGAAAGCCATCATGAACTCACATAACTTTAGGCAATTAAAGGGACAAAATGTGGAAGAATACACCCAAGAATTTAGGAGAATAGTTCTGTTATTAGGGGTGGATTGCAGAGACAAGATACTTTGTTAAAGTATATAGGAGGCTTACATAGCTACCTAAAACATAATATTCTCATGTTTAACCCCACCAGTCTAGATGAAGTTTGTGTTCATGCCACATATCTAGAAGTTAGAGGGAAGAACATTTCTGAAGAGGGTAGAAAGAAACCTTTTAAGGGTAAAGCCAAGGAAAAGACCTCAAAAGGTAAAAACAAAAAGAATGCATCTGTTAAGAAAGAGGGAGAAAAATTGACTTGTAAACATTGTTCAAAATAAGGCCACGATGAAAATCATTATTGGAAATTACATCTTGAATTGAGGCCAAAGAAACCCAATAACAAAGGGAAACCAAAAATTGTTGCTACAACTCAACATGATTTAGGATCTGATTCAGGTGATGAATCTAAAATCATAGCCATGGGATTGAAGAACGTGAAGGGAAAATAAATTGAAACTAAAACTAGTACCAGTACATCAAACTATCACATAAACACTCCAAATGAAGAAGAAAGAATAGAACTATTTCATGTGAGGGTCATATCCAAGCATACCAAGATTGACACATTGTTTGACAGTGGGTCACAATAGAAATTAATCTCTGAAGATTTGGTCAAGAAACTTAACCTTGAGACCATACCACATCCAAAACCATATCCATTGGGTTGGATTTGTAAGGATGCAAATCTACATGTTTCAAAGAAATGTATATTGAGGTTTGCAATCACTACAAGCTTTGTTGACACAGTTGAATTAGATGTGGTTCCACTTGACATAACTGGTATTGTACTAGGGATTCCTTACTTGTATGACAGGAAATCAATCTTCCATCGCCATGAGAATAGGTATCATTTATTCAAAGATGGCAAGGATTTCATTGTTAGAGCACATCGCAAGAAGAAAAACATTGCTTTGGTAAATGCTAGGCAGGTAAAGAGGCTGGTAAATTCAAGTAATAATTTTTTCTTCTTATGATTAAGCCTAAAGCTGATATTAATCATGAATCTTTTGAGGGATGTGATCCTAAGTTGAAATAATATTTATATGATGTGGTTAATGGAAATCATGATATGTTTCAGGAGCCGACAGGATTGTCTCCAAAAAGGGAAATTCAACATGAGATTCAGCTGCAACAAGATTGTCCTCTTCCAAACATCGATATGTATCGCATGTCAATAATGGAGAATGCTGAAATAAAGAGGAAAATAAAAGAGATGTTGGATAAAGGAATCATAAGGCCAAGCACCTCACCATGCAGTTCACCCATAGTCTTGATACCAAAGAAAGATGGGACTTGGCGCATGTGTGTAGATTTTCAAGCTTTGAACAAGATTACGGTAAAAAATCACTACCCACTCCCAAGAATAGATGATTTGATTGCTTAGATGAAAGAAGAAATTTTTTTCACTAATTTAGATTTACGAAGTGGATATCATCAAGTGAGAATTGCAGAAAGTGATATATGGAAAACTGCACTCAAAACCAAAAAAGGACCCTTTGAGTGGCTAGTTATACCTTTTGGTTTATGTAATGCACTGGAAAATTTCATGCAAGTGATGGATAATGTTTTTCAACCATTCCTTGATGAATTTTTTGTTGTGTACTTAGATGAAATTTTGATTTTTAGCAAAAAAAGAGAATATCATGTCTTGCATGTGAATAGAGTGCTTGATATTTTGAAGAAAGAGAAATTGTTTGTTAAGATGTCAAAATGTGAGTTTTGAAAGTATTCTTTGGTATATTTGGGACATATTGTAGGAGGAGGATAATTGAGGATGATCCTTCTAAAGTGGAGGCCATTGTGAATTGACCCACACCCAAAATAGTTACCGAGGTAAGAAGTTTCTTAGGTGCAACTCAATATTGGAGGAAGTTTATCGCTAAAGTTTCTTCCATCGCAGCTCCTATGTATGCAGTGACAAGTGTGAAGAAAGGCTTCCAATGGGGAGGAAAACAGCAGCAAGCTTCGAATCTTTAAAATACAATATCATTTTATCTCCAGTCCTTGCATTACCAAATTTGAGACAACCATTCAAGATACAACTGATGCTAGTGATTATGCCATGGGTGTAGTACTTTTGCAACATGGTATGCCTATCGCCTTTCATTCAGAAACTTTTAACGGTGTTGTGACTAATTATCCTACATATGAGAAATAACTATATGCGTTGGTACAAATTGTAAATAAGTGGAAACACTACGTGATGGGTAAAGATACTATTGTACATACCGATCACCAACCATTACAGTACTTGTAGTTGCAAAAAAAATTGCAGCAGTCAAGACATTTCAGGTGGATGGGATTTCTTTAACAATTTCACTTGGTTATAAGGTACAAGAAAGGTATATTCAATAAATTTGCAGATATTCTTTCAAGATCAATCATTAGTGCTTCTACTTTACTCAAAAACTGTTGTACATGAGAGTTACATAGAACAATATGCACATGACATTGATTTCCAAGATGTGTATGCTAGTTTGAGTGAAGGGAATCAAGTTGAAGAAAAAGATTATCACATGCATAAAAAATTGTTGTTTCATTTGGGAAAGCTATGTATTCCACAAGGAGAGAGGCTAAGTGTCATGAGAGAAGCTCATTCTTCTCTTATTTATGGACAGTTTTGGGTAAGAAAAACAATGGTGCATCTACAGAGGTATTTTTATTGGCCTCGCATGATAGATAGTGTGTCACATTTTATAAGAGGTTGTTCTATGTGTGAAACAAGTAAGCATAGTAATAGGAAGCTTGGATTATACATGCCACTATCGGTACCATCAAGGCCTTGGGAGATATCTCCATGGACTTTGTTGGAGGTCTGCCTATGTCAAGAAAACAACATGATTACCTTTTTGTAGTTGTGGATAGATTCATTAAAATGTGTATACTTATGCCATGTAATAAAACCATTATTGTTGAAAAAACTACTGAACTTTATTTTCAAAATGTTTGGGTTCATTTTGGATTGCCCACTTCTATTGTTAGTGACAGGGATTCTAGGTTCATTAGGAATTTTTGGTCAATTCTATGGAGAATGATGGACACAAAGTTGAAAAAGAGTACCGATTTTCATCCAAAAACATATGGACAAACCAAGGTGGTGAACAAAACCGTTGTGCATCTATTAAGAGGATATTGCAGCAAACATCCTAATTTATGGGATGAACAACTTCATTATATTCATCACGCTTACAACCGGGAAAAGCACTCTTCAACACAAACCTCACCTTTTGAAGTATGCTTTGGGTATTTTCCAAAATCAACATTATAATTCATCTTTGGGAAGGATGTTGCAATTCATGGCCATAATGACATTGATAAGGCTCGAAATTTCATTGAGAAAATTCATATTATACATCAACAATTTCAAGAACAACTTGAGAAAAGTCAAAGCAAATACAAAGAGAGGCATGAGAAACAACGGGTTGATCACAAGTTTCAAGAAGGAGATGAGGTATGGTTGCACATTAGCAAAGAAAGGATGCAAGGGGAAGGTAAAATGCTCAAACCCATTTGCTATGGTCCTTTCAAGATCATAAACAAAGTTGGTAATAATGCATTCCAACCTGACTTTGTTGGCAATATGATGCAGAGTGTTGTCCTTGATGGCAACCCACTGAATGAAGATGAAGACATGAAAGTGTTGACATGTGTTGTCCTTGATGGAAAACCACCTGATGAAGTTATTCTTGACCTGATGGACTTGGTAATGGTAAATCGATATACGATGACAAGGCACATTTAGCAATATGATGTGGGTATTTATGCAGACCAACCTACTTGATGAAGATGATGACAAATTACTTGATACGGTACTTGATGACTAATATGCGGTAGAACTAAATCAGATGAACAACATCTACAATAGTGGAAGGCAATGAAGAAGGTACCAGCATGTGATGATTATGATGAAAAAGTATGTCCTAGGAAATGCGGATTTCCTAAAGAGGCCGGAGAGTCGCGTATGCACGCGGAAAAGAACGTTCAAGTCGCGTATGGGCAGCGCTCCGAAAGTGAAAAACCGGGGTAACCACCATGGTATTGACCCATTGTATTGGGTAATGATTCGTCTAAATGACCCCGTCCAGGAATACCATCGGAAGTAATGTGGTTTTGGCTCATGGTATTGAAAAAGGGTAAACCTATAAAAAGAGAAGAAATTCATTGTGCAAATCATGAGTGTGGGAGCAAGATGTCTGAGCTTGAATGAATACTTCTCTGTGAAGTATATCTGTATGGAAAGGGTAAAGGTTTGATGATAGATCTGAATCTATGATGCACCTATGAAGAAATGAAGAAGGGGATCTAGATCTGAAATGTACTTGTATTTGCTAGATCTATTTGTGGAAGGCTTAGATCTGAGATGAGGTGAACATCTGTCTGAAGTAAAAGGGTAAATCTGATCTGAATATCTGATCTGAAGAAGTATGCTGCTCTATAATGGTTGAAGATCTATATGCTAGTTCATTGCAGAGGAAGCACGTATATACGCGGCTTTGCTGAAGAGAAAGCGCGTATGCGCAATGAAATGAGCTCTGTAATATGTACAGAAGAATACGCTGGTTTGTTTGAACGGAAGCGTGTATATACGCGACATCAGTGAAAGGAAAGCGCGTATGCAAACTAATAATAGTGAGAGTACGTAGTAGAAATTTCGATCTCTTCTGTTGTTCTTGATTTTGTGTGATGAGTTATATGTATCTATTTCATGGTTGACTGTGCTTAAAAGTATGGAAAGGGTCCAGTCTGGAAATATGATGAAATGTGGCCTGCAAGTGGTGTTCTAAAGGAAGCTTTGGATCCGGTGTGAAAATTGATGAAACGTGGTCCATAGAGGTGCTAAGGGTTGTAGCCTTCAGTCAGGGGGTTGAAGCTCCCTTCCAGGTGAGGCTAGTAAACGAGATCAGGGGGTCGTAGCTCCCTTCCAGGAGAGGCTGGTAAACGAGTTAGGGGGTTGGAGCTCCCTTCCAGGAGGAAGGCCAAATGCAGCAGCTTGAGGTGGGTGCACTGAGAAATATGTTTGGTAGCCAATGACGAACGAGCTGTGTTTGTAAGATGTTTTCTCAATAATAAAATATTGAAGGCTGAGCAACTGCAGTGGTGGTTTTCTCCCGACTTGGGTTTCCACCTAAAAATCCTGGTGTTCATGTGTGATGCTTTGTGTGATGGTTTGCTCTGTTCTTACTGCACATGTTTACTGTTTATTAAACATCTGATGAATGAATGATGGAATGATTTAAGTGAAGAACTAATGACATAATTAGATATCTGTGTATACGCGAGTTTCATAAAGGGTATCCGCGTATATACGCGAGTCTGTTTTAGGAAAGTAGCGTATGGGTTTTAGAAGCAAGAAAAAGTAAAAGTTTTGAATATGTAGTAAATACTGATTCACCCCCCCCTCTCAGTATTTTTCCCAACAATTGGTATCAGAGCAGGTCCTTCTGCAGAAGCTTGATCGCTTGAAGGAGATCCGTCGCAATGGGAAGTCAAGAAGGAATAATGTCTATAAAGCCACCTATATTCAATGGAAGCAATCTGATATTCTGGAAGGTACGTACAAAAGCATATCTGCAAAGTCTTGGTGCAGATGTATGGGCAATCATGGAAGAAGGTTATCAATACCCAGCAAGTATTCCTACTGATGCAGCAGAAAGGAAGAAGTATGAAATCAATGCCAAAGCAGTGAATGTATTATTAGGAAGCATGTCTGAATCAGAATTTGCTAAAGTGATGCAGCTACATTCAGCAAAAGAAATATGGGACAAAATCATTCTAAGCTATGAAGGAGACACAAAGGTAAAAAGTGCAAAACTCCAAACTCTTAGAATTGAATGTGAAAATTTGAAGATGCATAGTGATGAAAGTGTTGCCAGTTTCTTTCTTCGTCTAGATGATATTGTAAATCGGATGAGAAATTTGGGTGAAACCATAACCGATACTACTCTGGTGGAAAAAGTTTTAAGATCCTTGACTTCAAAATTTGACTCTAAGTCTCATTCTAAAGAAAATAGAAGCTCCAAACTCTACTGTTGAAGACTAACAACATGGTATTACGTGCTTTTAGTAGGACAGGAGGTCCTTCTCAAATCAGAGAAGCTGTTTTTAAGGTATCTGCAAAAGGAAAAGAAAAGGAAGTTGTCAAAGAATCCAGCTATATATCCGAAGAAGAAGAAGCAAATTTCATGAGAAAACTCCAACTAGGTACTGGAAGATTCAAAGGTAAGCTTCCCTTCAAATGTTTTGAGTGTGGAAAAATTGGTCATTATGCTGCAAAGTGTCCTTATAAAGAAACATCTGCTAAAGGAAAAGAAGTAGCAAGAAGGAATAAGAATCGATCTAGCACAAGAAAAAGTTATTATACTAATGAAGACAGTGATGGGTCATTTGATAGTGAGGAAGAATGTGAAGAATATTTTAGACTTCTCATGGCATTTGAACAAAAAGAAGAAAAGGATACTTTTGTGGATGCTCTAGAGGATAATGATTTTCTTGAAGAAAACAATCAACTCAAGGTATACCTAGAATAAAATAAGATCATCATAGAATCACTGAAAAATCAGATTGAAGAAGAAAAGAAGCACAGGGAGAAAGCAGAATGTGAAGTGGTAAGTCTAAGAAAAGAATTAGAGAAAGTTCAGACTCTGAATCTCAGATTTGCTAAAGGATCAGATACCTTAGATGAAATTATCAAGGCACAACATTCTCCTCTCATAAAAACAGGTCTTGGATATATTGGGGAATCCTCTAAGGCTTCAGCACCGAACTATCTAAAGGCAGAAACTACTGGTTTACAATATTTTGCCTCTCAACAAGGAAGAAAGGATTCTTTTCAGGTAAAGCAGGATCATCTCTCTTCAAGGAACACTGACAGGAAAAACTTTCAAAGAAGGTCCAACCAGCAGGTAAATCCAAATAGAAAATTTCATAATTACAAAAATGTCTATTTCAATGGACAATGCTTTTCATGTCACAATTTTGGTCATAAAGCTGCTCAATGTGTTGCCTACAAAACCATCATGACAAGAGAAGCAAGAAAGAAAAGGTTGGATACTGAACCAAAGAAGAATACCTATAACAAATTTTCTCCTCTTCAAAATGAAGTTGAATGTGCTTATTGCAATAACTTTGGCCATGAAGAATCTGAATGCAGGAGCAAAGTTCAGCCAAAAGAGCATCTTCCTTCAAAATCCAAGGTATGGAAAAAGAAGGAATTACAGGTTGAAAATTGTGTCATAGCGTTATTTGCAGAAGGTGAAGAAAATCAATGGTACATTAATAGTGGATGCTCAAGACACATGACAGGTGACAAAAACAAACTTCGTGCATATAGTGCTCTAGAAAAGGAAAAGAAAGTTACTTTTGGAAATGATACTCCTGCTGTAATTAAAGGAAAAGGGTCTGTGTTTCTAAGAGAAAACGTGAAGGCTAATGATGTCATGTATGTGGATGGATTAAGGCATAACCTGTTAAGTGTAAGTCAAATGTGTGATCAAGGAACTGAAGTTGTCTTTAGTTCAAAAGAATGTGTGGTTTGTGATCTTGATACAGGTAAAACTATTATAAAAGGGAAAAGAACTCCAAGCAACCTGTATGTATTGAAGAACTGCAAAGATCAATGTTACTTGAGCAAATCTTCAGAAAAGTGGCTATGGCATAGAAGGTGAACATACGAGCTACTATAAATCAACGAAAAACAAAAGCATATTTCAAGTTGTTGACGATCTTTTAATGTTAATCTGCAGAGAAGTATACTATGCAAATCTTGTCGATTTGGTGTATGGAACCGGAGAGTACGATTTAATGCCAAAAGAAAGGATCTTCAATTAATACGAACTCATTCCTCTGGTAGCCATCTGTATTCTATGAGGAAATTGTCACCACGCGGGGAAGAATACTATATCTTATTTATTGATGATTACTCTAGAATGTGTTGGATCGGGTTCATTAAACACAAAGATGAAGCATTTGAAAAATTTCAGATCTTCAAAGCATTGGTAGAAAATGAATTAGATCTAAAAATCAAGTGTCTTAGATCTCATCGAGGAGGAGAATATACATCAAATGAATTCTTTGAATTTTATGAACAACATGGCATAAAAAGACAGTTCTCTGTAGCAGGCACTCCACAACAAAATGGCGTAGCAGAAATAATGAATAGAACAATTCAACAACTGGCTAGAGCTATGCTCGATGATTCTGGAACTCCTGACATGTTTTGGGGTGAAGCAGCACATACAACAGCTAACATTCTCAACAAGGCTCATGTTCGGGTAAAACAAGTATGACCTGCGCTGGAACTTTGTGCTGGTAATTCTGTGACATTTGAAGTTTTAAGAGTAAATGCTTTATCAAAAAATAATGATGAAAAGCATGAAGTTTGAATCTAGTCGGATAAAGAATATTTCTTGATTCCACTCATCTTCAAGCAAGCACTTAGAATATTATAATGAAAGGCTTCGAAAGATTGTTGAATGTGTTGATGTTGTTATTGATGAGTCTCCTGCAGCCCCTAAAGAAGAAAAACAAACAACAAATGAAGATGATGATGACTTATTTCCTTCTACATTAGATGGAAATGATATAGACAGTGGATCCAATGAAGAAACTGAAAATGATCTAACTGGAAAAACTCCATCCAGATATGTTCAAAAGAATCATCCTGAATCTCAAATCTTGGGAGACAAGGAATCAGGTGTACGAACAAGGAGAACTCTTGTGGGATCTTCTAGTCATCTGGCACTTCTATCCACAATTGAACCACTCAATGTCAATCAAGCTAGCAAAGATGAATGTTGGAAGCAAGCCATGGATGAAGAGCTTGATCAAATTGAAAAGAATGACACTTGGGAATTGGTACCAAGACCACGTGATAAAAATGTCATTGGAACTAAATGGATTTTCAAGAACAAGTTAAATGAGAATGGGGATGTTGTAAGAAACAAAGCTAGACTGGTTTGCAAAGGGTATACTCAACAAGAAATTATAGACTTTGAAGAAACTTTTGCTCCTGTAGCTAGACTTGAAGCCATAAGAATGCTTCTTGCTTTTTCAAGTTATCAACAAATCAAAGTTTATCAAATGGATGTTAAATCTGCTTTTCTTAATGGTGATCTAGAAGAAGAAGTATATATAGAACAATCGGAAGGATTCATTTTGGGCAATGATGAAAATCTTGTTTGTAGACTTAAAAAGGCTTTATATGGTCTCAAACAAGCTCCAAAAGACACATTATGTCTGTCAACCGCTCAACAAGGATTTTCAAAGAATTAACGTACTTATTTATACAAAAGTTGAAAATGATAAACTACGAGATTGTAGTTGTATATGTTGATGATATATTTTTGGGAGTAAAAGAAGAATTTGAATAAAGATTTGCTTCTGTCATCTTGACAAAAAATTTGAAATGTCCTTGTAGAACTAACATTCTTTCTTGGCTTGCAAAGCACATCAAACTACGGATGGTATATTCTATCCTGGCTTAAAAATATCTTAAACAATTAAAGTATTGGCATGAAGAATACAAACATCTGCAGTACACCAGCAAATGCATTTGGATGCAATCTATAGGTTCTGCGCGATAATTCCCACGGTGAATCAGCCAGAATACAGATCAATGATAGGAAGTCTACTTTATCTCACTGGGACTAGACCAGACATTATGCATGCAGTTGGGATTGTTGGACGATTCCAAGCTAATCCAAAAGAGTCTCACCTTCAGGCTGTTAAAAGAATTTTAAAATATCTACAAGGAACTCAAGACTTTGGTCTATGGTATCCAAAGAATGCTGATCTTACTCTTCATGCTTACACTGATGCAGATTGGGCTGGAAGTGTTGATGATCGGAAAAGCACTAGTGGTGGTGCATTCTATATGGGAACCCGGTTAGTATCTTGGTTCAGCAAGAAGCAAAATTCTATTGCCTTATCTACAGCAGAAGCAGAATATGTGGCTGCCGCATCTTGTTGCACTCAACTCCTTTGGATGATGCAAACCTTACAAGATTTTCAAATCAAATGTACACCTCCTGTTCCCATTAAGTGTGACAATACAAGTGCCATCATTATTTCAAAGAATCCTGTTATGCATTCGAAGACCAAGCACAGTCTCATCAAATATCACTTCTTACGTGAACAAGTGCTTGAGAAAAAGGTGAAGTTGGAGTATGTTCCCTCCAAAGAACAAGTTGTTGATATCTTTACCAAACCTCTGCCCAGGGAAGCGTTCGAGTATCTAAGACAGAAGCTGGGAGTGTTCTCTACCAGTCAAAAGAACAAATCTGCATAAATATAGAAGATTTTATTGGATATGCGGGTTTCCTGAAACACAGTCGCGTATATACGCGAGTTCATGCACAGAAAACCGCGTATGTCTGATTGCTGACAATTTTCTGTTTGGAGTCAGCTCTCTTCAGCACAGCTGCAGTGCTGCTTGGTATCTATGATACTGTTTGGTATCTCTGGTGGTGTTCCAGCTCTCATAATTCTATTTCTAATGTTTTGAGAAAGATGCCTTGATGATTTGTTGGTGAAAATGTTCAGGATGCACAAAATAAGGGGGAGCCTTAGTCATATGGAAAAGCTGCTTGGATGCACAGTTTTAGGGGGAGAATTAGCTTTGCTAAGTATCATGCATTGTTGGCATTATGATATTTCTGAAAAATGTTCTCTTTCTTGAGGACTTTCTGGTGTTGGTCATAAATGGTCATATTTGTATTTTGATGAAAAGGTCTTGTTGAGACCCATGATGTAAAATTGTAATATTCAGTCATGTAAGGACTTGTAAAATTTTGTAAACCCACTTGGTTGGGTAGCTGAGTCAAATTTTGTAAACCCACTTGGTTGGGTAGCTGAGTCAAATTTGTAAACCCACTTGGTTGGGTAGTTGAGTCTCATATGTAAATCCACTTGGATGGATCTTTGATGTAAGTATGAGTCTTCGGTGATAGGAAATTCATAGAGTCTTGTACTTCATTGGAAAATATGTTTGAAAATTCCACATGAACTCAGGGGGAGCTTGGTCACTTTGAAGTATATATCAGATCTGCAGAACGCTTCTTCCACATGAGGAGAAAAGGGGGAGAGTATGTTGGTTTTGATCCGCCCTTTGCCCTTGATGTCAAAGGGGGAGAGTGACATGGTTTTTGAATGAAGAGAAAGAATGGTGTCAAAAATGGAGAGAGTGACATGGTGTCATTGTATTCTTAATGTACCTATCTGTTGTGGTAACCAAACACCATCGTGGTTGCCATCAAGTCCAAAGGGGGAGATTGTTGGCAATATGATGCAGAGTGTTGTCCTTGATGGCAACCCATTGAATGAAGATGAAGACATGAGATTGTTGACATGTGTTGTCCTTGATGGAAAACCACCTGATGAAGTTATTCTTGACCTGATGGACTTGGTAAATGATGTAAATCTGATATGCAATGATGTTTGTTAGAAATATGATGCTGAGTGTTGTCCTTGAATGACAACCCACTTGATGAAGATGATGACAACTTACTTGATGCAGTTGTGCTTGATAGAATATGTCTTGATGAACTAAATCTGACGTATCTACAGTAAGTACAGAAGGCAATGAAGAAAGGTATTCAGCATGTGATAGTTCTATGATGAAAAGAGTATGTCTCTAGGCATACGCGGATTTTCCTAAGGGAAGTCGCGTATGCACGCGGGAAAGAGCGTTCCAAGTCGCGTATGGGAAAAAAGCGCTCATAAAGTGCAAAACCAGGGGTAACCACCATGGTATTGACCCATTGTATTGGGTAATGATTCGTCTAAATGACCCCGGCCAGGAATACCATCGGAAGTAATGTAGTTTTGGCTCATGGTATTGAAAAAGGGTAAACCTATATAAAGAGAAGAAATTCATTCTGCAAATCATGAGCGTGGGTGCAGATATCGAGCTTGAATGAATACTTCTACGTAATATCTGTATGGAAAGAATGAGTTTGATGATAGATCTGAATCTATGATGCACCTATGAAGAAATGAAGAAGGGGATCTAGATCTGAAATGTACTTGTATTTGCTAGATCTGTTTGTGGAAGGCTTAGATCTGAGATGAGGCGAACATCTGTCTGAAGTAAAAGGGTAAATCTGATCTGAATATCTGATCTGAAGAAGTATGCTGCTCTATAATGGTTGAAGATCTATACGCTAGTTCACCGCAGAGGAAGCGCATATATACGCGGCTTTGCTGAAGAGAAAGCACGTATGCGCAATGAAATGAGCTCTGTAATATGTACAGAAGAATACGCTGGTTTGTTTGAACGGAAGCGCGTATATACGCGACATCAGTGAAAGGAAAGCGCGTATGCAAACTAGGGTTTGCTGAAGTCTGTGGTAAGAAATGTCTGATCTGTTCTGCTGGTTTACTGATTTTTGTCAGTGAGTTATATGTATCTGTTTCATGGTTGACTGTGCTTAAAAGTATGGAAAGGGTCTAGTCTGAAAATATGATGAAACGTGGCCTGCAAGTGGTGTCCTAAAGGAAGCTTTGGATCCAGTGTGAAAATTGATGAAACGTGGTCCTTAAATTGTTGAGGTTGTAGCCTTCGAGTCAGGGGGTTGTAGCTCCCTTCCGAGGTGAAGTGCAGTAAACGACAACGTAGCGAGGGGTCGTAGCTCCCTTCCGGAGAGGCTAGTAAAAACGAGTCGGGGTTGCATGATTCTTCGAGAGGAGAGGGTAGTAAACGTGGCAGTGGGTGCACAACGTCTTTGGTGATGCACCAGCACATATGTTGTAAGATGTTTTCTCTATAATAAAATATTGAAGGCTGAGCAACTGCAGCGGTGGTTTTCTCCCGACTTGAGTTTCCACCTAAAAATCTTGGTGTCCATGTATGATGCTTTGTGTGATGGTTTATTCTGTTGTTACTACACATGTTTACTATTAATCAGATGAATGAATAGTGCAAAGAACTAAGTTAATAAATATCTGCATATCTAGATCTCTGCTAATATGCGAGTTGCATGAAGGATATCCGCGTGTATACGCGAGTTTAATAAAGGAAAGTAGCGTATGGGTTTTAAAGAGTGAAAAAGAAAAAAGTTTTGAATATGCAGTAAATACTGATTCACCCCCCCCTCAGTATTTTTCCCAACAGACTTGCCTTCTTACATGCAAATGTATTTAGTTATTAATGTTGAAAACTTACGCTTGTATGAGCCACCTTTGATTGATGATCAAGGAAGTGATGTTCAGCTACCTTCTATTGAAGATTTCTTGCTAGAATTTCTAGATGAGATCAAAGAAGAGACAATTCTTGACAGGAGGACAAGAGCATCAAAGAGGGGAAGTGTTGACTACCTTCGAGTTGCGCTCAAAGGCACTAAACCAAGCAAGGAAAAATGGATGGAGGTTGGAAAGGTGAGGGACCTATACCCTCATCTACTGAACAGGTAATCAAGTCTTTTATGGTCCAAAAGTTTCCCAATGGGGAGGAATGATCAGGAGTTCATAAATTTTGCTCAAAACTAAAAGTTACAGGATTGGGTTGAAACCAGGATGGTTGAGTAGATCTCGTCTTCCTGATTCTGGCGCCATGAACGGTTCGAAAACCCGATGGCGTATGAGAAATATATTGCTTTCTGATCGAAATGACAAACAGATAAATTTGCGAAAGTTTGACCAGGTTTGACTGGGATGCACAGTTAGCAAAGTGGAAGGTACAGTCAGTAAAATAGAATATTCCTCAAAATATTTCTTTCTTCGATCCAATCGTGGTTTGAAAAGTGTCAGGATTTTATTGGAAGGTACGGGGTTGGGAGGGCCAATCAGAAGTTGTCATGTGGCCATCCCTAAGGCCGCCACATGGTCCTGCAACTAAACACTAAAATTTTGTGAGGGTCCACAAGAATCGACTCCCTGACCTCTGCTGGGCATGCATAACCATTTACCATCCGCGCTACAAGAGTTTCTTAACCATATTGGGTTGCGAGTTGTATTTAACGTTTTTTACATTTTCATTTGGGGGTTGGGAACCGTCGGCAGTCCTAACTTGCCAGCGGTTCCCTGAAGCATATCACATGGTAGCATTAAAAAACAACACCACGTGGGAAATACCTAACCCACCAACTTCAACCCACATTTCAAACTCGTTCAACCATGGCTTAAACATAAGTTCCGCACGACAGTTCTGTTAACCATTTGTAACTAACAGTTTTGGAGGTGCGCATGTGGCCACCACCCAAATCATGGAATTTAACACGCAGACGGATTTGGCAGACAGTTAGCGGACGCGCCATTTTTGGCAGCCTCTCCAATTTTAACTCCAGTTAAGTGGAGTTTTCCACTTTTAGTGGAGATTTCCTAAGTGAAACTGGGAAAAAGTGTAGGAGGCCCAATTTTCAACCATTCTGAGTGAATGAAGAGTCATTTTTTACGAATTGGATCATTATGGAGCCATTGGTGTAGAGAAAACAACCATTAGATCAATGTAACTACATGTAATAGCAACATTTTGAGCATAATGAAAGATGGACAAGCCATTGGGAGTTGGACTAGAAAATGTAACCCAAGAGGGGTGACCTACTTCGTCATGTTTTACACTACTTTTCAGTGTTATTTAAGCTTGTTTTATGCTTCTAATTCACTTAAAATCATCTACAATTCATGGAAAAAATCCTTAATCCTTATGTAAACTAAAGAGGCAATTATGCACATGTTTTTAAACTGAAAAGACACTTAGCACAACAAAACTAATACAGTCATTTCAGATCAATTAGTCCTCACTAAATCTATGCTTTAGGATATTCTGATTTATCAAATGTTAATTATGTCTACACCTAAAATTGTTTCGAATACTTTCATTTCAAAATGGAGATATTCCTTTAGAGGTGCACAAATAAGGAAAAGAGATATTCCTTGGTGGCATGGGAGAATCTAGCCTTGCCAAAGAGATATGCGGGTTAGGTTTGTGTGACCCAAAAATTATAAGCATGACATTAGGGGTGAAATTATGGTGGAGGTGGGTAATATATGATATTGAGTTATGGAAGAAGATCTGGTTTCGAAAGTACACTCCTCTCATGTCGCAAGAGAAGAGATTAATACATGAGTCAACTATTGGTGGATCAAGTGTGTGGATGTGGGATTGGGAAAATTGAGTGGTTGTGAGGAGACATGATTTTTGGGGGATACAAAAGGGATATTCAACTTTTGGGATGAAGCTTGGAAATAGTTACCACAACTAGTTGAGTGATAATACTTTAAATTTCTTAAAAGTTTTACAACCGGTTTAGGAGCGGTGAAAGTTAGGGACTATTGGTAGGTGGAACTAGATGATGAACTTTGGCAGAGGTGGAAAGTTAAGGAATATTGGACCTGCTCGTCTCAGGAATTTCCTTAAGAATGATTTCAATGGGTATTATTGGAAAGGAAAATATAGATCTCACAGGACAAAGAAATATTGCATTGGGGTAATAGTCCAATTGGAATGTTTACTTTAATATAATCTTATTCCTTTCTTGTGAGTCGTGATAATGTAGAGAAAGGAATTATTTGGGTAAGATATGGTTGGGGATTCACTGACTCAAAATATCAACTTTCATATGGTTGGGAGCAAGGCGCGTGCTACTCACTCAGGACCATATTAGAAAGAAAGGAATTGAAGGGCCATCATTTTGTTCTCTCTATTCAAAGGTTAAAGAGATTATGGAACATCTACTTAACTCCTATATGTTTGCATAGGAAGTGTGTTTGTTTATTTTCTTCGTTTTCATACATGATAATCAAAATAGAAAAAATTTAGTAGAATCTGTATCTCAATTAATTTTTTTGCATTCAAAAACCCTATAGTAAATAGGGCTTGGATCCTAGCTACATGTTTTTTTCCCTAGAATTTGTGGAAGGAGATTAATGCAAGAATTTTCAAGGAAAAGAAGAGAAAGGTTATAGCGATTAATGAAGTAATTATACAAAATATAAGAGAAAATATTATTTTGTTCTCTTGGTTGATTGATGATTGGAAGGTATACAGTCTAGAGGTAGTAATGCTAAAGAAACTAAATATGAATAAGAACATGAGCATTCCCATAGATAAATTTCCATAGGACCTAAATCTTTCATTGAATACTTCTTTCTTCCTCCTCCTCATGGTTTTATCAAACTGAATTTGATGGATAATTTAAGAGTAACCCTAGAATTGTTGGTTTTGGAGGTGGATTTCGTGATTGGAACTCATCCACTTGAGTTTTTTCGCATAGAGTTTTGGATCAACCTTGGTCATAATAAAAACCTCTCATCATGTGATCCAGGTGGATATTGGTGGTCACCCACCTATTCCACTTGGGGCCCCACCATTGTCTCTTTCAATTTTTCAGTTTCCGCACAACTTACTATTTTTAGCAGTTTTTCGGGTCCTGAACTTCCGGAGCCGTTTTGAGGCCCTAAACGACGTTTTTTGGGAAAACGAAGAGAAACATGGGTCCATGGACCGATGTTGCTAGTTCAAAATTTGTAGTCCTCGGATAGATATTTCTAACGAGGTATGGTACGCGTCAAACAGAGATCGTATGCCAAATTTACGCCCCTGGGAAGTTGAAACACCAATTTACCCAAACGAGGCCCATAGTTTTGGTGCTTCATCTCCTAGGGTTAGGGTTTTGGCTGTTTAGGATTTCCCATTGTTTCTAAATAATAAATAGGCCCTCGAGCCTCATTGTAATGTAGTTCAGAGGCCTGTATCTGCCACATCTCTTCTCAGAGATAGCTACCAGTGCCCTAGATAGTTTTATTTACATTCTGTCTGTAAGCAAATTTCAGTTCTTTGATATTAATGAAATGAAGTGTTATTTCCGCTGCATCTCTGTATTTTTGGTTATATGTTTATTCTATTGCGTTCTTGCATAAATCCAGATCAGTGGTATCATAATGGTCTGCTTTTTCTCGATCCTTCTTTGCATGTCCCCAACGAGGTCGGGGTATAAGGAGCTAGGGCTCGATCTGGTGGAACCTTTGCAAGATCAGCCTCGCAAACCTCGACGGATGCCCATGGGGGACGAAAAGAAAGATGAGGGAGCATGAGATCCTATCAAAATATTGCTCGAGGAGGCCCTCGAAAAACAAAGGAACGCGATGATGGATAACTTTGCTCAGATCCTTCAACGGCTGCCCACTGACGGCGCATCTGCATCCAATAGCCACTCTGGAGGCACAACTCCTTTTAAGGTACCAGTAAATTTTGACATTCCCATATTTGAGGGTCAAATAGACGCAGATGTCGTAGATAGATGGTTGAATCTATTAGAAGGATATTTCTCTGTTCATGACTTTTTAGACCGGGAGAAGATTATTTTTTCACTCCTCAAAGCTACCCCCCATGTTAAAGACTGGTGGGAAACCTACTGTGAGAACAAGGACCAGACATAACCCTCTTTGTTCTCGGCCATACCAACTTGGAATTCTTTCTGAGATGCTGTCAAGGAATAGTACTATCTTGTGGGGAGCTATGAGGACAAGTACATACAATGGACCACGCTGCGACAACAAAGGGATCAAGATGTGCAAAGTTGGGTATCAAAGATTCAAGGAAAAATATGGTGCTAAAGTATCGTAGTTGTCTACATAGATACATTCAGGAGGAAATGGAGTTCCTTGACATCTCCTCTCTTGGTACGACATACCGATATGCTGCCAAGATTGAGCAGAAATTAAAATAGAAGAAGCGAGACTTTGGATTTGTGAATCAAAAGCAAGGGAAAGGTGCTTCCAAACTGCAGAAAAAAGGGCAGAGCCAAGGCATGATGACCAAAGACAACCCATTGAAGTCACAAGAAAAGAACAGCACCGCAAAGCCAAAGAAGGACACGGGAAAGTGGTGTGAGTTCCATAAGAGCTCCACTCACAACACAAGTGAGTGTCGGGCCAAGCAGTCGCTAGTGGCCGAGATGAGGGCTTCTGAGTCAGATGCAGGCTCTGACTCTGAATCAGAACCTGAAAAGGGGAATGAAAAAGAGAAATATATTATTGATGCGGAGCCCAACACCACTGTTTCCACTACAAAGATCCAAAAGGAGGAACCGGAAGATCCAGAGGAGGAGGAATGTCTCTTCCACTCCCAGATGTGGGTAAAGGGCTCCCCTGTATAGTTCATTGTCGACAATGGGAGCCAAAAGAACCTCATTTCAGCAGACGCTGTGAAGCGGTTGGGCTTACTGACCACAACTCACCCACATCCATACACCATCGAGTGACTTCACCAAGGACAAGATCTCCGCGTCAGCCAGCAGTGCTGCCTTCCCTATAGCATCAAGCCCTTCACGGATGAGGTATTATGTGACGTTTCTCCTATTGATGTTTCTGATGCATTATTAGGACAACCATACTTGTGGAAGCGTCATGCTGTGTATGAGTCTCGACCTCGTGCTGTTATTGTTACTTTGGGAAATAAGTTGTACAGGATACCAGAGGTACCACCTCCTGCTGCTATCTCTTTGGTTACTGCAAAACAATGCAGTAAGCTCATTTCCCAAACCAAGAAATTTTTTTTCTTGATGATCCGCCCCCAGGGCAAGAAGAAGACTGTGGCCATGACCTCCAGACAGGGCTCCTCTGCAAAACAACAAAAAATGGATAAGGTTTTGGAGGAGTACGGGGACATATTCACCTCACCCACAAGGGTTCCTCTACACTGTCAGGTCAAGCACCCTATTGATCTGACCCCAGGTGCGCCGCTACCCAATGGACCAATCTATCGGTGCTCTATTCTGGAGAATGATGAAATCAAGAGGCAGATTCAGGAGTTGTTGCAGAAAGGTCACATCATACCAAGTTCATCGCCCTGTGGGATCCCGATCATGTTGGTATAGAAGAAGGATGGGACGTGGAGACTCTGTATTGACTATCGGGCGCTGAACAAGATCACTGTCCAGAATAGGTACCCAATCCCACTGATTGATGACCTTCTGGACCAAATCAAAGGTGAAAAATATTTAGCAAGATCGACCTATAGTCTGGGTATCACCAGGTACCAATTGAACCCTCCGATGTGTGGAAGACTGCCTTCAAAGCCAAGGAAGGCCTTTTCGAATGGCTGGTCATGCCTTTCGGGTTGACGAATGCTCCTGCAACCTTCATGAGGATGATGGACGACATCTTGTGGCCATTCACCAACTCATTTTTAGTGGTGTACTTGGATGACATTCTGATCTTCAGCCAAACTTGGGAAGAGCACCTTCACCACATCCAACAAGTCCTCAAAACACTGTGGAAACACAAGTTGTGTGCCAATTTGGAGAAGTGCACGTTTGGCATGACCCAGGTTCAATATCTGGGATACATTATTGATGAAAAGGGGGTGCATGTGGATCCAGCCAAGATCCAAGTCATTCGGGATTGGCCAGCCCCAACCACTATAACAGAGCTTCACAACTTTCTGGGTCTTGCTAATTTCTACCATAGATTTGTGTTGGGATTCTCTCATATCACTTGGCCCTTGAGTCAAGTCACCAAGGGAGGAGCGAGAACACAATTCTTTTGGTCAGAACCTCAACAGAAGGCATTCACAGAATTGAAAAATTGCCTTTGTTCTGCCCCAGTGCTCACATTACCAGACTTGCAACAACCATTTGAGATTGAGACAGATGCCTCTGACTATGCTATTGGGGTAGTTCTTACTCAACAGGGACATCCAGTGGCATATCACAGTGAGACATTGTTTGATACAGTTCACAAGTATCCCACTTATGACAAAGAAATGTATTCCATTGTGCAAGCTTGTGGACAATGGAAGCATTACATTTTGGGGAAGGAAACAATAATCCACACAGACCACCGGCCCCTGCAGTTCATACAGACACAAGGGAAGTTGTAGAATGATCGCCATCAGAAGTGGTCCACATATCTGCAACAATTTCATTTGAACATCAAGTAAAAGAAGGGTAGCACCAATAATGTTGCAGACTGTTGAGCCCCAAGATTGTTCTTTCTTTCATCTTACTTCACTCCATTTTCCTTTTTCCATTGTTATCCCAGGCCCAAATGATCAATGAAATTAGTTAAAATTACTTTTAGAATGAATAACATGGCTAACTTGCTAAGTTTTGTGATTTTGTCATTGTAATGCATTTTTAACTGAAACTAGCTACAGAATGCAGACATTCCGTAGCTAACCGCCAATTCTGAAGTTGTCTTCACGTTCAAGCATGTTCCAGGTGTCCTCTCAGGAAAAGCCACACATGGGTATTTTCCACATCATGTCCTCATCGTTCGTTGCTCACCATGAAGAATGAACCGAATTCTGGACATGGTTTTGGTACGTGGGAACTCATTCAAGGAGGCAGACTCCTAATAGGACTAGGACAGTCCAGATGTCCTTTGTCCCTCTACGCTGCCATCTTTAGAGTTATAGTACGATTTTGATATGAAAAGACAATGATCCCCATATTGTTGCAAGTTCTGTTATGAACATTTGATATAAATGCACTCGGGAAACCGAGAGGCTAGCTCTAGATTTTGATTAGATTTCATGGATTGACTGCTATATTTCTGAAGACTGAGAATACTCTGTTTCAAGTTATTTTACTTTAATGAAGAAGACAACATTGCTTTGAACGCATTGAGTTGATTTTGAGTTAGATTCCGTCTGGTGGTAGAGGGCCCCTGCCTCCTGAATGGCTTTACTTTCGTAATTTAGATAAGTATCTTAGTTTGTTTTCACGTTTTTGAAGTTTGAGTTCATAGTTAATTTCATTAGTCACTATAGCTATACTTGTTCTAAGAAAATCTTCCAAAAGATCATGATAATGAATGAGAAATGGTTGTAGTGTTATAGATTTTAATTGCAATTTCTTTTGTTCATTATCACAGTTGAACTTATTCTAAGCAAAATCTTCCAAAAAATCATTATGATGGCTAAGGCACGACTATGATACTGAAGGTTTCATTTGCTTGTTTACACTAGGTAGCATAGCTGATCTTACTCTTAAAACGCTCTTCCAAAACATCATAACAATGAGTAGGAAATAGCTGTGATGTCTTAGTTTTTAATTGTAATTGCTTTTAGTTTTCATGTTTGCATTTGCATTGAATTGTACAGCCAAGATTGTTCTAAGAAGCTCTTCCAAAACACCATTCATGATGGACAAAATAGGTTGTAGAATCCCATAGATTAATTGCATGATAACTTAGTTAGGGCACTCCGGAATCAAATTGCATTCAATTCATGCTCTGTTATTTCGTTTTAAGTTTGATAATGGCTTGTTAGTTCAGCACTGTTTATTGTAGACTAGTGACACCTTAGTTCAGTTCTAGCTTAGCTCATTGTATTTACATTCTACATTTAGTTGTCATCCATTGCATATTAAATTACATTAGTTGTTAAACTTAAACACCACGGCCTTCATTATTTAAAAAACTTCTTTTGTTCCAAACCTATATTAATTCATAACCATCTGGATAGAAGATAGTAACAGTCCAAGGCCTGGAGTACTTCTGCAACCTTTTTTTTATTTCACAAACAAACCTTTCCTCAAAAGACTATTCTAAAAATGTATAACCTTTGAGTGAAGTTTAGTGGTGTTAAACTAAGTTGCAGAATAGAATTAGGAGCTAGTTTTAGAGTAGAGATCTTTTGATGTTACAAGTGTTCTTTTCCAGATATGTTTCATAAACCTTTAATCATGGATGAGATGTTGTATCATTACAAGTTGATTGTTTAATTTTTTAATTAGGAGAATTTTTACACTTAGCTACCCATTCCTCAAGCTCTTCCAAAATATCCTTAATGAATGGTTTGGACAAGTTAAATTCATGTTGTGATTCATTTTCTTGAAGTCATTATCAAGCTTTGTATTTTTTCTAAGTCATAGTTTAGGTTTGGTTTTGTCTCAGTATTTGCATTTGTCATTTGTCATCAACAAATTAGGCTTCACTCTGTTTTTAACCAGTAGCTTCTTTCCATCAGCATTTATTTATTTTCCCTGTGAACATAAAACCACCAAAAGACCAAAAACATCATAAAACACTAACACAACGCAGTAAGAAACAAACACCTAGGCACATACAGTGCACCTCACTTCAGCAGTTTACCAACCCTGGTTGAAAATTAAATGAACTCAATTTAGGAGACTAGGTTGAGCACAAACATTTTGGCGTCGTTGCCGGGGAAGTGAAAACTAGGTAACCTTTGTTTCTTAACTCCAAAAAACAATTATATGCGTAGAGAGAGAGACTCAAGGGGTAGATTCATAAGCAGCAGAAGCAGAAGTTTGATTCCTAGAACACCACTTGTTTCACCTAGACCAAGAGCTAGTACACCTTCAACTCAGACCCACATTCCATCCTTTACTGATCCTGGACTTCTAGTAGACCTAAGATTAGATATTCCATTAGAGAAACCTTCCACTTCATCCACTGAACCTGCCTTAGAAGAAGATCCAAAGACTCCTGTTAGGGACACAAAATTTTCCACTTCCACAGGAGAATCAACCATGGCAGAAGAAGGGGGAGTAGGAGTCTTTAATGGAGAACACACATTATTTGGAGGGGGTAGAGGTAGAGGTAGAGGAGAAGGAGGTAGAGGTGCAGAAGGAGGAAGAGGTAGAAGAGAAATGGGAAGCTCTTTTGGGTTTCCTATAATGGATGAAGAAACTAATACAACCATGAAAAACATTTCACCCTCTGTCCTTCCAAACTTCTATGGACTTAAAACTGAAGATCCTGAAACCTTCCTATTTGAATTTGAAATCCTGTGTAGAACTTATGACTACTTACAAGATGTCAAAAACTTAAACTATTTCCTTCAACATTGAAAGGAGCAACATTGAAGTGGTTTATGAGTTTGATCAACAGTTCTATTAGGACATGGGAAGATATGAAACAAGCATTTCTAGAGAGGTATTTGGATTATTGTATGTCGGTCAATCATAAGGAAGAAGTGTTTAAGATGTTACAAAAAGAAGATGAAAACTTGGAAGATTTGTTGGAGAGATTTCATTACAACATCAAAAGAGCAAAAGTGGAAAACCTAGATCAAGACACCTTAAAAGCTCTTTTGTTGAAAACAATTAGGGATGAATGGTTGGATATCCTTAACATGATTGGAAAAGGGGATATATCACAGCTCACATTACCTGAAATATCTGAGTTATGTATCAACCTTTCAAGAGGGAAATCTAAAAATGTAAAAGGTCCAAGAGATCCTGCTCTTGCAAGGGCAAGTAAGTCTGCTTCTGGGACAGTAAGTAGATCAGAAATAGGACATATGCTTGATGATTTCAAATCTGATATCTTAGGGAGTCTTAGTGAACAAATAGACACCCTTAAGATACAAAACAAGAAAAAAGTTGAATCTGATGCCTTGGCAATATTTTGTCCCAAATGTAGAAAGAAACATGCCTTGAGAGAGTTTCCTTTGGATGTAAAAGTTGTAGAGACCTGTGTCATTTGTTCTGAAAAACATGAGACCAAGAATTTTCCTTCTCTTCTTGGTCTCAAAGCTGTCTTTCAAGAGGAAACTCCTACATATTCCACAAAATCTCTCAATTTTGTCTCTAGAAGGCCTTGGCAAGGACCTCAAACACAAGGATTCCATGATCAAATGTATAACCAACCTCCACCTTGGAATTCTTGGTAGCAACCTTGGCCTGAATTTCAAAATCAATCTCAAGCTTGGGCACAAGGAGCACAAAATCCCTATGGAAGATACTCTCAGTACTATCAGTATCCACCATCCTATCCACCATACCCACATTTTTATCCTCAAAATCCGTAACAAAATTTTCAACAAAATACTCAATAACATTATCAGAACCTACCACATCAAAATCAACCACTTCCATTACCATTTCCTCAAAAATCAAATCAGTTGCCTACTCAACCCATACCAAACCCCAATAATAAAAATCCTCAGAACACATACATGATAGAAGGCCAACAGTTTCCAACTTATTTAATTGCTCCTTTAGACCTTAGTGATGTTCAACTTAGGTCTAGAAGAATACTTGAAAAGAGGAAACCTTCTGTGATCAATATAAGAACAAGATAACTCTGAGGAAGACTCTCTATGGGTGAATAAAAGTCTTGAAGAAGATACATCTTTTCAAGACCCAAACACTGAAAAATTAAAGCAAAAAGATCCAATAATTTCAACTCCTGTATTAGAGCAACCATCCACATCTACTTCTATACCTCCCTTTCTAGAAAGATTACAAATTGATAGAGGTGTAGAAAAACAAATTATGGTGCCTAATTATGATTTCCTAGATGAGATGAGAAATGTTTGCATTAAAATTCCATTATTACAAGCCATCAAGGAAATTCCAATTTTAGCCAAAACAATAAAGGAGTTGAGCATGAAGAAAACAAGAAAAAGAATAAGAGAAACAAAGAAAATTCAACTGGCAGAAAAAATAGCAGACATTATGATGGGCAAGATTGCTATTCCAAAGTATCTTGACCCAGGAAATCCAGTTGTTAAAATTCACATCAATGGAATTGAAATCCAAAACACACTCATTGATTTAGGAGCAGCAATCAATATCATGAGTAGACAAATCATGGATAAACTAAAACTTCCTAATCTTCTCTTTACACCCACATTATTACAATTAGCAAACAGATCTGTGATCAAACCTGATGGGGTAATAGAAGACATTCCAGTGTCCCTAGATTCTTGGGAGTACCCTATGGATTTCATGATCCTAACTCCTAAGAATAATCTAGGAGGACATCCTGTTATATTAGGAAGACCTTGGTTGGCTACAGCTGATGCTTTTATTAGTTGTAGATCTGGTGATATGTACATCTCTAATGGTAGTTCAACTAAGAAATTTACTTTGTATCCTCCAGCTAGGACAATTACAGATTTAGATGATACTCAATGGATAGAGGATGAAGAATATTTACAACCTCTCTTCACAATTTCAGAAATTAGTGAAGATAATCAAATTCTGAATACTCTAGAAAAATTTGAATCCTCTTTAGAATACAAACATGAATCACTTCAAGAGGGATCCAACATTGAGTTTTTGTCATCAAGGCAGATGTCTCTTCATTCTATGGATAAATTTGGTAGCTCTACAAGTGAGATATTTCCGGGCAAAACTTTGAACATAAACAAGAACCTAGAAAAATCTCAACAAGAAGAGTTAGTCAAAGTATTACAGAGACATTCTTCTGCATATGCATGGGAATACACTGACATGAAAGGGATAAGCCCCAAGACTTGTACTCATCACATCTATATAGAGGAAAATTGCAAACCAATCAAACAACCTCAAAGACGGATGAATCCAAATCTTAGGGAAATTGTTAAAGAAGAATTGCAAAAATTGTTAAATGTCAACTTCATCTATCCTATTTCAGATAGTCAGTGGGTTTCTCCTTTGGTAATTGTGCCAAAGAAAAATGGTAAATGGAGGGTATGTGTTGACTACCGGGAATTAAACAAAGCTACTCTTAAAGACCATTTTCCCTTACCTTTCATATATCAAGTGTTAGATACATTAGCTGGCAAAAAGTACTTCTCATTCCTAGATGGGTTTAGTGGTTACAACCAAATCCAAGTAGCACTTGAAGATCAAGACAAAACCACATTTACCTATCCTTGGGGTACCTATGCTTATCGAGTATTTCCATTTGGATTATGTAATGCACCTGCAACATTCCAAAGGGAAGTATTAGGAATTTTTTCAGATCTAATACATGATTGTGTAGAGGTATACATGGATGATTTCACAGTTTATGGAAACACATTTGAAGAAGATTTAGCAAACTTGGAAAAAGTTTTAAAGAGATGTCAAGAAGCAAATCTTTCACTTAGTCATGAGAAATGTTTCATGATGTTTACTGAAGGTATTGTTTTAGGGCATCAAATTTCAGGGGATGGGATTAGAGTTGATGAGTCAAAAGTTGAAGTCATCTCTAACTTATCTATTCCAAGTTGTCAAAAAGATGTTAGGAGTTTCCTAGGATTTACAGGATATTATCGGAGGTTTATAGAAAACTTCACCAAGATAGCATCTCCACTCTTCAAATTACTTACCAAAGATTGTGAATTTAAATGGAATTCTGATTGCCAGTTAGCCTTTGAAACCCTGAAAACAAAAATTTCTGAAGCACCTATTTTAAGGGGACCTAACTGGAAGTTACCTTTTCATATCTCAACAGATGCTTCTGATACAGCTCTAGGAGCAGTATTGGGACAAAAAGACCTGATTCCTTATGCCATCTACTATACCAATAAAAATTTGACTCCTGCAGAGTTAAACTATACTGTAACTGAAAAAGAGTTTTTAGCTGTTGTTCATGCCATAAACAAATTCAGACACTATATAACAGGCTATGAAACTTTTGTTCACAAAGATCACTCTGCAATTAGATATCTAATGAACAAATCAATTACTAATGGCAGAGTCATAAGATGGCTATTGCTTTTACAAGAATTCAACATTACCATTCTAGATAGGCCTGGAAAACAAAACACAGTAGCTGATTTCCTATCTAGACTCAAAAACATCAAAGATGACACTCCAGTTGAAGATCAATTCCCTGATGAATATCTTTTTGCAATTTCTACTCAAACTCCTTGGTTTGCTAACATTGCTAATTATTTAGTTTCAGGAAAATTTCCTTCAATAATGAATGCAAGAGATAAAATAAAAATCATTTATGACAGTGCAAAATATTCATGGGTTGCTAATGAATTGTACAAGACAGGTCCAGATTTGATCATTAGGAGATGTGTTCGGGAAGATGAGATGCCTGAGATTCTCAAAGCATGTCATGATGAACCTTGTGGCGGACACTTTGCTGATAAGAGGACAGCTTATAAGATCCTTCATTTAGGATATTATTGGCCATCCTTGTTTAAGGATGCTAAAGAGTATGTCAAAAGGTGTGACAGTTGCCAAAGGGTAGGGAAACCTTCTCCTTCAGGTGAGATGCCATTACAACCTCGGGTACATATTGAACCTTTTGAAAAATGGGCTTTGGATTTTGTAGGACCTATTAGTCCTCCATCAAGACAAAAGAGATATATATTAGTTTGCACTGATTATGTTACAAAATGGGTAGAGGCCAAGCCATTACTTTTTGCTAATGAAGCATCTGTAGTTACTTTTCTTTTTGAGGATATTTTTACTCGTTTTGGTGTCCCAAGGGAAATTGTTACAGATCAAGGAGCTCAATTTACATCAAGGCTAGTGGAGAAAATGATGGAGAGGTACAAAATCAGGCATAGAAAATCTACTCCTTATCATCCAAAAGCAAATGGTCAAGTGGAATCTACTAATAAGGTCATTGAAGGAATCCTAACAAAGACTGTTCATTTACATAGAAGAGATTGGGTAGATAGGCTTCCTGAAGCCTTGTGGGCCTATAGAACTACATGGAGAAACACAATAGGCCATACTCCTTATGAAATTGTTTATGGAAAGCAAGTTTTGTTTCCCATAGAGTTCCAAATTCAAACTTTCAAAATGGCAGTTCAGCTAGGACTTGATTTAACGGAGGCACAAAAGCATAGATTGGAGCAGATTAATGAATTGGATGAGATCAGACAAGATGCAGTTCAGAAAACAAGTCTAGTCCAACAGCAAAGGACTATATGGCATGACAAGTATATCAAAGAGAAGAAATTCAAAGAAGGTGACTGGGCTCTCTTGTTTGATTCAAAATTCAAGGATTTTCAAGGTAAATTTCAAACACATTGGCTAGGGCCATATGAAATTGTTGAAATTTTTGACAATGGAGCAGTAAAAATCAGGACAATAGATGAAGAAGAGGTCACCTTTCTTGTGAATGGTCATAGATTGAAGCTGTATCACAAACCACTCTCAAGAGAAGAATTTGTCAAGAAGTTCCAGGAAAACAGTGATGTGAAGTTAATGAAGAAGAATCTTTCTTCTTCATAAACTTGATTGAATTTTCTGAAGTCATTTCTTTTGAAAAAAAATAATAATAATAATAATAAAAAAAATAAAAAATAAAAGTATAAACATGAAAACCAATCATTGATTGGCATGTTTATACAGAAAAGATAGGGTGAAAATCAGAGTCTTTTTGACACACTAACTTTTCCATTTTGTTTCTGCAAGCAGCTGTTACAAAATCATAAGTTCAGATCCATTGCACTTATGATCCATCTCATTTCATTTCATTCCATTTACTTATCCATCCATACTCCATTTCATTCATTCATTTATATTTCACTTCATTCCATATTTCATTCATCTCATTCCATACTTCATCCACCTCATTTCCATATCAAAATTTAAAGTTTTATGTTTTTTTGCAAATGAATAACACATGTCATGGATTGCAAGCCATTTCCTATATTCTTCCACTCCATTTCATAAATTATAATCCATCCCACTCCATCATTCACTTCATACATATCCCATTATACCATATTTCATCATCTATCTTCACCCATTCCATATAATATTTCATGTATATTCCAAACCACTTCATTCCATGATTAAAACTCTCTACAGGTACATTCTGCAGCTAAACAGACATTCTGCAGCTAAGCAGACTTTCTGCAGCCAGGCAGTCATTCCGCAGCTACATATCCTGAAGGCACTGATCAACAAACATTGAATTGCAACAAGATAATCCAGTATATCCATGGACAAGCAAAATTAAGAAGGATTATGAGGACTCACAAAGTAATGGTTTCCAGAGGAGAACAAAGTATATAGAGACCACAAAAAGCAGATGAAAAGCAAAGGTAAAAGTTCTGGTTATAATGGCATATCATAAACTTTAGTATAGTTTTAGTTATGAATCATTTGAAAAGTTGTTTTGATTATTTTTATTGATCATGCCAAATATACCCTCCACAAAACTTTGGATAAAAATATTTCATTTCAAATTCTATACCTGATCATCATTTAAGCAGTTAAAAGGCTGAAGTGTTTGATTTTCTTACGTCACCCAGCCAAATCATTTAATGATGATTTTTGAATCCGTTGAAAAAAAATCTCCGCAGTCTTTTCACTCATTGATTTGTTTTCTTCACCTCACTTCATTAACTCGTTCCGTAACCACTTCCTATTACTCCATTCCGTAGCCAGCCCTTCATCATTTCATTCCACAAAACAGAGGTATCTCTATCACCGTGAGCAGAGGTATATCAGTTTGAAATATTAAACCACTATCACCGTGAGCAGAGATTGAACCACTATCACTGTGAGCAGAGGTATATCAGTTTGAAATATTAAACCACTATCACTGTGAGCAGAGATTGAAGCACTATCACCGTGAAGTAGAGGTATATCAGTTTGGAATTTGAAGCCATTGTCACCGTGAAGCAGAGATATATCAGTTTGAATATTGAAGCACTATCACCGTGAACCGGAGGTATATCAGTTTGAAAGTTGAAGTCATTGTTTCCATGAGCAGAAAGAGTACTAATCTGAAGATTGAAGAAGAAATTATGGGCCTCATTGTAAGAACTAAACCAGTGGGCACAAAATACCTGGAAGGATACCCTCAAAGCAGAGAAATGTTGCAACAGGCAGGATGGCTACAATTCCTTGAGAAATTTAATGGCTTCCACAAAGAAGTTACTAAAACATTTGCAAGGTCATTCAAAGGAGCCGAGGTTGAAGTTGGAGATGTTAAATTCACTGTCACAGAGGTTTTTATTGCAGAAGAAAAAGGATTTCTTAGACATGGAGAAAGATGGTTTAAGAACAGAGAATTTCATAATGAATCATGGAAGCAAATCCTAAAATAACCAAGTATGGATGTCACTTTCTTTAAAAAGGGAATTCCAAGCTCTGCATTAAAAAATAAATGGAGAAACATATTGCTTATTCTACAAAAATTTATCACTTGTGAAGGTAGATATGGTACATTTTATGTTTACCATATTAGGTTGATAATGCATTTTCTGGAGGAAGAGCTAAATTTTCCCTATTTCTTGCTTCAAAGTTTAAAAAATATGGCTTCTAGTGTTCAAAGGAGAGTCCAATTCCTAGAGACAACTCTATACCATCATGGCTTGGTTAAGATTTTAATTGAACACCATTTAGCGAAAACAAAAGATACTTTGGATAATTTCTTGGTAAGAAATTACTTTGACGAACCAAAAGAGCCTTCACCTGAAAATCAGCCTACAAGGAGAAGCAGAAAATGGAGAGCCTCTAAAATTGAAATTGACAAAACAGTACAGGAAAGTAGTGAAGAAATAATCTCTAAGAAGTTGACTCAGATTAAGAGACAGCTTAAGGAAGAGAGGGTAATCATAAAATCTGCCATAGAAAAAGGAGAGGGATCATCCCAGCCAAGAAGAAGCCATAGAATCAGGGGGAAACTAAGGAAAACACAGATCAAACAAACCGGGGTGATAAACATAGAAGATGAGGAAACATCTATTGAAGAAGATGTTGAAGAATATTTTAATGAAGAAACCCCTGAAATTGACCCTGCACAGCAAGAAGTTTATGACTATGTTGAAACATTGGAAAGGAAAGCTTCAGAGAGTAGAGATAGAACCCCTAGTCCTCCACTATCCAAAATAGATGTGTTAAGAAGAGATAGGTACGAGCTGGAAGTACTTAATAGACATATCAGAACTGAGAATGATATTCTGAAGGAACAAGTCAAACTCAAAACCAATATGAACTCAACCTTGTCTCTACAAATGGACAAAGTGGAAAAGGCTAATGAAAAGTTGAAAAAGAGGAACAAGAAGCTAATCAGGGCACTTGCCAATTTAAGGTTCAAGTTAGTCATCAGGAAACCCAAAAGACCTTTAACTTCCAGGAAAAGAAGAAGAAGAGGGTTGGATGCTCTTGTAGAAGTATCTGAGTTTATGGAATAAGTTGCATGAGGACATGCAAGAAGTCAGCAGTGGGGGTATGTTGAGCCCCAAGATTGTTCTTTCTTTCATCTTACTTCACTCCATTTTCCTTTGTCCATTGTTATCCCAGGCCCAAATGATCAATGAAATTAGTTAAAATTACTTTTAGAATGAATAACATGGCTAACTTGCTAAGTTTTGTGATTTTGCCATTGTAATGCATTTTTAACTGAAACTAGCTACAGAATGCAGACATTCCATAGCTAACTGCCAATTTTGTAGCTATCTTCATGTTCAAGCATGTTCCAGGTGTCCTCTTAGGATAATCCACACATGGGTATATTCCACATCATGTCCTCATCGTTCGTTGCTCACCATGAAGAATGAACCAAATTCTGGACGTGGTTTTGGTACGTGGGAAATCATTCAAGGAGGCGGACTCCTAATAGGACTAGGACAGTCCAGATGTCCTTTGTCCCTCTACGCTGCCATATTTAGAGTTATAGTACGATTTTGATATGAAAAGACAATGATCCCCGTATTGTTGCAAGTTCTGTTATGAAGATTTGATATAAATGCACTCGGGAAACCGAGAGGCTAGCTCTAGATTTTGATTAGATTTCATGGATTGGCTGCTATATTTCTGAAGACCGAGAATACTCTGTTTCAAGTTATTTTCCTTTAATGAAGAAGACAGCATTGATTTGAACGCGTTGAGTTGATTTTGAGTTAGATTCTGTCTGGTGGTAGAGGGCCCTTGCCTCCTGAACGACTGTACTTTCGTAATTTAGATAAGTATCTTAGTTTGTTTTCACGTTTTTTAAGTTTGAGTTCATAGTTAATTTCATTAGTCACTATAGCTATAATTGTTCTAAGAAACTCTTCCAAAAGATCATGATAATGAATGAGAAATGGCTGTACTGTTATAGATTTTAATTGCAATTTATTTTGTTCATTATCACAGTTGAACTTATTCTAAGCAAACTCTTCCAAAAAATCATTATGATGGCTAAGGCATGACTGTGATACTGAAGGTTTCATTTTCTTGTTTACACTAAGTAGCATAGCTGATATTACTCTTAAAACGCTCTTCCAAAACATCATAACAATGGGTAGGAAATAGCTGTGATGTCTTAGTTTTTAATTGTAATTGCTTTCAGTTTTCATGTTTGCATTTGCATTGAATTGTACATCTAGGATTGTTCTAAGAAGCTCTTCCAAAACACCATTCATGATGGACAAAATAGGTTGTAGAATCCCATAGATTAATTGCATGATAACTTAGTTAGGGCACTCCGGAGTCAAATTGCATTCAATTCATGCTCTGTTATTTCGTTTTAAGTTTGATAATGGCTTGTTAGTTCAGCATTGTTTATTGTAGACTAGTGACACCTTAGTTCAGTTCTAGCTTAGCTCATTGTATTTACATTCTACATTTAGTTGTCATCCATTGCATATTAAATTACATTAGTTGTTAAACTTAAACACCACGGCCTTCATTATTTACAAAACTTCTTTTGTTCCAAACCTATATTAATTCATAACCATCTGGACAGAAGATAGTAACAGTCCAAGGCCTGGAGTACTTCTGCAACCTTTTTTTTATTTCACAAACAAACCTTTCCTCAAAAGACTATTTTAAAAATGTATAGCCTTTGAGTGAAGTTTATTGGTGTTAAACTAAGTTGCAGAATAGAATTAGGAGCTAGTTTTAGAGTAGAGATATTTTGATGTTACAAGTGTTCTTTTCCAGATATGTTTCATAAACCTTTAATCATGGATGAGATGTTGTATCATTACAAGTTGATTGTTTAATTGTTTAATTAGGAGAATTTTTACACTTAGCTGCCCATTCCTCAAGCTCTTCCAAAATATCCTTAATGAATGGTTTGGACAAGTTAAATTCATGTTGTGATTCATTTTCTTGAAGTCATTATCAAGCTTTGTATTTTTGCGAAGTCATAGTTTAGGTTTGGTTTTGTCTCAGTATTTGCATTTGTCATTTGTCATCAACAAATTAGGCTTCACTCTGTTTTTAACCAGTAGCTTCTTTCCATCAGCATTTAGTTCTTTTCCCTATGAACATAAAACCACCAAAAGACCAAAAACATCATAAAACACTAACACAACGCAGTAAAAAACAAACACCTAGGCACATACAGTGCACCTCACTTCAACAGTTTACCAACCCTGGTTGGCAATTAAATGAACTCAATTTAGGGGACTAGGTTGAGCATAAACACAGACTGCCTCAGCCGACCACCGATCGTGGCGCTCAACACCATGCTCAACTCTTGTGGGCACGAGACTTTTGATTGGCCTCTTCTCTATGAGAGTGACCCAGAATTCAGCCACACTTACAAGGCACTCTTGGGGGGTACGCTAGTTCCAAATTTTCACCACCAAGATGCACTTTTATGTCACCTGGGACACCTTTGTGTTCCTTCAAGCGAGTGTGCCAAGATGATATGGGAAGCACACTACAGTTGAGTCACTGGGAATTTCAGGGTTGAGAAAATAGTAGCAATACTGCAGAAGTATTTCTATTGGCCGAACCTTCGGAAGGATGTCGAGAAGCACATCAGATCCTGCACTACTTGTGCCATTGCTAAACCGACCATCAAGAATCAAGGCCTATATACTCCATTACCTACCCCTAGTCGACCTTGGGAATCCATCTCCATGGATTACATGTCGGGCCTGCCTTCTACTAAGAATGGAAATGACTGTGTTTTCGTGGTTGTTGACAGATTCTCGAAGATGGCCATTATGGCGGCCTGTAAGAAGAATATCAATAAAAACCCAGCAACTTCTTCTTTGAACCAGTGTGGGTGCACTTTGGGATCCCATAGTCTATCATATCAGATCAAGATAGCAGGTTCCTCAGCACATTTTGGTCCAGCCTCTGGTCAATGTTGGACACAAAGCTCACCAATTCCACAGCTTTCCATCCCCAAACAGATGCCCAGACAGAGGTTGTCAACAGAATGATTGTACACATTCTGCGCATGTAAAATTCAAAGCATCCACACACATGGGACGAGAGCCTCCCCTATGTACAACATATTTATAACCGGGCTCTCCACAGTTCAATTGGCCATAGCCCCTTTCAAGTGGGCTTGGGATTCCGCCTGTGTCCATTGATGTAGCCATGTTGAAATTGCTCTGAGGCCGATTGACTCATGTCCAGTCTAGAGATGACAGCCATGAAGCCTGCTTCTTGGCGTATTCAACACATCCGCCAATAGGTTCATGACATTTTGGACAGAGATAATGCTAAGTACAAGCAACGCCATGATCAACATCGGGTGCCACACAAATTCCAGGTGGGCGACAAAGTGTGGCTACATTTGTAGAAGGAGCGCCTCACTAGACCCCACCGCAAGCTTCCCCCGCTCCGACACAGGCCGTACACCATCACCAAGGCTGTAGGGAACAATGCCTTCGAGCTCGATGCTACATTCCTTGGTACTGATCTTCAATGTGGATTGCCTTCCTTCTTATTTACCTCTGCAAATTCGGACATTGAGAACAGCTCAACTGCCAGTTATTCATTTGCAGGCAGGCCTGCAGATTGTATCATGGACATGAATCAAGAACACTCATGTGAAGAAGATCCAACTATATCGGGTTGTCAAAGCTGGCCAACTCCTGCACCAAGGAAAGTGGTTCACTAGGGACCAAGTTCAGCAGAAATTTCCTCATCTCCTGGAGGAACTTAACGCAATGGGGACCATTTATTCCTAAGGGGGAAGGAGTGATCCAGGTGGATATCGGTGGTCACCCACCTATTCCACTTGGGGCCCCACCATTGTCTCTTTCAGTTTTTCAGTTTCCGCACAACTTACTATTTTTAGCAGTTTTTCGGGTCCTGAACTTCCGAAGCCGTTTTGAGGCCCTAAACGACATTTTTTGGGAAAACGGAAACATGGAGTCTATGTTTTTCTCATCTGAAATTTGTATTCCTTGGATAGATATTTCTAACGAGGTATGGAAGGTACCGTGTCAAGCCGGAGATCGTGTACGAGATTCGCCCGGGGGGTGAAACATAATTTACTAAACTTTATTCCCATAGTTTTGGCACTTCATCTCCTAGGGTAAGGGTTTTGGTTTTTTAGGATTTCCCATTGTTTCTAAATAATAAATAGGCCCTCAAGCCTCATGGTAACATAGTTCAAAGGCTTTGTCTTCTTATCTCTTCTTGAGATAGCTACCCAGCGCCTAGCTAGTTTTATTTCATTTTGTGCATGTAAGCAAATTTCAGTTCTTTGATATTAATGAAATGAAGTGTTATTTCCATTGCATCTCTGTATTTATGGTTATATTTTTATTCTGTTGCGTTCCTGCATAAATCCAGATCATCATGGCAGATATCATACTAAGGCATCACTCATATGTTCTCGTCCCATCAATAATGATCCCAATCAACATCATCATATCCATACAATCATATATCACTAGAAGAATATCTCAGACCAATAATAGATCATATCATGCAAACATCTTGAAGGATTCTTTGATACAACTCAATGTGTATGAAGTGACTCAATGTATGAAGCATTGACACTGAGATATTGATGACTTTTGATATTAGTATTGATTTGGCTTCTAAATGTTGATGATATGATTTAGTTGATTTGATTACACAATAATGATTCATGAAAGGTTGGGCATGATGGTTTGGTAAAGTGTTATGGTTGTAGTGAGTATTGCATGAAGCAAGCCCCCCCCGATCCAGATATGTCTACGTTGATTGTTATCTGGTGAAGCCAGGATGATGTATTGATCAAAGCCTCTACTTCAGAAGTGTTCCAAGGGATGAATTTGATTTTGGTTTTGGTTTTATATTGGTGATATACTCTTGATAGGATAATGAACCTATGATGATCTAAGGAAGAGGGAGATGGCTTCTGAAGCTCGAAATAATGAATCATGGCATGATGAATTGATTTATAAATTTTGGAAAATATAATCTATTTTGTGAAGCTATTGTAGAAGTATTGGAAATTGGAAATGCAAATCCTTGGACACACTGGTTTTAAGTTCAAGATTTTGTTGAACTTGACATGGAAATTGATAGTTGATTATCTTTTACAAACTTCAGAAATCAATTCATCATGCCATAATCCAGTATTTCGAGCTTCTGAAGCCATATCCCTCTTACTTGTATCATCAGAGGCTCATTAACCTATAAAGAGTAGATCATCAATATAAAACCAAAACCAAAATCAAAGTCATACCTTGGAACACTTTTGAAGTAGAGGCTTTGATCAATACATTATCTTGGCTTCACCAAATAACATGCTAGGGTCCAACCCTAACCCCTTTATTTATGTAAGAAGCCCATAAGGGCCTAGTTTGAGTCATAGTTATTTGGTTGAGTCAATAAAGCCCATGAGTGATTATCTGCATTAATAATAATTTTAAGTGGTTAACCCACATTATAGGAAAGGGACCAAAATTAGTTATAAACTGACCTTAGTTAATAAATAAGGTGGTTAACCCATGATTATGTCAAGCACCACGAGTAGTTAGGGTTTTGGATGTCATTATGCTATAAATAGCAGATAGAAGGACAAAGCATTGTGTCATTTTGTAATTGAACTCTACTCTATTGGAGGTTCCCCCTCAAAGAGGCAAGTGAACATTGTATCTTGTTTCTGCATAATGAAATATTTTTGTCGCTTGACTATTTTTTGGTGATATCTATATGTCTCATCTATTTTGTTTCGTATTTTTTGTGTTCTAGCTCATCTAACAGGTCAAGTGCATAACAGAACAATCAATGCAAACATATCTGGATCGGGGGGCTTGCTTCATGAAATGCTCACTTCAACCATAACACTTTACCAAACCATCATGACCCGCCTTTCATGAATCATTATTGTGCAATAAAATCAACCAAATCAGCTCATCAATGTTTAGAAGCCAAATCAATACTAATATAAAGGTCATCAATATCTCAATGTCAATGCTGCATACATCGAGTCACTTCGTACACATTGAGTTGTATCCAAGAATCCTTCGAGATGTTTGCATGATATGTTCTATTATTGTTCTGAGATATTATTCTGATGATATATGACTGTATGGATATGATGATATTGATTGGGATCATTATTGATGGGATGAGCACATATGGGTGATGCCTTAGTATGATATTTTCCATGATGAGAGGTTGGTAGCATGACCGAGGTTGAGTATGATGTTACTAGCATGGCTATCTATGAGTAGGATGAAGAAGCTCCTTATATATTTGTCTGAGCATGATCTTTATATGACATGGATACATTGTGATAACAAAAAGTAGGATCCAATTGATTCCAATCCCATATATATATATATATATATATATATATATATATATATATATATATATATATATATATATATATATAGTTGGGACCAAGATCCTTTCATATATTGAGACAATGCAAATATACGAGACAACCTTAGGCTTGTGGTTGGAACCTCATTGAGAAGGAGGATGAATATGGTATCCTTTTGTGATTTAAATTATTATGTTCTAACATGATATTTGATATGATGTCCTGTATAAAAAAGAGACAACAACTATTGATAGATGATAATTACTTGATACAAGTACGATGATATGAGTATAATGAGAGAAAATTTTACCGAGGACATTGAGCCAAGCTCTTCCTCCCCTGTATGAGCTCCCAAGGTGAGGAATTGAGATAGAGGGTTTTGGGGTTGAGGGAACTCTATAAAATAGGGAATCACCCCTATCTTTTACCCATAGGGTTAGCGTAGCAGCTCACCCTATCTTGGTCATTGCAGAGTATACACCAGTTGGAATCATACCCAAAAGTTGGGCTTGTTGGGATTATCCCTCTCCCTCTGGCCAACGGATTGAGGAGGCTTGGAGGTGTGTGATCCTTACCTCTTGGTAAGTCGGGTATCTCGTCCAGGTTGTATTATGATGTAAGTGTTATACCACATGACTATTCAGGGTCATTGACGGGAATATGAATAGGTAACAAGATGGGTTGAGTAGTAGCTCCCCCATGAGATTTTTGGTTAATTAGTAGCTCCTTGATGTGGTTCCTGGTTGAGTTGTGCTCCCTGATGATATTCTCTAATGATGATGTGGGTTGTAGATCTGAATCCTCGCCGATATTTTTGGTAGTAGCCTGATGGAATTTCTGGGTAGTAGCTCGATGACATTTCCAGGTAGTAGCATGATGACATATTTTCGGGTAGTAGTCTGTTGACATATTTTCGGGTAGTATCCCGTTGACAGATATTCTAGGTAGTATCATGTCAACTGATATTCTAGGTAGTAGCCCGCTGACATATATTTTGTGTAGTAGCCCACTGATAGAGATTATGGGTTGTAGCCTGATGAATAAAGGGTGGTAGCTTAAGCTCCCCTCCGGTAAAAAACTCTTCTTCTTTGAGATTCAAGAATATTCAGCATATGAGAAAGAAAAATAAATAGATAAGCATGAATAATAAAGAGATGCACATTTATGATTCGAGATGATGAGATACTTGAGATGGGTCATATTTCATGTTGATCGATGGTCAGATATTGTCAGGTGGAATTCTCCCTAGTTGAGAGAGTGTTAAAAATACACAACTCTGGCGAAATTCCACTTTGGAAATATCACATGATGAAGATAATAATTTCAATAGATTCCTCTTTACAAGAGGACCAAAATCGACCTAAAGATCATCTCGTTCGGATAAGCAGAATTTGGTTTTTTAATTTATGTACTCACTCATTTATATTGGATTAGGTCGGCCCCATGCACATGTACCAATGGACAGGTCGGCCTCAACATCAAGTGGATCCTCATGGAAGCCTATAAATAGAAGATACCTCAAGCTCATTTGAACACACACTCTTCTCCTCTTCTATTTTTCTTGGCTCATACAGCTCTGACGAAGGAAGCTCGCACAAGGGTCTGAAACTATAGGGTCAAAGCTCACACGAACCTATGGTTTGTGTTTCCAGATGCTGGCACATAAATAATGAATTTTTTCTTTGGACTCATGCATGTTATGGGCCAAGTAGTGTCTAGGATCTAAACACACCCCCATACTAACCTGAAGGGAGCATCCAAGAATTCTGAGGCAGATTGGGAATTCTAGTCCCTCGACACATGCCCAAAGAGGCCCAGGGAGCCTTGGACGCATGCAAAACACCCTGAAGGGTGCGTCTGGGGGTTTGAGGCAGATTGGAGTGTATTGGTCCTTGGACGCATGCACAAAGTCCACCTGTGAGCATCCAGGACTGACATAGATGCTCACACAACTTCTCCTCTAGGCATCTGAAACTTAAAGATGAAACTGTAGTACTCCAAAGATTCTGGTCAATAACAACAATGTTCAATAGTAGGCTATAGGAAGTGATAGTACATTATAGTCATCAGAATCAAAGTTTTGATGTTTAGATGAATTTCATGGATATTCTAGTCGTTGTGAAGATATGGATCATTGTGCTCTCTTTTGCTGAATCATTTGATGACAAACTATTAAAAGGAGAATTTGCAAGGGTTTTCCCCATAGTGGGCTTTGCCCTAGTCTCTGATCAATATTGTTGTCTCTATGTGTGCATTATTTTATTATCGTTTTATTTTATGTTCCGTTGCATTGAAGATGATGTTATTGTTCTTTACACATAGTTACATATGTTGATGAATAATGATGTAAATCTGAATAATGTTAAGATGCTATAGGGTAAACTTAATTTGTTAATGATAAAATGAAATTATCAAAGCAACGAACAATATATCCCTATGAAAAATTAACATTTAGGTGGAAAATCCTTAGTTGATTCCTATGATTGGGTAGTGAATCATTACACAATAACCAATTTGGTGGGCTTTACTTCATTTATAGATTATTATTTCTATGTGCCTTTTTATGGAATGATTTTTACTTACAATATGTTAATGAATGTATTTAGAATGGTTAAATATTGGTGTTGCATATGAATTATATTATCAATGTTTGAAAACAAATTATGCATAATAGTTGGTTGTTAGAGGAAGGCATTTCATATGAAGTGTCTCAATGGCAAAGGGAGGAATTAAGGCATGGCACATCTAGGATGCAAGTGATTCATTGGGAAGCTACTTATCATTTTCCTGAGTTCATATTTTCAATATCACCTTAATTTGATTTATATATAACATAATAGTTTTTTGTTAGAGGAAGGAATTTCATGTGAAGTATCTCAATGATCAAGGGAGTTATTCAGGCATGTTACATATAGGATGCAAGTGATTCATGGGGAAGCTGCTAATAATTTTCCTGAGTTCATATTTTTCATATCCCCTTAAGTTTATTTATATATAAAGTGGAATTTCTATTAACTTTCTAGTAAGTTCCTCTTGTAGTTTACCCCAAAACTTAGAATTCATTTATGAGATCCTTCTAGGGATGTGCAGGTCAAATGTATTAAAAGTGCAAAGGAAATTAACCCAAACTATTCATAGCTTTCATTCTGTATTCATTTTCTTCTAAAGACCTCCAACTTCCCAATTTTTAAATGACAAATTTACTTAATGGAATGGACAAAAAATTATTTGAGTGGTCCATTTTGCTAACATATTTTTGATCAATGACACCAAAATAAATTAATTCTAAATAGACAAGACATTGTGAGATCTCACTCTGGTTTGAGATTGATTATGTTGTTACAAAGCATGCCGCTTAAAGTTGAATTATAAATTTTGAGATGTTGGGACCTATTGATCATTTTGCATCACATTCACGAGTTTCCTAGCATAGTGCTTTAAGTTTTTATTTTAATACATCTACATAGTGTTTATTTTGTTCTTTTAACATATCTACGTAATGTTTTATGTTGTTCTTTTAATATATTTTCATTGCAAAGTGATGAGCATCAATAAAATTGTTGGTAGTTAGGGATTTTAACTCTGTGTAAATGTATTGATGAAAAATGTCATAATATTCAACGATTTAGTGGTGTGCATATACTTGATACCAAGGTTAGAAGTGTGTGATTGAGGATGTTTAACTCATCTCTGTAGTCTCAAATTGATTAATATTGACATTGAGGCAGTAACTACTAACTATATCAATCATTATAATATTTTACTGAGTTGAATTTATTGTACATTGCATCCATGATTAGTTGTTTATATTCTGTTTGTTGTCTTTACAAAGTGGCCATGTGATCCCCACCAATTAAATGAAACCCATACAACTTTGATCTTTGCTAAAGCAATTTTCTTCCATAACAATGAAACAATGGATTATATAATAGGTTTCCAATTTCTAAGGTTAGTCATCATTAGGGGAATTTTGAGGTTTAAAATGGGCCTCCTAAGGAAATTATAAAATAATAGTGGAAATAATGAAATAATATTTGATTACATCATCACATTTTAGAGGGAAAAAGGAAAAAACTACTTTTTCAACTCATATTTTCAGATTATCTCCCAAATTTTTTACTCAAATTTCGAGCGGAAGTACTCGTTGGATGAAAATTTTAATTATTCATCCGATTACCCATGTTTCATACTTCTGATGGGTCTTTCTACATGAAAAAAAGTGATTGCAATCATGTTTTTTATGTATTTCTCATTTTTCGTGTAGCAGGGTCCATCGATAGTATGCAATATGGGTACTCCTTGGACGAGGAATTAAATTTTGAATCCAATGAGTACTCCTGCTCGAAATTTGACTAAAAAATTTAGGAGATAAGTTGAAAATACGAGTTGAAAATTTTGTTTTATTGTTTTATTATTTTTTAATCTTTTTACCCTTCTACTTAAAAAATGGTGAATAATCCCCCATGGTTGACATCATCACCTTGAATCTTATTGGTTCTTAAAAAGTTTATTTTTGTTGTACATTTTTCTTAGGAGGCCCATTTTAGACCTCAAAATTCCCTTAATTGGAGTCCTATGAGACCACCTTTCCTTCCAAATGATGTAATGTTTCTCTTTCTTTTCTTTTTTTCATAACATTGGAGAAATAGATTACATAATAAGTTTCGAATTTTTAAGATTAATCATGGAGTGCTACGAGATCACTTTTCCCTCCAAATGATGCAATGTTGATGTTTAATTGAAGATGAGAAAGACTGCAACCTCCAACAATTTTTTTTCATAAAAATGAAGCAATGGATTATAAAATAATTTTCCAGTTAATAAGGTTAGTCATGGAGTGTTGTAAGACCACTTTTCCTTCCAAATGAAGCAATATTGATCTTTAATTTTACATGAGAAAGATTTTAACCTACAAAATATATCAACTTTAGTGTGTGATAGAGTAGTTGTTATCTCAGGTTGAAGTTTTTAGAGGGCTTTAAATAAATTATTGTTACCCATCCTTGACTTGTTTTTGAAGTTTATCTTTGAATTTGCAGAGATAAATTAGTGTATTGTGCGGTTTATGAAAACATATAAAATGGATAATTGAACCTCATAATTACCGAAGAGGAAGATTGTGGAAATCATACCCAACGTTTCACGAATTGGGGACGAAGCGAGGATGTTTTTTGGAAGCAGAGAAGCAAAAGCGTCATTTTCCAAAAAATTAGGAAGCGAAGCATTTCAGAAGCATCTAGTATATATATATTTTATATTTTTTTGCATTTATATTCAAACAAACATCCCAAATACCATATTAGTTGTAGAAGAAATGAAAACATGCATATTTTTACATAAATCAAGTTAAATATGACATCCATGATTCCATTGTACATCAATATTTAATTACTCGAGCATCAACCATATAGAATCTAGATTCTAGATCCTAGCAATTACAAACATACATCAAATTTTTAAGCATGATAAAAGATTTAAGCATATTATAAAACATAAAAAATTTAAGCATACTATAAAACATAAATGATAAACATAAAACATTTAACCATATAATCAAACATAAAGCATATTATCTATCAAGTGAGTAATTTTCAACATTATTCATGTCCAAAATTCAAATAATAATGTTTACAAAATAGGTCACTTGGCCACCACCAAGACAAAAAAAGTTCAAATTCACAAAAAGCCTACAAGTCTAATCTATGAAAAAAGTAGTAAAGTGTGAAAAAATCTACTAATCTCTCCTCCTTCCACCACAAAGAGTACGTGATAGTGCGCCTCCACATGGTAGAAATGAAGAATATGGTGATTGTGGAAGTTGTGACACTGGAACTGTAACTGATGAAGATGAAACCCTTGTTGTTGGTGTTGAACCATGGAACCTAGGAAGCAAGGGACCAGTGGGGGGTGGCATGTCAAGTCGATCATCATCATCATGGAAAAGAGCATCCTCTAATTGCTCTAATCACAACACTCCATCCTCCAAATTGGCCTCCTCTGGATACCTGTCCCAAACCTTAAGGTCCCTATTACTCTTTGCATCATCACAGTAATGGGACATAAATCGCAAGTTGTAATGAACATAAACCAATCTCTCTTCTTGGTCTAAACTCAACATTTTCCTTTTAACACTGTGGATGAAAGAATAAGAGCTCCAACACCTCTCTGCAGAAGAAGTTTTTACCACCTGTGATGGCACCCGCAATGCCAAAGTCTGTAGAAGTGGAGTAGCACCTCCATGCATGTTCCACCACTTAATAGAAGAAAACCTCTCTCGATCTCTAATAGCGTGCATGCTCCCAAATGGACCAGTGGAAAGTGTATAGCTACTCAACCCTTTTCGTACTGAGTGTGACTCCTCATCATCAGAGACTAATATATCTAGTGCAATCATATATTTTTGTAGGACCTCTTAGGATATAGGTGTTTTTTTCTCCTGCTCGCCCCCCAGGTGCTGTTGTTGAAAGCCATGATGGACTATAGTATTTAGGTGTCAAAACATATGCTAATGCATGCAATGGAATATTTATAATATCCCATCGTTTTACCACCTCTGTATGAATATATTTGTACAAGGTGGTATCTCTAGGATCAACAATGTCTTTAATCTGCCCCAACATGTTATCCATTTTCTCATACACCTCCGCAATTATTGGTTGATCTGAATATGCAAACTTGATCATGTAATAAATTGGTTTGGTGAATTTCAAAACATATTTAACCCGTGACCAAAATAACGTGTCAAGAATAGTGTCCTTGGCTGCATTAGCACCATCTCTATCAATGTTAATTTCCTCCCATGATTCAATGGTGACCATATTAGTTATATCTTGTATCACCTTCACTAGCTGCCTAAAGGTGAGGTAATAACTTGTAAATATGATTTTTGCAAGTTTAAGCAACTAAAACTTGGAGTAAGTGCCATAGAAGTAGTTTACCCTTGTATGCCCTGTGATAAATTTAATGAGTTTCTTCCCTCTCTTGTAAAGCTCATTAATCCACCCACATTCTTTATGCTTCACAATATCATGCATCAAAACGTTCAATGTGTGCACTAAGCACCCAGACCAAAATATGTGTGGATAATTATGCTCAATAATTTTTCCTACTCCCTTACAATTTGTTGCATTATTTGTGATCACTTGAACCACTTTACTAGGACCAACATCTTTGATTGATTGCAATAGATCTGCAATGTTTTGGGAAGTTGCACTGATAGAGGAGGAATCATGACATGCAATAAACACTGAATCACTAGCAGAAACACCAAGAACATTTATCAAATGTTGGTTTCTAATATTTTTCCACCAATCTGATACAATGGATACCCCACTATCCACCCACTCATTTTTAAAACATGTCAAAGCTACTTGAACCTTTCCTTTTTTCTTTTTCTAATAACACTGTTCTAGCTTTCTCATAGTTGGGGGACTTGTATCCTTTTGGGGCTTCATTGATGCCCTTTACCATTTCATTCCAATAGGGAGAGAGAAGCACATTGAATGGTACACCACAAGCACAAATAAATCGAACTATCTTTCCATCCACATCATCCCTCCTAGCAACATTAAGGAAATCCGCTATTATCTTTTTACCTCCAGAACTTGTAGAAGCACCATGAGGAGATGAGCTACTAAATCTAGAGGTTGCACTTGATTCAAATTGAGTTTTTTGTTTTTATTTCTTTGTTGTGCATCCTCCTATATGTGTATTTATTTTCTTCTTTGTTCAGCTAGAACCTTTGGGAAAATTGCTATCCCCACAACACCCTTTCACTATCCTCCACCCCACAAATATGCCTCATCACACGGGTATATCAACCACTATATGGTTTTCCTCCATGACAACCATGAGGGCATAAAATTTTTTAGCTTCCACCACCTTTTCCCCCTTCAAGTTTGGTCACATAGTTCTGCAAGGGTGTCAATGCAGCTTTTCCCTCTTGTGATTCAATGTTTTCATCATCCCCTTCCTCTTCAAAGCCTTCCTCCTCATCATACAATGGGTCACTCATATGGGGACCACTTTCCTCTTCTTCTTCATCTTCTTCTCTTTTATTTCTACTCCCCCTTACCATCATCAAAACTAAGAGTGGAATGATACATAGAACCCAAAGAAACATCATCTTTGAGTATGAATATCTATGGTGGACAACCTACAAATACATGTACAAGAAGAAAGAATGGGAAATTGTAGGAGAGGGAGGAGAGAAAATACAAAAAAAAAATGAAAAAAAAGAGAACGTTTGGGGTTTGCACTTACCTCTTTAGCTCTTGTAGATGGAAGCCCTTCTTTACTCCTCCAAGCTCCTCCATGCTCTCCTCAACTCTCTCTTCTCCAAGCTCTATTCTCCTCTCTTTCTCTTCTCTTCTCCAAGATCTCTTCCCCTCTCTTCTCCAAGCTCTCCAAAAACACAAGTGAGCAAATGAGAGGTGAAATAGAGATTATAAGCTTTTCATCCTATCCCTAACCCAACACTAACTCACCTACTAACCCAAATAAAGACAAAAATAAAAATAAAAAATAAAAAAGTCACTTTTCTGAAATGCGTAAGTCGTATCTGTATGAAACCGCTCGCGATCCGTACGGAGATCCGCCATATGAAACGCAGATGTATCGTATGGAACCGCGAATCCAACATTATGGTTCAGAACAAACCAGGAAGCATAAATTTTTTTTTTCTCTGAAATGCGTTTCGGTGGGAGGATCCCGTATGAACTGCATTTCGAAGGTTGGAGTCGGGGGGGGGGGGGGGGAATTTTCTGCAACATTGATCATACCAATTTGATCCTGTGTGAGAAATATATCTGTTCAAATTTATACATTTTCTATTGCCATAAGAGATGTTATGGTGCACATTAATATAAAGAGATGTTATGGTGTGAACTGATAGAAATAAAGAGAGTAATACAACCTAGTCAATTTGAAATTGTAAGGATAACATATATTGTGCGTTTATGAAAACATATAGAATGGATGAAGTGAACCTAAAAATCTCCAGAGAGGAAGATTGTGGAAATTATACTAATTTGATGTTGCGTGAGTAATATGCTTGTTAAAATCTATACAAATTTTATTTCCGTTAAAATAAATTTCGTGTTGTGCATTATATAAATAAATATTATGGTGTGAATTTATATAAATAGAGTAATATATCTGAGGAAAATTGAAATTATACTAATTTGATTTTGTGTGAGAAATATGTTTGTTCAAATACATACAAATTTTATTGCCATTACAAGAAATGTTGTGGTGTGCATAGAGAGATACAACCCTTACAAGAAATGTTATGGTGTGCATAGAGAGATACAAATCTTCCTAGAGATGTTGTGGTGTGCATTGAAATAAATAAATGTTATGATGTGAATTGATACAAATAGAGTAATATAGCCCAGGGGAATTGAAATTGTATTGATTTGATGCAAGAAATGTTGCAATTTTCATAGACAAATATAACCCATGTATTGGTGTGCATTGATAGAAATAAATATTATGGCATTAATTGATAGAAATAAAGTAATACAACCCAGGAAAATTGAATTTATGCCAGAAATGTCGCGGTGTGCAGACAAATACAACCCAGTCAAATTTAATGGTAGGTCAAAAGAGAAATGATCTGAAAATCGTCGTTTGTGAGAAATTATACCAATTTGATGCCAGAAATGTTGTGGTGTGCATAGAAAAATACAACTTGGGCATATTGAATGGATTATACTATTTTGATGTAGGAAATGTTGTGGTGTGTGTTGAAAATGCAACAAGATGATGGAGCTTAGTGAAAAGAAGTCGCCTTCACTAAGTGGGCCCGTAGGCTATTTTTGGCGCAAAGTCTATTTTTAGACTATGTCTATTTTTAGACATATGGATCATGGTCTATGAGTTGCAGGATGCTATTTATGGATGATTGGTTGAGTTGGTAAAAATAGATGGACCTCTATTTTTAGACATTGGGCGGTTTCTATTTTTAGACTGTCGGGCTAAAAATAGAACAGTCAAATATTATTAACCCTTAATAATATTTAGATTATAAACATTATCTTATCCTCTTGGAGCACTTTAGTTTGATGCTTGGATGTGGCACATGCAGCTGACAGAAGGAAATATGCTTTTCCTAAGGGTTAGTTGAGCTATTGCATGGTTTAATTCAGTTAGAACTCATGTGGCAGAGTTTGGTGGAGTTGATGAGACAGTTGGTGGAGTTGTGTTCGGTTTAACTTAGTTGAACTAGTTGTATTTAGTCTAACCGAAAAATACACTAGTGATGAGTGGTGTGAATTAATTATTAATTAATTCACTAATTATTAACTCATAAATCAACTAAAGAACACATCAGTTAACTGCAATGCATGGATAGTTCAGTGGAGACCAGTGTTAGAGGTGGGTGAAAGGGTGAGTGTGACTATCAGTTGTGACTATACCTGTGCATGATATTTGCACACACATTGATGGAGATTTCCAATGAGGATTGCGCAGTACAAGATAGGGGATTCGAACTTGGATCTCATTCATTCACATCTTGGATTGTGCAGTAGAGGCAGGCAGACTTGTGGAGGAGATTTGAACGTATGACTTGTTCATCTTCCGTGATAGTTTGTGTGTAGCATGTGAGATAGTGCTGAGACTTGTGAGAGCTTCGTGCTATGTATTGTTACATGTTATCTATCATTATATTATACAGATAGTTGGGGGTTTTCAGATATTGCTTTCCCCATTACATACTGTGTTGATATGTGTGCTTGATTATTGTTTTATGTGCGCATGCGACTGTTTCTATTTCCGCATATTGATGATCAATTGTAGAAGAGGTTATGTATTATGAATGAAGCTTAAATAGTGTGTAATCAGGATAATCTCGGTGAATAATTCAGCTATTATTCAAATTTCTACATGGTATCGGAGCTAGAATTGATCATTGGATCTATTACAGTGATTACAATTTATTTCGGTAGACAGAATCTGTAAGCGGGCCAGGTAGCCTCTGGATCCATCCTTTCTCTGAAAGGTGATATATACAGTAAATGCCCCGACAGTCGATCTTTGAGCTAGAAATACTTTGTTCTCATAGATCAGAAGCGGTTGAGTTTTGAGCTGGTGGAATTCGAATTTTGGTGCCAGCTTGTTTTCTGGTTACGAGGTTGAAATTCCCATGTATTATTCACATCGAATATGCTCCTGCAGGGCGCTTCAATTATGTTGTATGGAAGGACCGGATGGAGGCGGTATTAGATGATAACGGGCTAAAGGAGTTCATAGATGCTGAGATCCCAAAGCCTACTGATGTTGCTCAAGTTGAAGCTTGGCAAAAGAAGATGGTGAAATGTCGAAGGATTCTGTTGGAGGGTGTGAAGGATCACATTGTATCCAGCCTGCATGGAAAAGCTCGTACTTGATGAAAGCGCGATATCTATTCTAGACAAGAGCAACCAGAGGTTGCCGAAGGATAAGCTCAGAAACATTAATATGGAGAAAGGCGACAGTATCGCCAAATACCTCACGAAGTTCACTCAATGCAGAGATGAGCTGGGAAGTGTTGGGGTGACTGTCGAAGATGAGGATCTCAGGACCTTGCTTCTGGGTCTTCCAAGAGTTGGCATTCCTATCGTGACTCCGTCAATGGTTGGGAGAAGTTGCTGGATGGGTGCGACTTGGTCGGATCTCACAAAAGAGGAGATAAGGCGGACTACTAGATGGATTCTCATCAAAGGGTACAGATGAAGAGAATTGTGCTTTTGCTGCCAAAGTAAAGAAGGGGAAGAGCAAGAAAGCTTCTCAGTCTGGTGCGAAAGGCAAGAAGCAAGACATGTCCAAGGTGAAGTGCTTTCACTGTCACCAACACGGACATTATACCACAAATTGTCCGCAGAAGAAGAAAAATAAGAAGGCTGCTGGATCTGTAGCAGGAGAGGCATTGGCCTCCCAATTTGAGCTAGATTTTTCGCTGATCGCATGCTTGGTTTCAATTGTGATGGGATCAGTATGGTTCTTGGACAGTGGTGCGTCATTTCACATGACTAGAGATCGGGATTTGTTTTCAGATCTGGAGGAGAAAGATCTTGGAGTGCACATCGAGATGGGCGATGATGGTAGATACAGTGCGACCGGTATCGATACCATTTCCTTTGAGAGGGAGTCTAGTAAACCCTTCGTATTGAAGGAAGTATTGCAAGTTCCAGGATTGATGAAGAATCTGATCTCTGTGGCGATGTTGGAAGACAAGGGGTATGATGTGGTTTTCAGCGAGGGAAAGGCTTTCCTGCGCAGTAAGACAACTGGAGAAACCCAGAAGATAGGGGTTTGAGTCAAGAACCTTTATCAGTTGCAAGTAGATGGCTGCGCAGAAATGGCATGCAAGGCGGAAGGAGTGGTGAGCTGGGATGATGGCGAGTTATGGCACTGAAGATTGGGCCACCTTCACCATGGAGCTTTGAAGATACTGCAGCAGATTTCTACTAGGCTTCCTAAGGGCACTCTTGCGCAGTCAGATCAGTGCAAGGGGTGTACCTTGGGAAAATTTGTGAAAGCCACCTTTCATGAGAAGGATAGTCACGCCACGACGATCCTTGAGAGAATCCACACAGACGTGTGTGGACCTTTCTCAGTAGCTTCGACAGCAAAGCACAAGTACTATGTGATCTTTGTTGATGATTTCTCTCGGAAGTGCTGGATCTTCTTCATGCAGAAGAAGAGCGAGACATACTCAAAGTTCTGTGATTTCAAGGCGCTGGTTGAGAAGGAATCGGGGAAGCATGTGAAGGCTCTTAGGAGAGAGAATGGTGGTGAATTCATCTTTGCTAAATTCAAGGACTTTTGCAGCGCAGAAGGGACTAGGAGAGAGCTCATCGCACCCCATAACCCATAGCAGAACGGGGTTGCTGAGCGGAAGAACAGAACGATCGTGGGTGCTACACGAGCGATGTTGCATGATCAGGGCCTACCCCTTCACTTGTGGGCGGAGGCATGCAATATTGCAGTGTATGTGCAGAACCGTTGTCCTCATAAGATACTTGGCATGAGTACACCAGAGGAGGCGTTTTCTGGCAAGAGGCCTGATATTTCCCATTTGAGGATTTTTGGCTCACCTGTCTACATGCATGTGATGAAGGATGCCAGAAAGAAGCTAGATCTGACCGCAGAGGTTGGGATATTTGTGGGGTACACTGATACGCCCCACAAATATCATGTGTATTTTCCAGACAGTCGCAAGACTATTGTGTGACGGGATATCAAATTTCAAGAGGAGAAAGCCATGCAGTGTTCGCTTGAGAGGGAGCCACACTTGCATGCAGATGAGGAGCTATTAGTTCCTAAGGATAAGCTTCCGGATGTGGATCAGCCACAAGAGGAAGTTCATGGAGTGGAAGAAACCACTCATGCAGCGCCAACCATCAGAGGGCACAAGCGCACTACAGAAGCTGAACGACTGGCTCAAGATGCAGAGAAGGTTGTAGGACCACCTACAGCATAGCGCAGACAGAGACAGTCGCCAGACCAGTACACTGGATACATGGCTCTTGTGAGCAAATGTGTCGTGACAGAGCCATCCTCTTTCGAGGAAGCTGTGGAGGACCCCGCATGGGTAGATGCCATGGTGGAAGAGTATGATTCGATTGTCAGAAACAGTGCATGGGAGATTGTCCCGAGACCAGAAGGGAAATCAGTGGTGGGTTTGAGATGGATCTACAAAGTGAAGGTGCGGCCGATTTGGAGTGTGGAGAAGCACAAGGTGATTTTTTGCCCGTGGCTTCACCTCACGCATCGAGGGGATTGATTATGAGGAGACCTTTGCACCTGTCGCAAGGTATTCTTCCATACAGACGATTCTTGCTCTCTCAGCACAGATGGGGTGGCACATTCATCAGATGGATGTGAAGACTACGTTCCTCAACGGAGTCATTGAGGAGGAGGTGTACATAGAGCATCCCAAAGGTTTCGAGATCTTTAGCAGCGAGTCGCATGTGTGCAGGCTCAAGAGAACGCTGTATGGGTTGAAACAAGCACCTCGTGCTTGGTAGACATGGATAGATAGTTATTTCACCGGACTTGGATTCTCCAAGAGTGAGGCGGATCCTAACCTATACCAGATTGTGGTGGAGGGGAAGTTGTTGATCATTGTACTGTATGTATATGATCTGATTTTGACGGGTGATGAGTTGTTGAAACTTTCATGCAAGGAGGATCTTGCAAGAGAGTTTGAGATGAAGGACTTGGGCCTCCTTCATTATTTCCTGGGATTGGAAATTTGGCAGCGCAGTGATGGACTGTTTGTTTCTCAGGGTAAGTATGCCTGGGAGATACTGGAGAAGTTCAACATGCATGGTTGCAAGCCTATTGATACTCCTCTTCCTGGAGGTTGGAGGAAGGAGGATGCTACTTCAGCGGAGGTAATGGATGCCACTGTTTATCGACAGTTGGTGGGGTCGCTTATGTATCTGGTCAATACATGACCCGATATATGCTATGTAATTGCAAACCACATAAAGCTATGGTTAAAGCCTACCAAGCTCTTAAGGAAGGTAGGAAGCATATGTTGCGTTATCTTAGAGGCACGCGGGATGCAGCTTGTAATTACGAAAGGAGGATGAGAGTGAAGCTAGCAGCAGCTGGGATGCGAGGTGGGCGAGGCCGCAGGACAAAAAACTCTGGAGGATATTCAATATCAATTGTGACATTTTCTTGTGCCAGAGCAGAAGATTAATGGCACTTAGTTCGACGGGTGAGTATATGCAGCGGCCAAGCATTGCATACAGTATATGGATGAGAATATCCACAGTCGAGTTATTTAGTTCACCCTTAGACCAGCTGTGATTTTATTATGAGTAACTAGAGTTGCATTAAACTCTTAAGCCCTAATCTAGGTATTTCAATGTGATCCATTTTTATCGACATCCATGAGTTGATCCTACCTCAAGATTGTGTGCAGTGGAGAATCATGTTACTTTCATATATTCCCACGGAGGATCAGGATGCTGACATCTTGACGAAGGCGCTCACCAGGAGAAAATTTGAATTCCACAGAGGCAGGATAGGGGTTGCGGATAATCCATATCTTGTTGAGAGGGAGTGTTGAAAATGCAACAAGATGATGGAGCTTAGTGAAATGAAGTCGCCTTCACTAAGTGGGCCCGCAGGCTATTTTTGGCGCAAAGTCTATTTTAGACTATGTCTATTTTTAGACATATGGATCATGGTCTATGAGTTGCAGGATGCTATTTATGGATGATTGGTCGAGTTGGTAAAAATAGATGGACCTCTATTTTTCAGACATTCGGTTTCTATTTTTGAACCTAGGGCTAAAAATAGAACGATCTGACCATTAACCCATGTGTCTTTCACTGTGTCCTCTTTCCTCTTGAGCACTTGGTTTGATGCATGCAACCCCTCTGCGGTGACGAGAAAATCATAAGGGGGGGTTAGTTGAGCTATTGCATGGTTGACTTGATTTAGAACTCATGTGGCAGAGTTTGGTGGAGTTGATGAGACAGTTGGTGGAGTTGTGTTCGGTTTAACTTAGTTGAACTAGTTGTATTTAGTCTAACTGATAAATACACTAGTGATGAGTGGTGTGAATTAATTATTAATTAATTTACTAATTATTAACTCATAAATCAACTAAAGAATACATCAGTTGACTGCAGTGCATGGACAGTTCAGTAGAGACCAGTGTTAGAGGTGGGTGAAAGGGTGAGTCTACTATCAGTTGTGACTATAGCTGTGCATGAGATTTGCACACAAATTGATTGAGATTTCCAATGAGGATTGCGCGGTACAAGCTAGGATTCAAACTTGGATCTCGTTCATTCATGTTGGATTGGCAGGTAGGCCAGGAAAATTGTGAGATATTTGAACCTATGAGAAGCTTGTTCATCTTGGTACTAATTTACTATACACTTATATGAAGATAATCGAGAGAAATTTGTGAGCTTTGTGCTTTGTATTGTTACATGTTCTCTATCATTATAATATACAGATAGTTGGGGGTTTTCAGCTGTAAGCTTTCCCCATTACATACTGTGTTATATGTGTGCTTGATTATGTTTTAATGTGCGCATGCAACTGCTTCTATTTCCGCATATTGATGATCAATTGTAGAAGAGGTTATGTATTATGCATGAAGCTTAAATAGTGTGTAATCAGGATAATCTCGATGAATAATTCAGCAAATTATTCAAATTTCTACAGTGTGCATACACAAATGGAAATTCATCTGGTTTATTCATGAATAACCTAAAATCCCTCCTCATACATGCTTCTTCCAAGCCCCATATAGTTTCAGATATTGCAAAAAAGTTTGAGGTTGATTCTTTTTAGCTTGACTTGACTTGGTTTCAAGTTGAAACCCAATAGATATGGAGCAAAGGATTGGCAAAGTTTAATCAATAAATTTGAAAGCAAGATGACACATTGGGATCATAGATGGTTATCCTTCGGTGGCATTCAGTCTATGCTATTGAACCTAACAGCTATTAAATAGGAAAGAAATTTATGAAACTTAATGGAAACCGAAAACACACACACAAGTAAACACAAAAATTTACGTGGTAAAAACTTGACAATGTATCAAGGAAACCTCCATGGGGAAATGGATTGGAAATCTATTAATCAAGAAATGATTCTCCTCACTTATAAGCCTCTCAGACCATCCAAATTAATATGGGCTACTTCGTTACATAACTCCTTCTCGTTATACAACTGACTGACCAGTAAATAACCAATTTTACCCACAAGTAGAATAATTACATGATTAGTTGTCACATTTAAAAAAACTCCACCTTGACAACATTTTTCCTAATCTCTTGCCCATGCCCATTCATCATCTCTTCTGCAAGCGAAGAGAAGTCAAACACCATCACAACTTCTCTACTATAACTGGCTTCATGAATATATCTACACTATTCTCTTGTGTATGGAACTTCTTGAGAACTACTTTGTTGTCATCGATCACATGTCTCACAAAGTGATACCTTACATCAATGTGCTTGATTTTTCTATGATAAGATGGATTTGTAGCCAAATTAATAGCACTATGACTATCACATAACACATTCACTTTCTCCTACATCCTTCCAATCTCATCAAGAAGACATTTTAACCAAATTGCCTCTTTACAGACATCTGAAGTAGCTATATAATCTGTTTCAGTGGTGGGAAAAACCACTGTCTCTTGAATATTTGACATCCAACTGATTTCTCCACCTGCAAGAGTAAAAATATAACCTATAGTAGATCTCCTTTTGTCCAAATCACCTTCATAATAATCATACACATATCCGCAGACTGATCCTTCAAAGATGATGTAATGGTCACTTGTGCATCTCAAATACCGAAACACTCATTTCACTTCTCGCCAATGTTCTTCCCCTATATTTTCCATGAACCTACTGACAACTCCAAATGCATGTGAAATGTTAGGTCTTGTAGATACCATCACATACATTAATTTTCTTACCGCATTTTCATGTGGTACACAAGACGTATACTTATTTTCTTCATTAGTTCTAGGACTCAAATCCAAATAAATCTTAAAATGGTAAGCTAATGGAACATTAACAGGTTTCACATTTTTCATACCGAACTTTTCAAGTACTTTCTCCACATACTTCTGCTCTGATAACCAAAGTTTACCATTCTTCTTGTCTCTATGTATCTCCATGCCCAAGATATGTTTTGTCGCTCCAAGATCCTTCATATCAAAATTCCTAGAGAGTTGAGCTTGAAACCAGTTGATTTATTCCATGATTTTTCTTGCAATAAGCATATCCTCAGCATACAAGACCAAGATAATGAATATTCCATTGAAAATTTTAAATTATACGCAATGATCATACTCACTTCTGATAAAATTCTGGCTCACCATGAAGAAGTCAAAATTCTTGTACCATTGCCTGGGCAACTGCCTTAGGACATACAATGATTTCCTAAGCTTGCAAACTAATCTTCTGTTTCAGCCTTGTAAAAAACCTTCTGGTTGATCCATGTATATCTCTTCATCCAAATAAACATGAAGAAAAGTTCTTTTAACATCTAATTGTTCTAACTCAAGGTTAAGTAATGTAGTTAGTGATAACACAGTACGAATAGAAACAAGTTTTACAACTCGTGAAAATATCTCATGAAAATCAATACCTTCAACTTGAGAATACCCTTTTGCAACCAACCTCGCCTTATACCTTTTTATACTTCCATCAACTTCCGTTTCAGTTTGAAGACCCATTTTCATCCAACAACACTTCTCCCTTCAGGAAGTTCTACAAGATCCCATGTATTTTTCTTGGCCAAGGAATCCATTTCTTCTTCCATAGCCTTTTTCCATTTTTCATTTTCTGCATCATCAAGTACTTCATGATAATAATAAGGTTCCCCATATTTAATAATCAACACAAAAGATGAAACAAAATCTTCATACCATTTGGGTGTTCTACTTTCCCATGTAGAATTTCTTAGAGAGACCAGTTGTTGAACAGGTTCTGAAACTTCTACAGTTTAATTTTCTTTTTATTCTTCACATTTTTCTTCAGAAGTCTCTCCTTCCTTTTGACTTTCTGGAAAAACTTTAGCCTCCAATTTAATTTTCTGATTTGGTGATACATGTTCATGTTCAACTTTTCCACCATCCGATTTTAGAAGATAATATTCATCAAATGTTACATCTCTACTAATGATTATCTTCCGTGAAGAAGGATCCCACAATTTGTATCCTTTTATTGCATAATCATACCCAACAAAGACATAACATTTAGATTTTGGATCTAAATTTGAGCATTGATTCCTAGGCATAAGAACATAGGAATCACAACCAAAAATATTTAAATGTGAATAATCACAAGACTGACTCGAAAAAACTTCCTCGGGAAATTTTGCAATTTATGGCAACAGAAGGTGATCTGTTAACTAAATAACAAACAATAGATACTTCTTCTGCCCACAACTCCTTTTGCAGGTTAGAATTGTTGATCATTCTTCTGCCTCTTTCCATAAGAGTCTAATTCATACGTTCAGAAACACCATTTTTCTGAGTATAAACAACATTTTTATGTCTAACAATCCCTTCATCCTTACAGTATTGTTCAAATTGTAAAGAATTAAATTCACTGTCATTGTCAGTTCTTAAATATTTAATTGATTTGCATGTTTTCCTTTCCACCATAGCTTTAAATTTTTAAAAAAAATTAAATACATCAGCTTTCTTTTTCAACCTATAGACCCAAAATTTATGGGAGAAGTCATCAAATTTTTTTAAGAAATGTAATGCACCTCCATAAGACACAGTAGGAGATGGTCCCCATGTTGGAAAGTGTAACTAGGATCAATCTTCATATTGACTATGTAATTATGTATTTATGTAATGAAGAAGAAAGAGATTAATAATATATATTTGTTATATGCTTGCTTCACGGCTTTCATGAGCAAGATTTTATTATATGTCAATAGACTTATTTTTTATTTCTATTAGGGATTTGTCTTCATGTCATAAATGTACAAATTAAAGATGCATGTTTATGAAGAGTCAAGTCACACTTGTATGCCTCAAGACCTTGCCAATAAATCTTGATGACATGGCACAAATGATGATCAAGATCAACATTGGAAAACCCTTCAATCCAACCTTCATCACGCAAGAAGATACATGGTACAAGTATACCTATAAACAATGTTCATGTCGAGACTCACTACACATGTATAGGTCGGCTCAATTCCAGGTTGGATCAACTATATATACCCTACACATACTGCGTAGAAAAATAGAGATAGTAACTTGCATCCTTCTATGTTTTTTGGACAAGGTTTAAAGGATATAAAGACTGCGGATTGTGGAAATTAGGGATAGGATTGATAACAGTGAATAAGGTGCGAACAAAGGAGATGTAACATATGTGTGTGTGTGTGTGTGAATATTTGTAGACCATATTGCAGGAAAATATTATGATATATGACTGTGTTAAAGTATGAAAATAGGATTGCATTATGATTGTGTTAAAGTGTGGAAATAGGACAACGTTGAAGTGTAAAGAAGGAAAGTATTGAAGTGTGGTTATATGACAGTGTTTAGTACAAGAAAGGACTGTAATAATTTCAAGAAGGAACTATGCTAAAGTAAGAGCTATGTTAAGATGTGTAAATATATCATCATAAGGTGAACTGATTAGTGAAAGTAAGTAATTCAAGTGTATAGTCAGCTAGATTAAGGTACAACGTAAGACAATTTATGATATGGTGATGATATCTCTAAATAAGGAGCCAAGTAGAGACTGAGCTCTCTAGCCTTGGTGCAGAACAATGCAGGACGATGAAAGAAATAAGGATCAGTTCAAGGTGTAAATGAAGAATCAGTGATGAGGTCTTAGAAGAATACAAGGGTCAAGGGTCTGTGTCATGGTCATAGTACTCGTCATCTGAAAGTCTATAAGAATAATTTCTTGCGGGTTTTCCTCTCCAAGGGGGAGAGGTTTTGGCCCTAGATTGAAGAGCCTAAATTTGTGTCTCTTTTTTTTTGGTAATTGACTTGATGAAAGACATAATAAGCTAAGAAGAGAAGACATAATTAAAATAAGTAAGCTCATAAGTAATTATCAAGAAGAGAATTTGAATTAATCACTTCCCTTCCAAATTCTCAACATGGTATCAGAGATAAGGTGCTGAATACAAGGACTACTTGACAAAGAGACACTCACTGAAGAAAGAATCAAAGTCTACATTGAAAAATGAATTTAGTTTTCAAGGAAGATTCTCAAGAATTCACTGAAAAAAAAAGATAATCTTTGCCATCAAATATTTACATTGAAGATATTTTCCATCATCACCATTGAAAACATCTACATTGGATAATTCAATCTAAGAAGGAGTTCCTAACTTCATCTTCATCAAAGAAGCTGCTGGAAGGAGAAAGTAAACTTACTCAAGTATCTATGACCATATCTAAATCTTTCAAAATGACTTATTTCATAGAGAGAAACAAATTTCTTGGGTCATCAAACTTTAGTGCATGGAAGAAGAGGATATATTTGAATCTAGATGAAAATGAAGTTATGGGCTACATCAAGGGATCTACAATTAAACCTTCAAAGAAAGAAATTATATCATATATCAAATACATAAATGGAGACATAAGAGCCCGAAGGATTCTTATAGAAACCATAAAGGACACTCTCATTCCCTATGTATCAAATCTAGAATCCTCTAAATAAATATATGATAAATTGGTGGAGCTTTTATCAAAAGGCTCTCCAAGGGAAATAATATCCCTAAGAAAAAAATTATAGAAACTCATAATTTCAAGAAAGGAAGGAATAATTCCATATATTATGGAGATTTTCGCAATAATAGATCAACTGCAAAAAATGGAAGTAATGTCTGATGGAGAAATTTTTACTATGATAAAAAATTCTCTACCTAAATAATGGGGAAGTTTCACTTCTAGCATCAATGGGAAAGAAGAAGCAATACCATTGCAGGATCTATGTAAGATAGAAGAAACAAGATTAAAAGCCAAAAATTATATAGGATCAAGTGAAGGGAATCAAGACTTTGCAACCATGTCCAGGAAAAAGGAAGATTTGGTAAATTTGGTCCTCATAATAAAAGAAGAAATATGGAAAAAGCATGATGTTTCAGATGTAATGAACTTGGGAATTATAAAAGGGATTGTCCTAAATCTGGGAAGGAAAAGAGGAAAAAGGAAGAAGCCCATGTCATAGATAAAAGGGAAGAACCTGACGCAAAGAAATCTAGGAAAGAAGAAGTGAAATATCTCTATTATTGAGATCATCTTCCTATTTAAGTGATTTCTGTTGGATGCAAAATAGTATGATAGGAGGAAATGTATATTAATAGAAACATGATAGAAGCATGTAAGGATCATTTGAAGAAGTAGCTCCTGGAAACCTCATTGATAAAAAACATTGATGGAAGGCAGTCATTGAGATCAAGGGTCATCATTCAATATTCAATATGAAAACAGGTGTTGACATTTTTCTAATGGAATTCTCTATGGATTCACTAGTTAGAAAGAAAGAAAAAGGTTTCATCGAGAATTCTATAGAATTGTGAGATTAGGATATGATGACATATTGATGAAGCAAGTCAAGGGGATGTATTTCTTCATTCTATTAAGATTGTTGCAAGGTGACTAAAAATAAAAAGGATGAGGTACACACACACACACACACAAACATATATATATATATATATATATATATATATATATATATATATATATATATATATGCTGACACTGGATGTTGTGAAGTCATGTCATGTGGTTGCAGGTGATGAAATTCTATCTTTAGAAGTATGATCTATAGAAGGAAGATCTCTTCTGGTGCACATGTTGCCATTAATAGATGAAATTAAATATGTCCTCATATCGAATATGAGGTGGTTTTATGCAAACAAGGAACTGAATAAAGGAAATTCCTGGAAATAAATTTGTGTGGAGAAAGAAATGAAGAGATCATAGAGTGTAACCATGTCAAGAAGAATTTATCATCCGGAAGCCAAGAAGATGTGACTAGAAGATCTCTTGGGAATATATGTCGACTCTGACAGAAGTATGGTAAACAAGAAGACACTTGAAAAAACATATCTTTAGGAGATGTGTCAATCTGAATAAAGGATGATGATGCCTACAGGAATATGTCATGGTGAAATATCGTCACTGAGGTAAATTTTGATTTAAAAATTCATATGTATTTTTATTTGGATGAGTTTATGTAGGGTTGTCAATCATGTGGAAGGATGTAATATCCTTGGGAGATGGTTCAAAGGAAAGAAACATGGCATAAAGGTGAAACAGATGAGAAAGACTAATGAATCACTTTCTGATCGTTGAGATGACTCGTGGATGAAAGTAATGGATGATTTGTGCCCTATGAAGCCAAAAATTGAATATTCCTAAATATTGAAATCCATGACATTGAGGGGAGGAATTATTCATGAGAAGTTGGGTGTCTCACCATTGCTACTGCAGGTCCCTAGTTGAGAGGGAGCCTGGTGGTAAGTTTCTTACTTGTAAGAAAATTGATGTATATCCTTCCTAAGTTAATAGGGACTGACGTACATGATTCTCTAATTCATGTGTCATGCACTAGACTAGGACTAACAATCGTAAGTCTTAGTGAAATCCATGAGGAGAGAATGGATATACACATCATTCTGGTCTTCACCTAGGAAGTCAGAATGGAGGATTGGGTAATCATCTTGCATCCGATACTCTTTGAGAATGAGACAAGGCATTCAAGATAAGGGTAGTCGAGGACCGATATTATTTGAGGGTTGACTACCAAAGAGAAGAATATTACAAGAAGGTCATATTCTAGGATCACCTGGTGGAGTATGTACCCTAGAGAGACAATGACTATGGTTTCTATAAGCCATGTGTCTCGCCAGCATTGTAGCTCATTGTCTCATTGAGAGATGGGGTTGTAGGCCTTTCACTAGGACAATGATGGTTGATATGAAGCTATACATATGAGATCACCAATATGATTCTTATTATGAGATTATTCAAGATTGAAAGTGACCATGTACCCTTATGAATACCTCCATAGTTAAAAGGGAGTGTTGGAAAGTGTAACTAGGATCAATCTTCATATTGACTATGTAATTATGTATTTATGTAATGAAGAAGACAAAAAATAATAATATATATTTTTGATATGCTTGGTTCCTGGCTTTCATGAGCAAGGTTTTATTATTGGTCAATATACTTCTTCTTGATGTCTATTATGGATTTGTCTTCTGGTCATAAATGTACAAATTAAAGAGTCATGTTTATGAAGAATCAAGTCACACTTGTATGCCCGAAGACCTTGCTAATCAAGCTTGAATACATGGCACAAATTATGATCAAGATCAGCATTGGAAAACCCTTCAAGTCAACCTTCATCACGCAGGAAGATACACTCTACAAGTTGGCCTATAAACAATGTTCAATTCGGCCTCGATACACATGGACAGGTCGGCTCAATTCTAGGTTGGATTAACTATATATACCCTATACATAATGTGCAGAAAAATAGAGATAGTAACTCACATTCTTCTGTGTTTTTTGGACAAGGTTTAAAGGAGATAAATACTATGGATTGCGGACATAAGGGACAAGGTTAATAATAGTGAATAAGGTGCAAAAAAATGATATGTAATATGTGTGTGTGTCTGTGTGTGTGTGTGTGTGTGAAGATTTGTAGACCAGATTGCAGGAACATCTTCTGATATATGACTATGTTAAAGTATGAAAATAGGACTAAGTTATGACTTTCTTAAAGTGAGAAATAAGAGAGAATTGAAGTGCAAAGAAGGACAATATTGAAGTGTGTTTATATGACATTGTTTAGTACAAGAAAGGACTGCAATAAGTGAAAGAAGGCACTATGCTAAAGTAAGGGCTATGTTAAGTTGTGTAAAGATATCAACATAAGGTGAACTTCTGAGTTAAAGGAAATAAGTCAAGTGTAAAATAAGCTAGATTAAGGTACAACGTAAGACAATTTATAATACGGTGTTGATATCACTAAATAAGGAGCCAAGTAGAGACCGAGCTCTCTAGCCTTGGTGCAGAACAATGGAGGATGGTGCAATAAATAAGGATCAGTTCAAGGTGTAAATGAAGAAGTGGTGATGAGGTCTTTGAGGCATACAAGGGTCAAGGGTCTATGTCATGGTCATGGTACTTGTCATCTAAAAGTCTGTAAGAATAATTTCTTGCGGGTTTTCCTCTCCAAGAGGGAGAGGTTTTTCCCCTGGCTCGAAGAGCCTAAATTTGTGTATCTTGTGTTTTTGTAATTGAGTTGATGAATGACATAATAAACAAATAAGAGAAGACATAATTAAAATAAGTAAGCCCACAAGTAATTATCAAGAAGACAATTTGAATAAATTTGTGTCTCTTGTGTTTTGGTAATTGACTTGATGAAAGACATAGTAAGCTAAGAAGATAATACATAATTAAAATAAGTAAGCTCACAAGTAATTATCAAGAAGAGAATTGGAATTAATCACTGCCCTTCCAAATTCTCAACACCCCAAAGATCAGAATGGATATAGTTCAAAATTTCCTTGGTATTATGACTTCCAATTTTAAATCTTCGTTTACATTATTTTCCATATAGACAATTCTTACAAAAATTCAAATTCAAGGATTTCAAATCAAGAAGCAACTTATGGTTCATTAGTACTTGAAGACCTTTCTCGCTCATGTGACCCAACCGTTGATGCCATAAGCGAGTTCCTTCTTCTGTTTTTTTCTGATACAATCGTTACCTCACTAACCTAAGTACTTCCTTTGAGTCTGTAAATATTTCTGACATTTTATTCCTTCATAAAAACCAAGGCGCCTTTTGAGACTTTCAACACTCCATTCTGACCTGTAAAATTATAACGATTCAAGTCCAATACTCCCAAAGAAATCAAATTTTTACTCAGTTCAAGTACATGTCTAACATCAGTTAATGTTATAAATGTATCATCACACATCTTAATTTTTACATTTCCCATCCCAACAATTTGACAAGATACACTATTTCCCATAAACACAAAACTACCATTCATAGCTTCATATGAAGTAAACCAATTTCTATGCGGACTCATGTGATGAGAAGCATCAGAGTCTAATAGTGAAATTTCAACATTCTGAGAGACATCACAAATATATAAAGTTTCATCTACTATTCCTACTTCAACAAATAAAACTTCATCAACCATAGCTGAATAAACTTGATTTGCTTCCTTCTTTTGGTTTTCCAACTCCTATCATTTCAAACAGTCCTTCTTGAGGTGTCAATTTTTTTTGCAATACCAACATTTTGCTTTACACTTATTTCCCTTTGATTTTGATCTGGAAGAACCCCTTGCATTCTCCCCTCTTTTTCTTGACCGACCTATAGCTACCATGGATTATGGTGAAAATGTTTCAATACTGGATCTCCTCTATACTTCTTCAGATAAAAAAGATCCCACAATTGATTCAAATTTCAAATAATCAGCAGTGCTTAAATTGATTGAAGTTACAAAGTGGTCCCATGACTCAGGCAGAAAACACAACAAGGTTATAGCTCTGTCTTCTTCCTTAATTTTAACTTCCATATCTAACAATTGAAAAATAAGTGTATTAAAAACATTTATATGTTCTGAAATTTTTGTACCCTCCTTCATCTGAAGGTTGTACAATTGTCTTTTCAAATAAATTATGTTGCTAAATGATTTGGTCATATACAAAGTTTCTAGTCTTTCCCACAAACTTGCAGTTGTACTCTCTTCAACGATATTGAAGAGAAATTCATCTCTCAGGCATAACTTGATGGTATTGAGAGCTCAGCTATCCAAGTCCTTCCAGTCCAAATATGTCATGCTAGCAGGTTGCTTCTTCACCCCATCTAATGCTTTGTGCAACCCTTGTTGCACCAGCAAATCTTGAATTTTCAGTTTCTACAATGTGATTTTTGTCTTTCGATGAATTTCTCCACCTCGAACTTTACATTCGTCATTTTAGTCATTTCTTCCTGCAAATATTTCTACTACGGTTTCCTTATTTCCCTTCTTAAATTTCCATCTATGGTTTCAAAAAAAATTCTGATTTCCTTTCTTCAGCTAGGATTTCTTATATACATACATACATACATATATATATATATATATATATATATATATATATATATATATATATATATATATATATATATATATATATATATATATATATATATATATATATATCAAGGACATGAACATCGAGGATGAAAATCAATTCCTCTTAGAGTGCCCCGAGTACAACCACATTAGAGCTCAATTTCATAATCTTTGTTACAATACTGACCTTCCTAGCCTTTTAAGATGTCAAAATTATAGTGAGCTCGGGAGGCTTCTCTCCAAGCTTTTTGAGCATAGGAATAAAATCTTAAATCAAACCAAATAACTCTTTTCTTTAGGTCCGATAGACCAAAGATTGGTCTGAGTGGACGTTAACCATCATCATCATCATCATCATCATATATATATATATATATATATATATATATATATATATATATATATTCGGTTGCTTTCAATTTATACTCCTTATAAAAATTTCAAAGATTGCTCAAAGGAAAATTTTCAGAATTTTCACCATAAAATTTTACACAGAAAACCAAACCCTCTTCACTTTCCTCTTCAAATTTTTTTTTTCTTTAAAAATCGAATATAAATGATTTTTTCCTTTTCAAGAATTCCATTTTTCTTGATTTATTAAGAAAAGGTACAAATTAACCAGACAATTTTACACAGAAAAACAAACCCTCTTCACTTCCCTCTTCAAAAAAATAATATGTTTTCTTTAAAAATCGAATATAAGTGTTTTTTGCCCTTTCAAGAATTCTATTTTTCTTGATTTCTTAACCAAAGTTACAATTTATCTGTTTCAAAACTGTAAATTTATTAAAAAAAATTGTACCTGAATTCATTGTGGCGGCCCAAAACTTCCAAACAGTGGCATCAATTTTTCAAGGCTCATTGTTTGAACTCGGCTGGGCATAACCTCCAACTGATGGCATTTTTGGGTCCGTCTCAACTAGCAGTGGCCATTTTTGGCTTCCTTTCTCGGGTTTATCGATGGTAGAGACTACATCCTTTTGGGCTCTTCGTTTCTTAGCACGATGCCTTTCTAAGTGGTAGAGAGAGTTGTTGTCACATCACAAACTATGGCAGATGCACCCTTTTCTCCAGGGTGCAGGGCTTCTTCCTTTTTCGGCGATCTGGTTTGACTGCTGGCAGGATCAAATAATCCTGGTGGCTACTTTCTATATGGAAAAAGATACATTATTTGTTTTGTCCTTGTCTCAAACATACAAAAAATAAATTTCTCATCCTCGTTTCACACATCACACCTGCTTCCCAAACCTACAACGGTGTTGACTTTGGCTTTAACTGGCTTTCTCGCTCTCTTTGTGGTCACTTTCTTTCTAGTACTACCCTTCAAACAGGGGATACTCGATTTATCTGGCGGTAGGCTCTGATTCAACTTATTGAACTTAACACTTATTAAACAAGTATTAAATAAGAAAGAAATGTATGAAGCTGAATGGAAATTGAAAACACACAAGCAAATACACAAATTTATGATGGTAAAATTTTCACGGGACAGAGGATTGTAAATATATTAATCGTTATACAACTAACCAGAACATTTCAATTTATTGGATGCACTTATACACTCTACCATGTCACACCATTAAGAAGATCAAGTCTATTATTGTTGATTTCATTTGGTCACGGTTGGCGAGACTGGATGATATCACAATGTTAAAGGAGTATGGTGGGTGGGGAATGAAAGATATTAAGATATTTGGTGGGCTCTTATAACAAAAAATTTTTGGCTAGACATGAATGCACTGGCATATAGTAGGGTATTATGAAATGTTGTTTGAATATATACTGATGTCAAGGGTATGTGTCATGGTCACGTTACTCATCAATTAAACATCTATAAGAAGAATTACATTCGCGTTTTCCTCTCCAAGAGGGAGGGGTTTTTGCCCTGGCTTGAAGAGCCTAAACTCTGTCTCTTGTGTTTTTGATAATTGACTTGATGAAAGAAATAATAAGCTAACAAAGATAATGTCTCAGTAAAAGAAGCATAACAATTTCACAAGTAATTATCATGAAAGAGAAATTGAATTAAACACCCTAATTTCTCAATACAGTATCTTAGCTAAGGTGTTGATGACAAGAAAGGGTGATTTTGCAAGAAGACACACCAGGATCAAAATATCAAGGATCAGTTTTCAAGAATACATCAAGGCTGAAAGAAGGATCTACTTTGTAAAGACTAGATTTAAGAAGATCTTCATTCATTCAAGAAGGAGAAACTTGCAGGGAATTAGTGAAACCCTCAAGCCACCTCAAGAAGATCAAAGGATCTATACATCAAGAACACCATGTTGAAGCCATCACCATCACAAATATTTGGTGTTAATGTCAAATAAACATTTTTGGAGACACCATCAAGCCACCTTGCTGAAGGCATCATCCTTCATCATCATAATCATCAAGGATCCAAGGTGATCTACCACTTTACGCCACTCTCGAAGAAGTCAATCTAAGAAGGAGCTTCTACTACTATCTATATTATCATCAACAAGGAATATGGTTATAGAAGAAAATCATCTGTTCAAGTAAGTATATTTATGACTTCATCTAAATCTATCAAAATGTATTTTTTCTAAGAAAACAACAAACTGGTTGGGGTTTCAAACTTTCTTGCATGGAAGAAAAGGATAGATCTAAATCTTATTAAGAATGAATTCATATCAAAAGGTCAGCAACTAGACCTTAAAAATAAGATACTCAAGCACATGCCAAATACATTAAGGGATACATAAGAGCCCAGGTGATTATTATAGAATCCATAAAGGACTCTCTCATCCCCTATGTATCAAAACTAGAAACTTCAAAAGAAATATATGACAAATTGGTGAAGCTATTCTGGGTGAGTGTTTTAGGAGAAGTAATATCTTAGAGATAATAACTATACAGGTTGAAGATGTCAAGAGAATGAATAACTTCGTACTTTATGAAGTATGAGATCAACTGCAGAAATTGGGAGAAGTAATGTCTGATAGAGAAATGACTACAGTGGTGTTGAATGCTCTACCAGAGGGATGGGGAAACTTCACTTCAAGTATCTATGGGAAGAAAGAACTAACACCATTCCAGGATCTATGGTCTCTATGTGAGTTAGAAGATATGAGGTTAAAAGTTAAAATTTATATAGGAGAAAATGAAGAGAATCAAGCATGTGTTGCCATGTCAAGGAGGAAAAGAAAATTTGGTAAGCTTGGTCCTGATAAGAAAATAAGAAACATGGATAAGGTTCGATGTTATGGTTGTAATGAAATTGGGCACTATAGAAAGGATTGTCTCAAATCTAATAAGGACAAGAGGAAACATGAAGAATCCAATGTCACCGAAGAAAGGAAAGAACTCGATGCAAACAAATCTAAGAAAGAAGAAGTGAAAGATCTCTACTGTGATTGAGATCATCTTCCTCTTTAAGAGGTTTTTTTTTGTTGTAAAATAGTATGTTAGAAATCATTGTATATTAGATAAATGCATCACTCCTGGATTGGAATCATGATATAAGCATTGTAGAAAGAGCACTTTCCATAGGAAGATGTCTAAAATACACTTATGTAACAACTATGCTATGAAAGAAGTCTCCTGGGAACCTCACTGAAAACAACATTTATGTAAGAGAGTTATCTAGATCAACGGTCATCATTCAATAATCAATATGGAAATAGGAGCTGAAATTTTGTAATGGAATCCTCTTTGGATTCACTGGTTAGAAAGAAAGCAAAAGGTTTATTCGGGAATTCTAACTTGCAGAATTCTAGGATTAAAATATGATGACATATTGATGAAATAGATCAAGAGAATGAAACTCTTTCATTCTAAGGAAAATTTCTGCAGGATGACTCAAAAGGAAAAGAATGAGGTACATGTATATATATTCTGACAATATGAATTCATGTCATGTGTTTGTTGGTAATATGCTTTTACCTTTAGATGTATGATAAAAATAGAAAGCAGAAACTCTTTCGATGCACAGGTTTCCAAAAAGGCATGTTCTATGCTAGATGAAAGCAGCATAATATTTCCTCATATGAAATATGAGGTTATTGTACATTATCAAGGAATTTCATAATGGAAGTTCCCAGGAATGAAATAAAACTATGTGGAGAAAGAAAAAGGAAGAGATCATGGGAATTACAACCATGGAAAGAAGTAGTCAACATCCAAGCCAAAAATACTGGACTAAAAAATCTCCTGGGAAGATATGTAGACTCTGATAAAAGTCTGGAAAATATGGAGACCATTGACAATACATATCTTTAGGAGATGTGTCAATCTGTAAATCAATGATGTCGATGGATACAAGAAGATGTCATGGTGAAAGATCATCACTAATGTAACTTTTGATTTAAAAGTTCATATTTATAATTAATTAATATCTTATGAGCTTATGCAAGGTTTCCAAAGGGAAGTATATGTCATCCACAAATGATAAGCATATGAAAATATGAAAAATCCATGGGAGAAGTATGGTTCAGAGAAAAGCAACATGGCATGAAGCTAGATCAGATGAGAAGATTGATGGATCACTTTCTGACAAAAGACATGACTCTTGGAAGAAAGTGATGGATGATTTGTGCCCTATGTAGACATCCCAAAGATGAAGACTCCTCAACAAAAAATAAATTCATGACATTGAAGGAAGGAGTTCTTCATGAGAAGTTGGGTATTTTCATCATTGCTATTGCAGGTCTCTGATTAGGAGGGATCCTGGGAATAAGTTTCTTACTTGGAAGAAACTTGGCAATTCCTAATCCAAGAGGGAGCAGGTACATTCCTTGTATAGGAATGAGTACATTCCTTTGTGGAATATGTCCTCCCTAATTAAGAGGGATAGATAGACACATCATTCTAGTCTTCACCTGGAAGACAAAATGCGGGATTAGGTAATCAATTAGCATATGATACTCTTTTAGGGATGTATTAGGGCATCCAAGAAAAGAGTATTCGTGGAAGGATGGATATTATTTGAGGACTGGGAATCCAACAGTAAGAATAGTCCTGATGGAAATATCCTATATGAACCCGAGTGATATATGATGCAAGAGAGACAATAATGAGGGTGTCTACTCATCATTGGTCTCTCCAACATTGTAGCTCATGGTCTCGTGGAGAGATGGAGTTGTTATTCAAGGCCTTGCACTATGAAAATGTTGGTTGATATGATGCTATACAGATGGGATTACAAATCAGATTATTTTTATGATATTCTTCAGATTGAGAGTGACCATGTACCATTATGAATACGTCCCTAGTTAAGAGGGAGTGTTGAAAAATGTAACTAGGTTCGGTCTTCATAATAACCAGTAATTATGAATTTATAAAATGAAGAAGAGAAAGATAATAAAATGTATTTTCTAATGCTTTCCTCATGGGTTTCATGAGAAAGGAGTTTTTATTATAGGTCAAAGACTTCTTCTTGATGTCTTTAGGGATTTGTCATCTTGTCATAAATATAATTATATTCATGTATTTAAATTCATGTTACACTTATGAAAAGACATGTTATTGATGTAAAAGTATACTCCAAATATATTGTCATAAAACCTCTTGAAGTTGGCTTGAGACATATTGGAAATATGACCTTGATGATGTTGGCCTACCTTCCTATCTTGATGTCGGCCTAATAACTAGAGACAATCACTATATATACAACGTGACTCGACCTTATTGGACAACATATATCTCGGTTGGGTCTGCAATAAGATATGCAAATTAAAAGTACGAAGTGGAAGTCTGTGATAAGAGGACGTAACTTGAATCTGTAATGGATGCGAAGAAAAGGTCTATAACAAGACACCTCAATGAAGTAAAGTGATCTATCTTTGGACTGTTCATATCTCGCATAACTCAGAGAGTAATGAAAGTATCTAGTGCATAAATTAGAAGGTTGAACAAGAAGGAAAGAGGTGTATCTTCGAAGGAGATAAAAATCATCATATATATCTCTTGGGTTGTCACTGAACTTCTCATATTTCAGATAAGCTGAAGGAGATTGCAGTAAGAAGGAGGGCCAATACTAGGGCTCGGTCTTTGGCCTTAGTGATACTCAAGGGGTGTTGTAAATATGCAGATAAGGAGTCTCTTGGAGGTCGAGGTTAGAGCAAAGAAGGACAAGAAAGAAGCACATTGATTAAGGCTAGCGACCGAGCTTCTTTAGTCATGGTGCAGTACATCGCAGGAAGGAAGAATCAATGTAAGAAGTCGAGAAGAGCATAAATTTATTGTGAAAATGGTCTTTGGAGATATATTGATGTCAAGGGTCTGTGCCATGGTCATGGTACTCATCAGTTGAACATCAATAAGAATAATTACATTCGGGTTTTCCCCTCCAAGATGGAGAGGCTTTGGCCCTGACTTGAAGAGACTAAACTCTATGTCTCTTGTGTTTTTGATAATTGACTTGATGAAAGACATAATAATATAAAAAATATAGGATCTAAGTAAAAGAAGCATAAAAAGTTCATAAATAATTATCATGAAAGAGAAATTGAATTAAACTCCCTAATTTCTCAATAATGAAATATGAAGAAAAATTCAAGACCCAAGTGAATAGCCATTCCGAAACCACAATTAGAAAAAGAGGAAGCTCCATCAAAAAATCCCATAGGAAAGGTAGATCAATTTTTTTTCGGAGGATGGGAAAGTTTAGGGTGACTAATGGAGGAAGAAAATAATTCCCTATAGTAAGTAGTAATCATACAGGTATTCCTCCAAATATTTTCCTGTATCGTCTAAAAAATGAGGACGTTTCTAGCACTCCATATTCCCCAAAGGAAAAAAAAACAGAATCTGGTGATGGATATTGTCCAAGGACTAGTGATGGAGGCAGGTAACAATGTCAGACTGATCCTAGACAAATTTAATTTGAAGAGAATGAAACACAAAGTGCCAAACCAAGACAACAAATGGACAGTGTAAAAATAGATGATGAATGTTTTAAGCTATTAACTGGCACAATGCACACCAATTGGGCCCCCGGAATCCTCTCTTTGAAAGATTGTCCTATGTAAACACTCAATTTTGCACCACCAACCAGATAAAATATTTGAATTTTAGAGGGGAATTCCATTTATAGGATCACGAGAGCCAAGGGAGATGATAGGACGACCCATATGGCTCAGATATGAGATGATAGGCTTCTCAAAAAATGATTTGACCTTTCGAGAATCCACTATGCCAAATAAAGCAGCCCTCCTTTAGAGAAAGAACTATCCCAACCATTTTTATGTTGGAGATGTATGCAGCCCATTTTGGAGCAAGGTGTATGGGAAAGCCGAGGTCCTCAGAAAGATTTCCATTTCGTGATAATAGAGGAAGTTGGTGCAGGAATGGAAATGTCTTGTAGGACATGAATTCCCAAGCTATGAAGAAACTTAAGAAGATGGGGAGAGAGAATAGGTGTATGAGACAAGCTAGATAAAGAATCAAGACCGATTTCTGGAATTTTTCCAGAGCCAATTTCCCACTTAAGGTTGCTAAAAAAACAATGTTTAGTGAGTAGAAAACTACACAAAATTTGAGATAATTGCAGGGGAACTGTAGCACCATATCGGATCCAACCCAATAGGTCATAGATACAAATATATTTATGCTTAATAATCTAATTCCAGAGACCAATGCACTAACAACTCGCCAAAAGTTTTTGAGAAGAAGGGAAAAATTAAAATTTTATGTAGCTTTAAGGCCCCATCCACCATAGACTACATGTCCACTTAACAAATCCAAGCAGACTAAATGGATTTTGAAAACCGAACAACGGCCATCCCAAAGGAAATGAGATATAATAGAGTCAATTTTTTTTATGATGCCTTGTGGAAGCTTGTAAATATGCATCCAATAAATGGAGACATTATGGAGAACAAATTGTATCAAAATAACATGTCCACTGAGAGAAATCCATTTGTGAGACCATTGCAAGAGCCTCTGTTTGATCTTCTAAATAAGCCAAGTCCAATCCAAAAATTCTTGTAACCATTGAGCTTCAGTGTAAATCCAAGGTATCTAAATACCTGATCTAGAGCAGAAATTCGAATGCCAAACATATCAGTGATTTCCTGAATCCTTGGTGTAGAAATATCACTAGAAATCTGAGCCAATTTAATTTTTTTCATCAGAAGACCTAAGGCAAGACCAAAATTTTGAAGAATGTCATGAAAAATCCACCCGTTTGAGGGATATGTAGACCTGATTTCTAGGATGTAATCCTCGAACATTAGGTGAGATTAAGTGACAATGTTGGCAATCCACAGCTAGAGAGGAGGCCCATGTCTCGAGCTGCAATGAGATTTTTGCTAAGTCCACCGATAACAAGAAGGAACATGAGAGGAGAAAGGGAAAAACCCTGTCGAAGGCCTTGGGAGGCGAAAAAAAATTGGAAAGGGGAGTCGTTGATAAGAATGGAAACATTAATAGACTTGATGCAGGATTGAATCCAATGGATCATGGATAACCCAAGACCAATCTTGTGCAAAATCATCCATAGGAGTTCCCAATCCACTAAGTCGAAAGCTTTTGTTAGGCCAATTTTTAAGATGCATAAATCCAGATGAAAGGTCTTAATGGAATGAATACATTCCTAGGAAATGGCTACAACATCGTGGATCTGAAAATGTTCCAAAAAATCAAATTGCTCATCCGAGATAAACTTGGAAAGGAGAGGTTTGATCCGATTAGCTACATCCTTGGAGATGATTTTGTAGATAGTATTGTAGAGGGAGATGGGTTTGAAGTCAAAGAAAGAAGAAGGTTGAGGGACTTTGGGAATAAGGGAGATGAAAGTGGCATTTACAGCTCTAGAGACCTGACCAAGTATGCGGGATTCCCCCATGTCAATCAATTCATCAATCATGAGATCCTGGAAGTGAATAAAAAGTTCCATGGTCCATCCATTAGGACCAGGGATTTTGCCTCTAACTAGATCTTTTAAAACAGATTAAACTTCCTCCTTTGTAACTGATCGATCTATAACAGATTTATCTTCATCATTGGACATGATGGGGGAAGAGTTTGTAGATGTCCATCTAGGAATTTAAGGGGACAGAGTCTCTAGCACTGTATATGGATCTGAAAAAATGAAGAGCCTCTCTTTCAATATCACTTTGTCGGGAATATTGGATCCTAAAGCTTGAGAGAATGTTCTAGATGGAATTATGTTGTCTTTGAAGATACACTTGTTTATGAAAGAAATGATTATTTTTTCTCCATCTGCCACCCACATTGCACGACATTTTTTTTGTCATTCCTCAACTTTCCTGAGCAAAATCTAAGATCTGTGTTGTTCCAGATAGGAGGATTCTTGTTTGGAGGATTTGGAGAAGTATGCTGGATTATGAGGATATGACATAGAGATTAATTGATTTCCAATGTCAATAATTTCCCGAATCAGAGCCCTTTTTTATTTTGAGCTCATTTGTGAACCTAAAATTTAAGAGCACGCAACTTGTCAGTTAAGCGGTCCATTTTCTGTGAGTCATTGCCCCCAAAAGGCTCTAACCAGAAATTTTGAACAAGTCCAATGAAGTTTGGTTCCTTCAACCATAAGTGATTGAATTTAAAGGGAAAATTTATCGTTGGGATTGTTCTAGTCTAGCCAAGGAAAATAGGAAAGTGGTCGGAGATGTGAGATGGAAAATTCCATGATTTTATACCTTTAAGTTGATTGGCAGTAGCCTCCTGTACAAAGAAGCAATCTAATCGCTTCGAAATTCCAAGACTACAACATCTACCATTTTTTCAATTAGGGCCAATGGAGTCTAGAGTGATGTCTCAAAGAGATTTCTATTGAAATAATTCCCTAAAATACCTGCCCAATGGATCAAGCTGGCCATGGGGACCCCAAATATTTGAGGAGTCCAGGGTGAAATTAAAATCCCCTGCCAAAATCAGCAAGTCGAGCTCAAGAATACCACTATTGTCTACCGTATTCCAAAATTCCTTTTTGTTAGAGTAGGGAGCATATATATTGATGATTAGGAGTCTATATTTAGAGCCTTGTTGTCCCCCAGTTATTAATAAGCCAATTGTGGATTTGTAGGCTTTTAGGTTGAATTTGTCAAGATTCCACATTGTTGCTAGCTCTCTTAACAGTCCAATGGCGCTTGTGGCACATAATAGCCAATTTGGGTAGATCTATAGTAAGAAACCCAAGGTCTTCTCCTTGTTAGTCATTTTTTCTTGGAGAAGCACTAAATTTGGTTTATAGATTTCAATTATGTTTTTTAGAAATCATCTTTTGTGGGCCAATCCCAGACCCCAGACATTTGAAGACATAATGGTCATTTGGAAGGAGAAAAATTTGGGGCTCTACTCAAAGGACCTAAGGTTCATGGATGGCAACAACATGGTGTCCCACTTGAAAGGAGACAAGATCAGAACTTAGGACATCAAAATTCAGAGACTCTTGAGATTAAGTTAAAAGATTAAATGGGGAAAAAGTACAGTTCGAAATGTTTTTGAATTTTTTTGTCACTTTTTTTCTCCGAGTGGTGGCATTTTTTAAGGACCTAAGACTCAAATGAATATTTTCAACATCATAGATAGATATTTTTATTTAAGGGGTTCCAAGGTAGTCAATGACTCACGAGCAAGGTCCACCAATTCAATGTCTTATGCAAAAGGAGAGAAATTTTAACCAGATGAGGCTCCAAATTTGATTGGTGAGAGGTAGAATGGATCCACTAGGGGGAGGAGACAACGGTTGGAGGTGGTGGGGCTAGGGAGGGTGCTGGAAAAGAAGATTCATATGGAAGGATAGGGATCTTTAGATATAGGAGCTTCGGTAGAGGTTTAGAGATAACCTTCGAGGAAGACTTGATTACCAGGTTTAGGCGAGACGAGGGAGGAGATGGTCGGGGGGAAATAGATTGGAGGGCAATCAACACGGTCATAATTTAGGGGGGAGAAGTATTATCGGCCTACTTATGAAGAACTATGGAGTGGATCTGGGGAGAATTCTATCTTACAACCATCTTAAGGCAGGCAACTTGCAGTGGAGGCTCACGATTTGGAGGAGGTGCGCAATAGAATCTATCTGTACATGCAGCAAGAAGATGTACAGTGTCGTGGCAACACATGTATTGGAAGGGGACAATCCAATAGTCTAAAATATTTTTTTTGGAGCAGGGACCCCAATAGATATCTATGTTTGTTGGAAGACTGCCGGATAGAGATATTTCCACGAGGAATGTCCATACCCCCAAGGAAACCTTCATGAAGATAATATAGTTTACCAATGGCGTTTTCCATGTCTGTAATAGCCTTCCTAGTCCATATACCAAGGAGATTTACCCAAATGATATTTCTTCCAGGAGAGTTAGGAGTCGGGTCAAAGCCAAATGACCATATCTAAAGGGATAAGTATCTGTGCCCTTTGACCTAAGGAGAAAGGCTACAATGTGCTCTGCATCCTCATCCTCTGGGGAGAGGAAATGAAAGGCAAACCAACATTTTTGTAATGCATTGATTTGTGGGCGATATTTTAGTAGGGAAGGCTACCATATCTTGACCCAGGCTTCCATCTGTGTCCCCCACTCAATCTACAATATACCAAATGACCCACCAGAGCCTGTTGTTTAAGTTTAACCACCTTGTACCAATATCCATGCACATCGAGAACCAAAGCTTTGAGTTGCTCTGTGGTTTTTATGGGCTTTTTTTAACCAGGATTGGGTTTCTCTGTGGTTTTTATGGTCTTTTGTTTACCAGGATTGGGTTGTGCTGGTGTTGAGATGGGAGAAGAAGATGAGGGGAGGAGATTATTCAATGTCACAATCAGCACAATAAACGATTTGTGATCTCCAAAAAAAAGAATTCATTGGAGTTAGCATTCTGTAGAGAGCAAAGATTTTTATTTCCCAGTTAAGAACTAACTCACATCAAATTCCATGTGAAACGGGATGGTGGAACAGACCTAAAGAAGCTTGGGAATAAAGGGTATGTACTCTTTGCACTTATAGACAATGGAATCAGAAAAACATTTCATTTTGGAATGTGACACTTTCATAGACAATTACTACAGTATGTTAGCATCAATTCCGTGGCATTGTCTTTTTAGTGAGTAAACTCTTAGAAGGTTGGGTCAGCTCATCATTAATGTAAGTAAGAAAATGATTGAATCACTGAAGGCAAAAATAAAAAAACAAAGAAGCCAATAAGTAGTCCTATAGTCTATTTTTAGTTCATTTATTGGAAAAATAGTAACCTCAAATAGATGGCAGAGATTGATGAACAATCGGCATTCTTAGATAGTATCAGAAACAAATTAGATGGTAGAGATTGATGAACAATCACATTCTCGTCCAGTATCATAAAAAAATTATCTATTACAATATCGAGCTCCCAATATAGAAAAAAAGAAAGAAAGAATATTTAATTTCCACGAGGCTAAAAACAACCTATACGACAGGTTCACCTAACAATGTAACCAGTCTTTTTGTTGTTTATTATAAAACCATTTACTAAACAATATAAAATCAAACTTTGTTTTATTTACTAAAAAAAATTTCAAATCAGATTATACGTTTTAGGCCCAAAGAATTAATTATAGTGAACCGTCGTCTGTGGGAATCGAACCCACGACCACGTGGTTAAAATTCACGCGCTTTACCAACTAAGCTAAGACGACAATGAAGCATTGGACTAGTTACATATTTACGCCGGAGGCGTTTTCTTTGTTGGCTTGGGGTGAGCATCACTGTTCACTCCAACCAAAGAGAAGCTTTGCATATCGCCCTTCCAACCAATTAAAATTTCACATTTAGTTACTCATCTATCCAATGAAATCCTGATGCATTGACACCGAATTTGGTCTTTTAAATGCGTCACCGACTCTAGTCGTTAAGTTGTCCCAGGGCTTCCCATGGAAGTTTGTCTCACTCACCTTCAGATGTTGCGGGAGCACCCCGAGGCCACCACCGACGACGGCACGCACCAGTTCTGGCTCCGACAGAGGCGTGGGAACAAATAGAACTGGAGGATCATCACCAAAACCTTCTATGAGATGGAGGTAGAGTTTGTGGAGAACACCTTCTACGAGATGGAAGAAAACCTTTTACGAGATGGAGGCAGAGTTTGTGGAGAATTTCTAGAGGGTTAATGATACTCTACGAACAATGGGCCCCCTACTACCTCCAGAGGTGTTTCAAGACCGACCCCCTCGCAGGATTGCCCCTGTAGTCGAGATGGGGCTCAATACGAAAGAAGAAAAGTGCTTGGAGTGGCTGGACGAGTAGGCAGAGGCGTCAGTGCTTTACATTTATTTTGTTAGTGAGAACTCCATATTGAGCGCTCAGATTGAGGAGCTAGCAATGGGATTGGAGGCGAGCGAGACGAAGTTCGTGTGGGTTTTGCAGACCCCCTCAGACACTGGATCGAAGGCATTCTTGTTTCTTGTCGGCTCTAGAGAAGAAGCAGGGGTTTATCATTCTGGGTTGGGCGCTGCAATTGAGTATCGTGGCGCATCCTGGGTGAAAATGTGAAGCTGGGTTACACTTTTTTCCCTTTTTTGAGAAAAAAAATTTCATTTTTTTCGGTTCTTCAACTTTTTGCAAACTATAAAAATTTTTTTGTGTAGAATTTAATTTTGCAATAAAAATAAAAGTTGTGAGAAATTTTGTTAGCTTTCTATTACTTATTTTTTGAAATTTTTTTATGCAGATTTGACATGTCAAATTAGTGTTTCTTTGAGTGTGTGTTTCTTAACAATCAAAGGATTCATAAGAAGTAATGTTATTACGCAATGTTGTATTCATTGAAAATTTGTGTTTTTGAAAAAAAAAATGTGTTACAACAATCTAGACAGAGTCTACTTTGTTTTCGTCATATTTACAAAGCTAATGGATGCATATCATAATTACTAGAATTTTTTGAACTGGTCCAATACGAAAAACTGTGTATTTTGGATATGTTTCGCGTCGCAAGAAATTTCTTAACATATAAGTTATAAACTAAAAATCTAAAAGCTACCCATTAGAGACGACAGACCAATGTAATGCCCCATAATTTTAAAAAAAAAAATTATAATGTATTTTGGGAGATACAAAATTTTGATTTCACTGAATCACAATGACCCTCAGAAATTGTTTGCACCCATTTTATTAGAAAAATAATTAAAATTATTAAACGTTTATGAAATTCCATAAAAGTTATAATTCCTGAAAGTAGATTCAATTGTGAAAATGCTTTTCTTGGTTCTGACAATTAATTAACAACCTTTCATGGAGTTTAATCATTCCAAAGTTGCAGAACCATATTCAGAGCCTAGTTTTTGTGTAATTGATGACGCGTTAGTTCGGCTTTTTCTCTTAAGACTCGTTAAATCTAACGTCTTAATAGTTCCGCCGAACTTTTGATCAAAAGTTCGGCCGAACTATGGTATAACTCTCCGTCGGCCGGAGACTTTTGTGGAGCCCCCTACTAAAACACATTTCGCATCAATATAAATTGCCGCCAAATGATTCACAATTTTCTCACATTTCGCACACTTCTCATTTTACAAAGATCTTGGTTTGGGTTCAAAAATTTTCTTCAAAGTTTGGATTTAAGAGCATTTCTTGGTTGATTTTACAATTTTGGGTTTAAAGAATTTTTTTGGAGGACATTTCTTAGAAGCGGCGTGATTTTGGCAAAAATTGTAAAAAATTTCTTGGACGTACATTCAAAAGACATTTCTTGGAGGTATGTACGTGTTTTGAGTTGAAGTAAATATTTTGAGCTTCGTTTCATTTTTATAAGACATTTTTCTCTCGAATTTTTTGAAGTGTTTTGGATTGGAATATGTATTTTTTGCAAAAAATTTACACTGAATTTTTTTAAATTAAATCTTTTGTAATATTTTTTGTAATTGAGTTATTGTCCAATTTTTTGAAGGAAATTTTTTGAACTTCATACCCTATTATCATGGGAAATCGAAGAACTTGTGCGAGAAAATATGATCGAAAAAGAGACCTTGAGGCACGTAGAGAAGAGACTAGACAATCTTGCAAAAGAAAGTTAGAAGCCCTCTCAAATATTGAAGAGGAAAATCAACCTCAAGCAAAAATTGAAGCAGGTATGTAAATGTAAATATTATAATCTATTGATATATATTTAAAATTTTCCTAATGTAAAATGTGAAGCTTAATTTTTATTTGATGAACTAGTTTGAAAAATATTTTGTTTAATGTAAATAGACAGAGATATTCTTCAAAATATTGAAGAAGAAAATCAACCTCAAGCAGAAATTGAAGCAGGTATGTAAATGTAAATATTATGATCTATTGATATATTTTTAAAATTTTCCCAATGTAAAATGTGAAGCTTAATTTTTATTTGATGAACTAGTTTGAAAAATATTTTGTTTAATGTAAAAAGACAGAGATATTCCTCAAAATATTGAAGAAGAAAATCAACCTCAAGCAGAAATTGAAGCAGGTATGTAAATGTAAATATTATGATCTATTGATATATTTAAAATTTTCCAAATGTAAAATGTGAAGCTTAATTTTTATTTGATGAACTAGTTTGAAAAATATTTTGTTTAATTTAAACAGACAGAGATACTCCTCAAAATATTGAAGAAGAAAATCAACCTCAAGCAGAAATTGAAGCGGGTATGTAAATGTATATATTATGATCTATTGATATATTTAAAATTTTCCTAATATTTATTGACATATTTATTAATTTAGTGATTTATTGAATATGTACTATTTTTTCGAATATGTACAGATGAAATCACTATCGATAATGAGATGTTGGAAAATGTTGACACTCACACATATGGAGATAAAAAACCTAACCATGTTATACGATATCGTGTCAACCGCATTTTTGAAAAGTATTTCTTAAATGAGCGAGTGACAGTTCAGGCTCAAATGTTGAAAGGTCTCCTATCATCAAGGAAATTAAAAGAAGCAACGACACTATTGGGTATTCGAAAATCAACTAAAGATAAAAAAATAAAGGAAGAGGTGATAAAAAATATGAGTAGTGCTATAAAGTCAATTAAGAAATCTAGAGATAAAGATGTTTCAAATGTACGTAGAGGAATACAAATGGCAATGGTTTCACCAAGTACTCAGGAGAATCGTTTGATAACATCTATGGCACGAGCACTAGGAACCTCGCGAAAAACTCTACACAAACATCGAAAATTTCGACTGCAAATAGATGTAAATGATGAACTCGCTTGTTGGAGAGCTATTTGTAGGCAACCATACAAAGATAGACTTGGAGAAAATGTTAAAAAAATAATATATGAATATTGGAAGAACAATTCGCGTGTTTCACCAACTGCAAGACATGTAATGCGAAGAAGAATAACACGAAATCAATACAAAGAACATGAAAAACATCTCTTGGAAACCACTCAGATAGAGTTATTCAACAAGTTCAAAGAAGAGAATCGTCAAATTCATGTTTCACTCAGTGCTTTTGTTCAACAAAAACCATGGTATGTAAAACCTATCACCGCACGCGACACTTTTTGTTGCCGTTATCATGTGGAATTTGAGTTATATTATGACACATTCCTTGATTTTGGTAGAAAATTATGGAAGGATTCACCTCCTCCTTCCACTATCTGTGAATTCATACTCAAATTCTATGTGAAAGAGAAAGCGATGAACTATTTTACAAAAGGAAATGTGTTGGTGGTAAAAATTGCGACGATTGTGGAAATTTGACTAAATTTCAAAACAAATATCGTATTGATATAAATGATCAATCATTGTCCAACATGAAAGTGAAATGGAAGAGATACGAATATATCGGTACATCGATTCAAGGTGCAAATAGTGTTAAAAGAATCGAATTACGAGAAGATGAAATTTTTATGATAGACTTTTTGAGAAAGTTTGAGGAAAAAATTTACAAGTACACCAAGCATTCCCATAGAGCTCGATGGCAAGACTTGCAATTCAAAAAATCTCGTGAAGTTTTTCCACCAGGGACCATTTTTTCAGTGATTGATTTTGCATAAAACTACACATTTGTTCCACAAAAAGAAATTCAGAGTGAATACTATCATTCTGACCAAGTCTCCATGCTCGTCCATATTCTATATAGACATGCTGAAAAAAATGTCGATCATATAGAAATCACGAGTGAAAATCGACATATCATTAAAGAATATCACTTTTATATCAGTGACGATCGTACACATGATACATGTTTTGTACAACATTTTTTTGGAAGAATTTATGATTCATTGAAAAATCGTGGAATAACATTAAATGAACATTGGATATGGTCAGACGGATGCGCAGGTCAATTCAAATCTGCACGATCATTCTTTTGGTTGTGTTGTCTTCATAAGAAAACCTGCATTAAACATTGTTGGAATTTCTTTGAGACTGGCCATGGAAAAGGAGAACATGACAGTGCAGGAGCATGCATAAAATGAGTACTTCGAAGATATCAAATGAACCACTCTGCACGCCGACTTGTGAACGCTGAAGAAGTTGTTCAATGGTGCAAAACTGCTCTAAGCCATGAGATTAACCCATCAAGAAAAGTGCGAAGGTACATTCAATTTAATTTATATTGGAAATATAATTTTAAACATTGTACATTTATCATGCAATGATTATTTTTAATTGTATTTTGATATCATATTTACAAATTATTTTTCTAATTTTCCATATAAAGGTTTTTTTTGGCATATTGGAATCGAAGACGTAGATAGATCAATTGGAAATGACGTTGAAACAATAAAAGGGACTCGAAAATTGCATTCAATTCAAACAAAGTTGTCCATAAATGTGTTTGCATTGGATAAAAGAAAATATTCTTGTTTTTGTGATGTTTGCATAGACAACACAAAATCCAATGACGTTTGTGAAAACAAAATGTGTGTGAACGATTGGAAACATACAGAGCTAAATACAAAGGGAAAAATGTCTGTTGCAATGTTTGAAGAAATGCAATCAGAGGAAACTACAATATCATCCGATGGTGATCGAGTTTCTGATCTTGTTAGAGAAGGTAACATTTGAATTACTTTTTAATGATTTAAAGATCTACTAATAAATTTAAATATGCATAATTAAATGTTAAATTTATTTTATTGTGCAGGAGATGTTTTTGCTGTAATTGCACCTATTGACAACGATGAAAATGTGAAGTATTATTTGATGCGTTGCACCGAACGAAAAATGAAATTATTACAAGACTTTAATGATCACGGATTTCAGTATGACAGAGGGTCTATTATACTGAAAGGTTATTTTTTCAAACAAACTCATCAAAGTGGAGACTTTGTTTACTTTGAAGACTATGAACCTAATTCCATAAGTTGTCAATATAGTCACTTGGTGTGTGCAGCACACATAAAGTTGATAGAAGTTCAATCAAAGAAAAAATCGAAAATTAAGAAATGGAAAATGTCAAAATCCGATCATGAACGTATTATTGAGGATGGAATTCCATTAGAATTTTTTTGAGTGAAGTGTCCAACAATTTATTATCTTTGGATTAAATATGTTTTAGAACTTCCAGTACTCAACTAAAAATTGAGCTGCTTATGTTATTTGTGGTTTGCACATGTTACAAATTGTTTGGGTATAAGCACGTGCTCTAGTATCAACTGAAAGTAGTTTAAATTCTATACATGTGCATTGATGAAAAATGTTATATATATATATATATATATATATATATATATATTCTAGAATGATATTAATTGTTCTTGTATATGTTTTCTGACCGTATGGTACAAATTATTTCACTTTATTTTGTAAAGTTAGATTCGGTCCCCATATGGCCTAGCCTCCAAGGGACGAGATAACAAGTGGTTGTCCCCACTTGCCCGAATCTCAGCTTTTAAGTACAATTTTACTGTTTATGGCAGGTATCTTACATGATGTCCTAGCCAAGGATAGATTCTCTTTGTTTCAATTTTTCGGTAAAAGTTGTCACCAAATGACCTACTAGGATATTATAAATACTAGATTTGTAAAATCATTTGGCATTCGGAAAATTCGAATGTCTTAGACTGTCAATCAATTTAAAGTATCATTCACCCTAGGGAGTGTAAAATATTCAATGTAGGTTGGTGACGATTCTCACTCCTAGCTTGTAGCAGATCCAATGACCAATTCTTTAATTAATTCCAATGCAGTAGACCAAAGTTGGTGACCCACTTGGTTTTTCACCCAAGAAATTCCAAGGTACTCTTCTTACCTTTGGCCCCCAAAGCTACAATGGAATTATAGGAAGGTGAAGAAATTTTTTTTCACTGATAGGAATTTGGTCACATCCCTTATCTCCCCTTATCAAAAAGTTCCTATCTACTACATTATCCAGCATGTACTCAAGATCACTATTTCATAATTAGAATATCACAATATCATAAGTTCTCACAAAAATACATGGAATGCCATTACGACACTCGTCTAACAATGGGGAGCTCAAAACCTAGAAAGCTCCTCGTCCCCTTAATAATAATGTGTTTAATTTAGTCTTTTAGGTGACGATTGGGTGTGAATCTTGTTTTCACATACAAAAATAATTAATTGTTTAATTCCATAAATTTGATTATTCACCAAAATACATGTCATATCCACTATTTGTCTCTCTTACAAATTCCCATTATTTTATTAAAATATATGATTTTATCTCACCCAACTATCACATGTTCCTAAATTTACTCCTAATTGTTCCCTATGCCCTAAATCTACTCCTAATTGTTCCCTATGTTGCTTTTCCCTTACTTATTTTTAGAAAGTTATTTTCCTAGATCCATCATAACTATGGATCTATCAAGCGCCGAGAGGGATCAAATATCTAGAGGTGCAAACCTCTTTTTTGAGTGCAAAACTTGAAGAAAGGTTTGCACCTCAGGAGATTTGATCCCTCTCAGCGCTTGATAGATCCGTAGTTAAGATGGATCTAAGTTGGTTTCAATCATGTGCAACCAAGGAAAAACTATCGATAATATGAGAAACATATGATTAATTTTATCAATAATATGTAAATACATCTAATATTAATATAACCATTTTAAATATGCTAAATATGTTTGAGATTTATCAAGTCATTTTAATTTTAAATTTTCTTAATTACCTCAATTTGTTGAGATGATAAATATTGTAGAATAACTTTAATAATGGAAAATGATCAAATAAAATTTTTGAATGCAAAGTGACAATGTAATAATATTGAATGATAGAATGTGAATAATTAGAATGTAATCAATTACAAATAGCATTTATTGTGTTCAATCTTAAACTATTTTCTTCTTCTATTCTTATTGTCACCCTTATTAGTTTTTTCATCTTTCCATATCGATTATATTAAAAAGAAAGTAAAAATCATAAATCATAAACCATTTAAATATTTAGCTCGAACTCTTATAGTAAACACCATACCTCAAGTCTCTCTTTCTCTCCAATATTATTAGGTTTAAATATTATAACACAAAAATCGTTCTACATTGTCAATAATGTTTTGCGCTTACACAAAAATCAATGAACACTGTTAATCCAATGACTTTACAAGTAATGTACCATCATACATGCAATTATATCAAATCAAAAATCAACATATACAATGAAATCAATGGGGATTGCCTTCTTACAAGTAACATTTCAATTTACCACATGTGCAAATGTAGGTTCACATTCTATCATTCATGTAGTTTTAAAAACTTCAAACTTCACATGCCATGCCAATTATAATTCAACTATCCAACAAAAACATTTAACATTAAATATCACATGCCAAATGTAATTCAGATGACAACATTACTTACATTCACATGCCAAAAGTACTAAAACCATCCAAAAATTAAATAAAACAAATTATATATAATAACATTGTAATAAAATATGTCCAAAAATTGTAAATCTCACTTGAGTATCAAATTGTATCAAGTTTAACAAATTTTAAAACCATCTAAATTTTGAAATCAAATCTATTGTAAATCATGTCCATCAAATGGAGGATCTAGCGTCTGGGTCTCAGTCCGCGCCCTATCCTGTGAATAGGAAACCTACATACACAATGCACATGTACTTGAACATTAAAATTTGAAGTTTTAAAAATGAATGAGAATATATATATCTATAACTTAATGTAAAAAACAAAATATAACAAAAAAATCATTCAATACCTCATAAGGTTCCCTCTCCATTTGATGAACAGGTTCTCCCATACGAACATCTGCAGTGGTAAACTATACAATATACATGTACAGTTAAATATATATATATATATATATATATATATATATATATATATAATTTATATAAATTAAAAACTTTCAAATGAAAATTCACGTGTACATATATAAACTTATTTTCAATAATATTAAAAAGAGGAACTAAAGACAACTTGTTCAAATGCTGTGGATGTTCCTATCTCCGTCGCTAGAGTCCCCGGATTAAAGAAATCTTCTATAGGAACCTAAATTCAAAAAATTTTAAATAACTCAATATATATATATATATATATATATATATCTCAATTTTTAATGGAACTTTTTGAGGTAGAATATATATATATATATATATATATATATCTCAATTTTTAATGGAACTTTTTGAAGTAGAATATATATATATATATATATATATATAACTTTTAAACATAAATTTTAAACTTGTGAAAAATTGTCCATACTTGTGGCTCATCTCCCAATGAAGTAGAAGGTACATCTCCTAAGGAAGAAGAAGGTACCACCATCCCAAAAACATCAGACGGAATCGGTACCTGTTAAAATATTTTATCAAATTATATATATACATACATGTACATGCGTGGCAACAATTATTTATTTTAGAGTCACTTAAAAAACACTAACATGTGCCAACATATGATGATGGTTAGACCCATCTGCATCATTTGAACCGAAGGTCCCGAACGTAATATTAACATTTTCATCACGCATCATGCCTGAGAACTGCAAATGGTGTTTTAACATATAATCATACATTTTTGTTAGATTAATGTACACATAAAAATAAATGTATACATGTACATACACATGTATTTATTACAAATTTTACACATGTATATGTAAATATAATTTCAAACCCTAAGGTCACTAACACATACCGTTCCGGTGCCCTCTTCCTCACGAAAAATTAGGTCTTGCAGACCATTGCGACAATTTATTGCATATGTTCAGAGATCTTCAACATTCATGTTGTAAATCTCCTCATATGTACGATAAACAAAATTGGCACGTGCATTTTCACGTGCTCTTTGTCGATTTAAACAAAGATCGACTCCACTCAATCCGCTATGAAAATTGTCGATCATAACATCTCTTGCTTCTCGACTTATTTGAGAAGTCGCATCCATCTCTTATCGCAAATTTTCGACTCAAAACGGTCGACTCACTAATGGCGGCTCAGGGCGAGGCAACTCCACATCTCGCTTAGCCCTTACGTTGATATAATCGACCTCTCCCCGGGCCAAAAAATTCTGAAGGAAGGTCATTGTAGTCGTGTTTCATACCCAAAAAAAATTCTGCAAAAAAAATTTGTGCAATATAAACAGGAACCTCATCGTTCCATGGAAGCCTTCCAAAGGCCGCAAGATGTCGATCATACAAATAACTAGCTTTGTCTGGGTGCTTCAAATACTACACCTTCAACATTTTTCTTTTTGGCCCTTCCTTATAATTAAACATTGACTTGGCCTCTACTCCTGTAAATTTTTGTTTTATGTCCTACCATTTATCGGGACCTATCACTGTTTCTTTTCTCTTTCTCATGAGTTCTACAAACGAATCAGTCGTTGGCCCCAAATTTCTGTACACATTTACCATTTCACCCAATGAATGTGTAAATATTTCGAGGCTTTGTCTACTCTCAGCAGGTAGAGACAAAGCCACGAGATCTCTTTGCAATTTTGCATGAAGGCTTTGACACCTTTGTAAGGTGCGTTCCGCCATGTTCGTTTCCCATGGTATATCAATAATCTTAGCAGGATAAGTTGTGCTGGGTTGACATCCTTCTTCTTGAATGTAGCGCGCTACCCTACGTCTATTTTGACCACTGGCTCGAACATTTTCAGCCTCTGCATCAATATATATAAAATTTTGTATATTAGAAAAAACACGTGTAAAAAAAGTTGTACAAATTTAATGAAAAAATATTGAAATTGATGGCAACCTTGATGTTGTTGGTTAACATCATCTCCAACATGACCCTACTGAGAACCAGCCCCAGAATGACGCTGCTGAGAACTGGACCCACAATGACCCTATTGAGAACCAACTACGGTTGATTGGCCTTCGGGGGAATAAATATCACCCCCTTCCCGCACCCTGCTACCACTCATACCTTGATCGGTTGAACCTTGGCCACGCTCCATGGATGGAGTTGAAACCCTTCTCCTCTTACCTCCTAAAAATTAAAATATGAAACTTATTAACAACTAATTTTGACTCACAAAGTTAATAAAAAATCAATTCCATATGTACACACTTGTATGGAGATTTAAGATTATATTTAAATATCGTGAACATCCTCCGATCCCTGAACCTCCATATGGGATTCGGTTGATCTTCGTCGTTCATCCTCCATGATATATATCTATTGGTCGACATTTACACAAAATAGATTTCAAAAAATCATTTTGTAATTTAGTGTACACAAATTATGTAGAACACAACTTTCAAAGCAATAATTGATCATGTGTGAAACTAAATTTAATCGAAAAAGAAATTATAAAAATGATAATTTCACCAAATTGCGCTTTACATGGTGGGAGCACATTTGGTATAAAATTTACCACTTATACACTTTAGTTTGTGGGAGAAATGACACATGTACATAGTTTACCTTAAATTTGTTGTGTTTTATGGATATTAAAATGAAGAACTTCTATTTAGATCCATTCCAGAGATTGACTGTAGGGGCATTTACTAGATATGTCACCTTTTATAAAAGATGAGATCCAGAGGCTACCTGGCCCTTTACAGACTCTGCCTATAGAACTTATAGAAGTAAACACTAGAGGCATTAACAATATCAAATAACATTAGACATGAGAATGTGTCTCTTTCCCTACGCAAAAAAATAGTTCAAGGTAGTTAATCTTCATAGACACGTCTTCAAGCAGGTCAATGTGATCATCCCCAACTTACTTTTCATGAAATTAGGCTTGGAATCCTCTACAACCTGGTGGATGGAGTTGAATGGGAACTAGGACAAGGCCTTTACAAAATACATGCTAGTGAATAATACTTACTAGGTTATGCCAACAAATAAAGTGGGAGAAATGTTTTCTCCTCGAGGTTTTCCAATTGGGTGTGTAATATCAACTTCACCCATTTCCTAACAAGTTTCTCTCTTAGGTTACAAATGTCTTCCACCTTATTAGTTATATATTTTTCAATTTCCCGTCGATTCCTTGATTTTTTTCTCCTACCATCTCCCTCTCTCACTCCCCAAATTATTGTCATCAAACATGCCCCATTGAGGATATGGAGCAATGTTTGCACCATACTTAGAACTGTCATTGTTGCTAATTGAAATTGGAGTCATGTATACTAGATTTCTTGCTTAAGTGGCTCTTACTTGGACAATATCCTGAGATGAGTTTGACATGATGGTCATATGAGGTTGGAAGCTACTTGGTGTAATTTTCCTTAAATCTTCAAAAAAACAGAGCAAAAATGTCATTTTCGATCATTTTTTATTAGCTTCTACATACAGCAAATGTTATCACAATTGCAACACAATCATCTTCCATGAGCATGAATTATGAATGTCGCAAGCCAAATGGAAAGGAAATTTGCATTCATTTAGGCAAAAGAAGGCAAATAAAGTTGCTAAGTCTTGATACTTACCATGTGTTTCAAAGCCATAACGAAGGTTGGCTTTGAGAGTGTCCTCTCAAAGCCCTGTCTTGAGATGAAATTTATTTCAATGTCAGTTTATGGGACTGAAAACAATATGTAGAAATATTCACTTGGTTTTTATAATTGGATAGAAGAATGACTTAAAATGACCATGTATGTCTTCTCATTTTAGAGCTCAAATTTTTAGGAAGGATTTAAGTATCCACCTTTCAAGAATCACTAGAAGAGGTTGATAAAGAATATAGGAAGACAAAAAACTAACCAGTGGTGTACTAAATGTATTTCTTGGGAGGTAGATTGGCATATGGACTTTTGGTAGCTAGAACTTTTGGTAGCTAGAGAATTGGGGTCTAAAACCTTTTGGAGTCATTTTGAGGCATTAAATGACATTTCTGGGGGTCAAACGATTATCCCTTGTGTCGAAATCTTGACCATTATTCTACACTTAAAGACATATCCAATGGTGCAAGAAAAACATCAAACGAAGTTCATTCAAAATTTATGCCTTTAGTAAGTTGACCTATCATGTTGACCACCATGGTACGAGAGAATGCCATTTTAGCCCCATTACTCATGCATGGAAAGCTAGCTACATGTGGAATTTTAACAAGACTCTAAAAGGTCTAAAATCACAAACCTCGTTAATGGTTGACAGAGTCAAATCTTACACCTAGTTGGCTATCACACCATGTTAAATACTTGGCCACTAGGAGGAATAAGAGTTCCATTTCGTGTTATTGTATTTTGTTCCATAGTTGAAAATACAACTAGGAGTGTGAAGTTAGAGAGAAAAATGTATGAAGTTAAGTTTTTATATCAACCTTACATGCTAAAAGTCTTAGCTAAATCTAGAGAGATTACCTCTTTCTTTGTACTCACATATTTTCCATACCAGAAAAGAGAGAGTAGAGCATGTTTACATTTTAGTGTTGTTTTTCTCCCATAAGGATATCCTAGGGAAAAAGGAGTCTAGAGCATCATTACTTTTTAGGGTTGCTTGTCTCCCATATAAGGATTTCCTAGGAAAATAATTGTGTTGATTGTCTAGAGATATGTATGTGTGTGCTTCATTATGTTCTCTATTTCTTACGTTGTGTTTCATTATGTTTTATATTTCTTACATTTCTACCCTCCTATTTTTCTTTCCAATCAAGGTTTATAAAATAACATGAGAAGCAACATGAGACTTGGAACAATCATTTTCATTATCTATATGGAAGGCAAGAAGGATTATATCCCCTTAAGATTAAGCTTATGTAGTTTGTCAATTTTTATCATATATTTTTTGGTAAGGGTAAATTTTTTTTATCTATAGTACAAGTCATGAGTTCCCCAATTTTACCTTATGTAAAACATGATTCTAGGATTACTACAATTTGTACTGGGTTTTTTATTGCGATGATGCCCTGTCTCAATCACTTGGCCATCTCTTGATGGATAGTTAAATCTTTATAACAATACTTAAATTTTTTTTTATCTATTTGTATTATGTGAAATTATGTAAAAAATGGTATACTACTTTTCATAAAATTGGCTTGAGTTTATCATATATTTCAATGAAAGTTGATTAAATATGTTTTCTTTAAAAGGATCTAACAATTTTGTTGAGGTATGAATTTGCAATTTTGTGTGGCTCTCTATCAACCTTCACTTCCTCAATTCTAGAAAAAATCTACTTGCTCATTCGTATACCCACTTTCTATTCAAATGCATGAGTTTTGAACTCTCAATAACTATGTTTTTCCACGCAGGAAAATTATGTCACATTTTATACTAACTCTAAATATTATTTTGAAGTTTGAATTATTGTTATTCTTTTATATAATTTAACATTAGATATAAGTTTAAATTGAAAGCTACTTAGATGAAATATGGCTTAGATATGGCATTTGCAAATTATTATCTATTTATTGAACTAAAGGACATAATTATTACACATGTTTAATTTACATTCAAATGCTTCTTTGATTTATCTCCTATAGCTTAATGTAATGCTAGATATATAATTTAAGTTGAAGGCCCATGAGATAAATATGACTTCTATATGACATTTGTATTGAATCATCTATTTGTTGTGTTATATGAACATAATTGGTACGCATATCTAATTTGCATTACTAATATGTCATGTCATGCTTCTTTAATTTATCTTTTATAGATGACCAGAGCATCCCTTTTTAATCTATCCCTTTTGACTTCGGATATGTGGGCAATACTCATCCGAATATTTTTCTAGATCATAAAGAAATGAGTAAAATTGTATTCCATTTGTGTCAATGTTAAGGTTAAGCACATGGATTAAAATTTTATATAAGATACATTGCCACTGTGTACATTTATATCTAAAGAATCCAAAACCTCATTCAAGACCATATGTTTTGTTGGTGTAGTTTGATTGGTTATATTGCATTGCTTTTGCAGTTGTTGCTATGGGCCTCACCATCTAGTGATTTTAGGTAAAAAAATTATTTACATGGAATTTTTAAGTATCCTAGAATGTTTATTATTTATCACTACTAGCCTTGGTGATTTAGTTGTTTGTTTTGATGCTACTTGGTTACCCATATTTAATAGTTGTTCATGTTTAATTCATTGTTAAGGCTTTTTATTGGCCTATCAGGATGTAATTTTCTCAAATCCATAATGGCTAAAAGAATGAAATTTATCTATGAAAAAGAGAGGTCATATGGAAAAAAAATTGTTTGCAAGTGTTCTTTTGAACCCATAGAACTTGCAACCCCAATATGGATACAATACTAAGTAATACATAGCCTCCTCATCTAACTTAACTAGGGATTTGCAATACTATATTTGAGTTGGCTAGCTCCATTTCAAGATATTATAATGTTAGATTATTATTTCTATAGATTTTGATTATGGTAGTAAAATGTTACAAAAAATCGGAAACTACAAATAATATTATTCTAGATATATGTAAAAAGGACATGGTAGAGAAAATCAAACAATATTAAACTTTTCATAAATAGTTTAGATATAAATACATTTTCTAATTTTGATTGTAAATTCCAAGGCTTAAAGCAATAATTTTTCTAATAATTTTTTTTTAATTAATAAATAAAAAAGAAGAATTTTCAATCAAAATCACATCCAACATATAATAAAAATAATAAAAACAATTTAAAACTTCATACACTATGACATTACTATGGAAAAGAGCATAAAAATATACAAGAAAAAAAATCCTTTTATATAATAATGGAGAGCTTCAAATATACAAGGAAAAAAATCTTTCAGCCTTCTTGTATCCCAGAGAAAGAGTTGCTAAAACAATCATATTTTAAACAATTAAAACTTGGAGAGAATCATCTGTTTTTTAATTTCAATTATATAAAAAATTAGTCAAATATTTCAAATCTGTTTTTTGGCTAGTTGCAGAGTGTAGGTGCAGTTCTAACTAGAGAGAGACTCCAAGAAGGGGTTTCAAGAAAGAACAGGTTTCCAACATTCCAGTCAAGAAGGGAGGCAAATATTTCCAATAAAAGAGGCAAGAACAAGTTCCCTAGTGGTAGTGCTATGCAACCCAGTTAGTTAGTGCATGTTGCAAGTAAGAGTGCGAGTAGCTGGTAGTTTCCAAAGAGAGTTTCTAGAGGTAGAACGAGTTTCCCAAAAGCAGTACTACACATTTTATTAGGTAGGACTGCATCTAGCATGGAGAAAATCATCTGATTTTGAATTTCAATTATATAAAAAATTAGTCAAATATTTCAAATCTGTTTTTTGGCTAGTTGCAAAGTGTAGGTGCAGTTCTAGCTAGAGAGAGACTCCAAGAAAGGGTTTCAAGAATGGGACTGTGAACATTGTATCTGCTTGGGAAATGTGTTTCAAAGCAATATTTTCGGTCAAATCACTATTTTCAGAATAGTGGCTATCATAAAAATCTGCTATGTTCACTGCAAAAATTTATCTTCAGACCATCACCAGATTTTAAAAGGATAAATTCCAATAAAAATATTTGAAGAGCACGATGACATCTATCATAAAATATTTCGAACTAGAGTGAACCTACAGAGTTTCCGAACAAATGTGAACTTTTTTTTTTTTTTTCTCACTTGAAAAAATTGCATTTGGAGCAGCTCTCAGTGGTACACAGTCAAGATTAGAACCTATATCTCCCTTAAGAAAATGTTATATTCAGAACCAGTGGAAAATAGTCTACCCAAGATTAGAACAATATATCTCCCTTAAAAAAATGTTATATTCTGATCACTGGAAAAAGGCAGCAGCGGTAAAGTGATTCACCAAAACTTTTTCAGAATTTAATTCAAGAGAAATTCGATTATATATAGACATGTTTGATCATCGTAGTGATTTCACCTTATAAATATAAAAACCAACTACCATTAAATCCATATATCAATGTTAAAAAACTCCTCCTTGAAGAAGAAAGATCCATGAGCACAGATAGAGAATGAAGCTACCAACATTGGCAGGCATAAACTGAAGAACAGAGTCATTCTAAATGTTTACCTGAAAGGAATCAGGGATGGTAGCCAGAAACTTGAAGACCGGAAAGGCATAGAGCACAGCCTAGACACTAGAAACTGACGACAGAATGGTGAGCCCGACGCAAAGTGGGAGGAGAAGGTTATTTACTGAAACCAACTCTCACATTACCATCGTCGGATGTCGCTTCAAACAAATGAATCCTTGGGATGAGGGAAGATGTCTGGATAAGGGAAAAAAGGGAGTACATGGTACCATTTCACATCAAAACTTACCTTGAAGACTCTGTAGCTTGGCTAGGCATAGTTAAATTTAATATGGTACTCAATTAAAAATTTTACAACGGATCAAAACTATAATCCATGAAGGTATTTTACCTTACATAGAAAGCAAACACATGTGCAGTGAATTTTAATATTAACAGTGTGTATGTATTTGGTTTTACATGTTCCAAGGGGTTTTATGAACCTCATTTTCATAAGAATCTAAACAAAATTAAATTCTCAATTCTTAATCAATGTTTTTTATTCTCAATTCTGAATTTCTAACGTTAACAGAAAAGATAAAACTCAGAACTGTGACGCTGCAATGTCTAGCATTTAAATTTCAAAATTTTACTACAAAACAGTGACATATTCAATGTAATTCGGCATTCAACATTTTTCGAAAGAGGAGAGAAGTTTGGTGACATACCCGAGAAGTTCTTCTGGATGCAGAGTAACTCGACGAGTGGGGACGACATGAGCACCACGAGCGAGGACGACAGGAGCACCACGGCGAACAGTAGCAGCAACAACGCAGACAGAGCAAAAAAAAAACACACGCACAATGAAAATTGTAAACCGTCAAAACTCGCGAGCGATTTATTTATAGAAAATAGTTCGGCCGAACTATTTTAAAAGTAAAACTTCGGCCGAACTCATAGTTCAGCTGAAGGTTTTTAGAAGTTCGACCGAACTTTTGTTGCCGGTTTTCCAACCTCCGGCAAAAAATTTGTTTGCCCGCGCCGTCAGTGTGCCGTAAATCTAAACGGAATCACGAGTTTGGCCGAAATTTATAAGAAAGTTCGGCCGAACTCTTACAAAGTTCGGCCAAACTTTGAAAAATGTTCGGCCGAACTATTGTTGAAAAAAAATTTCCGCCCCCGATTCTCACAAAAGTGTAACCCAGCTTCACGTTTCCGGCCTCCTACTACCGGGGGCTTTATGTCGCACTGCAGATGGAATGCAGTGATGGAGATGACGACGATGGGGGTTCCCATGATCACATGGTCACTGTATGCAGAGCAACACTTCATCTTAAATTTTGCAGTGGATGAGATCCAGATCTCACTAGAAGCTCCCCAGAGAATCGACCAGAATTCGCTGGTCACCAGAGACGACATGGAAATGATTGTGAAAATGTTAATGATGGAAGAAAAGGGATGGGAATTGAAAGAAAGTGTGAGAGAACTAAAGGCGAGTGCTAGAGCAGCAGTGGCCGAGGGCGGATCCTCCGCTAAGAATTTTGACCTGTTCGTCTCTGAAATCATGTCTTTGTAGACACAACACCATTATTAAATCTGTAATCTTCATAGGCATCGCACCATCATCAAATCTGTAATATCTGTAAGCATCTTGTTTGTTTCCAAATGGGTTTTATCAAATCTGTAATCTTCGTAAGCATCTCATTATAGTGATTGTGTCAAATTAAAATTAAAATTAATAAATCAATTTTATGGATGCACATTACATTTTTAGAGATTCGAGTTTAAAATAGAGAGTCCGGTGTTTATATGAAAATGAATCTAATTACGATTGGACAATTTTGAAAATTGTGCTTTGGAATGGACACCAATTTTAAATATACTGTATTGCTTCCCAGGTATAACACTCATGAAAATCAATCTATATTAGAGTTCTACACATCCTCTCGATATAATTACAATTGAACGATTTTGAAAATTGTGCTTTGGAAATGGACACCAATTTATAATTCACTGTATTGCTCCCCAGGTATAACACTCACAGCCTGAATGGTGAGTTTCATTTACTTTGCAAGTTTAACAAAAAAAAAAAAAAAAAAAAATTAATTAATACAATTACTTTAGCCATATATGATAAACATAAATCATTATCAACTAAGTATTATTTTAATTATTTTATTTTAGCTATTTTTTATGTTTAGCTAAAAAATATTTATTATAATTTATATAATTTTATATATATATATTTTTATACACTTTTTATTTTTTATTTTTAGTTTTACTATATTTTATGGTTTAACCAAATAATTTTATAGATATATATATCTTCTAACCAAATAATATTATAGATATGCACACTTTTATATTATTTCAGATATATTAAACATATTCAACTAACCTCAAATTAGCCAATGATTTGTACATTAATGTATAGTCACTATTTATGTAATTTCAAATATTTTACAAATAATACTCAACCAATCTCCAAAATTCTGATCGACTATCTTGAGAAGCATTTTGTAAGTACAAGTACAAGTTGTTATGAGAGAAATTATCACTAATGAATAATATGTAATAGTAAATAAATATCCAATATTGAGACACTAGCTTGCAATTTTCTCTTATTGTTGAATCTGTTGCCCCTTCCTTGAGCCCAACTCTTAAACCTGCTCAAAAAAACATGTCTCCAACTCTTTCTTCAGTACCAATGGTTGCAAAGAAGAAATAAAATTTTGGAAATTGTTCTTGGCATTGCTCTCAAGTCTGTAGCACTTATAGTGTCACTGTTGTCGTTGGGATTCAGAATGGTCAATTATAGGTAGACCGCAAAGCTTGCTATAATGGAACACCAAGTTGATCAAGGAGAGGCATTGCAGACAACTTCGGTTGGTAGTAGTAGGGCTAAGTGACCCTGAATTGAAGCGAAGGAAGAGGGTTGCAAGCTACAAGGTGTATGCGATGGAGGACAGAGTGAAGGCTTTGTTCCTTAAGAGCTTTCGTTGGATCGAGGACAAGTACACAGACATACTGCAAGGATGGTGATCAACTGAACCATTATTACATTCATTCATTCTATAAAGTTAAACTTTTGGTTTTTGCTGTTATGGGTTTACGAAGACCAACTTCTTATTTCCATTTTCAGTTGTTGAATCCTCACTTAGCTGCGTTATTGGCTTTCGTGTGCTCTTCAAGAGGAGAATACATTGCAACTGTGTACAGGAGAGCTTAGATCATGATTATTGCTCCATATTTTGCATCTCAATTATTGCATCTTTTATGGATACAGTTCTTGATTTTCTAAAATAATCATTGACACAAAAAGAATTAACAGATTTTCTCTCTGTTGTTTTAATTTTCAGTTGAAAATATTTTATCTCTTCATGGATTTTATGATTGATGGTATCAGGTTATAGATATCTTGTGTGGTATGGTGGGTATATGTTTTCATAGTGCCATTCTCGTCTGTAGATTGTTGGGTGAATTTACTACGGCATATGTTGCAGATTGAATCTTTTTCTTTGGGCTTTTGGACAGGTTTTTACTATTTATGTGATGCGTAATGAGTTTTGAACCCTAACACCCAACTTATAATACAGTAACCTATTTTAGCCTCCTTTCGACGTTCCCTTGCCCCTCCTGATGCAATTTCTAATTAATAAACTTTATCAATTTCTGTGATTACACGTCTGACATTTCTCAATTGCGGTAGACGCAGCGCCCGGCCGCTGTTGATTGGCTAACTGTTCGCTTCGAAACCTTGCGAGCTTCTGCTGCCTTTTGTTCCATTTCCTACTCACCACATAAGTCCGTGTATTGCCGTTCTAAACTATTTTCTACATTAGCAGACACCATCCTTCTTCACACTAATTATGTGACAAGCGAAGGTGGTTTTAAAATTGAAATTGTCATTGTATTTAATAGTGTTCCAGTGCCAAAGGATATAAAAAAATTATTTCTCAGATAAACAAGGTTTATGTGGTGGTAATGTTATTGTTTTTGGTTTATGTGGTGGTAATGTTACTGGTTTTTTTTTTTTTTTTTGGGATATAGATGTATTTTTTGAGTAAGCTAAATTAGCGAAGAAATAGAGCGATGTGACTCACTCTATGGTGTTTGACTCCCTTTACGACGTCCAACACTGTCGTGGCGCGTTTATATGTATCTATATATGCTTTATAAATAACATATAACTATTATATATATGCTTTATAAATAACATATACTATATATTTTATATGCATATTTTATAATTAGTTTATGTTATAACGTGTTATAAAGTGTAATATATTATATACGTTTAGTATAAAACATATATATATATATATATATATATATATATATATATTTAATACAAAATAATTTTACTTAATATTTTAAGAAAATTAATAAAAATGATAATTGGACTTTATAAGTTTGGCGAGGAAGATACTATATAGTTGAGAGTTAACATAAATGCATTGAATGAAAAAGGAAAATTAAATATGATCTAAGTACACCTTTTTGAATATTGGTAAATATAAATATATGGCATGGGCATAAAGAGATGACATGGGGCTAAAGGAAAAAAAGAGTTTGTTTATTAAGGTATATATGGAATTTTTTAAGGATGAAACTTTATTTTAATGTTTAGAAACTTTGGCAAATATTACTAGTTCATAATATGCAATATGTAAAATGTGTAGCAATATATATTTGCAAAATATTCAAATTTCTAATAGCTTTATACAATCTCTATATAAAATTTTGGCAATTTTTACAATTTTATACTATAATTTTTGGGCAAATAATTTTTAGAAAAAATGGAAATTAGAGAATCTTTTTTTTTGGGAAAAAAACATGGAAAATTAGCCCCTAAAATTTTCCATGAGTTGTGTATGATGTTATTATTTATATATTATATTACTTTAGCATTGTTATATATATATGGCAAAATGTAAAAAGGATAAGTGAAATTCATCATCGAGGGAGAAAAATAACATAGGTTCACAGGTGAGTACTGCAGAGTCAATAAATTTTATAATGATAATACTTTAAGGATAGAAGAACGTCATACCATGCATTCAATTATGTGATGATTGATTAAACATGAAACCCTAGATGTTGTCTGAAGAGAAACATATATAATCTAGTTAATCATGTTGAGAATGATTAGAAGATTCATCAAGTGAGTGGGAAAATTTGTAATTATAAGGTTCAAGAAATGGAAGGGGATCAATATTAGGAAAGTTTGTCATTATCTTAGTATTAGAACATTAGTATCTATTCTTTCTTCTTGATGTCACTATACTTCCAAAAAGCATCCATAGCCCATCATGTAATCACCCCAATGTCACAGACATTGCTCCACTATCAATGAGAATACATAGCCCAATGGATATATCTGCATTTCCCATCAAAATAATGTGAGATAACATAATTTTCATTGTAATAGGATGTTTAGCACTAGTTTTACCCTAATATCATAGACACTACTTTGCTACCAACAAACATATATAGCCCCAACGAAGGTGTCTGCATCTCCTAACTACATATGCATTACCTTATTTATTACAACATAGAGGGATGACACTTGATATTGAAGATGACTTAGGTCTACCCACATCATAAGAATTTTTCATTAAGTTTTTACGTCTCCCTTAATTTAAACTATACCCCCAAAAGTAAATTAATTATAATTTAATGTTATACATGGATGTAAAACTTTCAACTCGTTGCAGATAATTAGATAGAGTTTTATCCAAGCCATTTCTAGACAATGATTACTAGAAATGAATTCCATTTCAACCTACTAACAAGAAAAAAATTTCTTTAGTGATGTTTTCCATAGCACATCAAGATAATATATATTAAGTAAGAAACTTCAATCAAAATATAATTATAATTGAGATTTTCTAGGGCATTTAAGATGTAAAAGTTTTGTTTATTAATTCTAACTTTTAAATATTTTAAAACCCTAATCACATCTAATTGAAATAAATATAATATTTCCTAAAGTATATGTTTTCAAACTATGCTAAATTTCGTAAGTAAGTTTATTTATGTACGATATATAGACATATCCTTGTCTCATCAACAAGATTAACTAAATAAAAAAAAATCCAATGAAACTAGGTTAAAATATTACCAACTCCAAGTGGTTTACCACGATGTTTTAGTTGTGACCAAAGAAGAGAAATGTTGAGTTCATGCTAATGTAAAGTTGTATAATTTTAAATTTGGCTAATAGCATATTGTTTCATTTTCTAAAAAATAATTTATCCAATCTTCAACAATGGCATATATTATTTTGTGCAGATGTCTTGCAGACAAATCTTCTCATGAAAATCACTCAATAGATGACTCGAGTGCATCATTTGGATGAATTTATCAATGTGTAAACTTGATAATGATCATCATGACAATATTCACAATATATAAATTGATATGGACCTTCCCCATAGTTGTTACAGGAGTAATATTTTTCATCTATATAAAATGCACATGTTATTAATAATGCATCATGAATAATGTCTATCACATAACAACTTCCTTGAATTGACTTAGAATATATTTTGACATTTAAAATCATGTAAAGCCAGAAAAAACATACATTATATAAAACATTGACTTGCAAAAATACATAAATTTTTGGTCATATAAAAAATAATGTGTTCTTTATATAACACATCATAGCTATAAAATATGCATATAAAACAATATATATATATATATATATATATATATATATATATATATATATATAACCATATAAATAAATAAATATACTTGTAAAAAAAAACTTTAAAAACTTTATTCAAAATCAATCTAAGCATTGAGCTTCTAACTCGTATATATTAAGAGGACATAAAATTAATACACATTTATTAAGGTCAAATGAAAGCACACCAAGTTATAACTAGCCTAATATATAGCACGTGTTTGATCACAATTGAGGAGTAGGAAGGGGCGACAATGCAGAGAGGTGTCGGAGGGTGGGGCCACAAACCAAAGGCGAAGCCTGACGGGAGAAGGAAACAAAGTGGAATTCCAAGACGGAGTCAAACATCGGACGCCGAAGGGTGAGTCACATCACCCCATTTCTTCACAAGTTTAGCCTATTCCTTTTCTTTAGGTAACATTGCTACCACATGGCTCTTGTTAATATAGGATCATATTTTCTCGTACATGCATTATTCATTAATATAGAGGGGTAATGTGTTTAATTTACTTTTTATATTTTATTATTAATTTAAAAAAAAAAAATATCACATTTATTAATATTTAATTCAATCAAACTTTATAGCTAATTGTAAAATCATTTATTAATTTTTATAAACAGAAAAAATAAATAAATAAATAAAAATAAAATAAAAAATTAATATAAAAAAAAAATAAACTTTATACCTATATATATATATATATATATGAAAATATTAATTTTTTTTAATAATAAGTAAATGTCAAATGTCTTTGATAATTTTTATTTTTTTTTCCCGGCGAGGACTGATAAATCATAACTAGTTCCAAGTCGTCCTCAATAAAATATTCAAGGAGAAGGATGAATGAGGTAAAAACATAGATGATGCCGACACCACTAATGAGATAAAGAAAGTATCCCAACCAATTAACGAACGAATAAGCACCCCACTAATGATAATGAGACAAAGAAAGTAGCACAAACAATTGACGAGGAAATAAGCAATTGGTATCACAGACGAGAAAAATACAAGCCGATGGAGACATCACTATGGAAAAAGCTATTTTTTCAAGAAGTTTCAACAACTTTATCCGGAAACTTACCTGAACTAAAAGGTTGTGAAGGGTATGTAAATTGTATTATTTTTAATCTTAGATTGTATGCTAACAAGTTTTGCTGGGTAACCACCTAAATTATATATTTAACTTACATTGATTCTATGCAGGACTTTTAAAAGGTGAAGAAATTTAATATACAAATTTCATACTAATGAAAGTATAGAGATTCTATGATTTCTTAGCCAAATTTCAGAGTCATACATTGATAGTTTTCCACTTCTTTGACAACAAGCAATAGGTATTGATGAAGGAGTCTTTGTAGTGATACATGTTTGATTTACACAATGGGAGGGATGTATGTGTGGATATTTAGGTGTATTATAATTTCGACGAATTCAATTATACATGTTGTATAAACCTGATGTTCAAATGAATTCAATTATAAATGTTGTATAAACCTGGTGTTCCATGTTTACCTTGTTTGAACACAGCCCACTAACATTTTTTCTCAATTAGTCTCTCTCGTTCCAAAGTGACTTACATAACAATATTGTTATATTGTTCACATGGATGTGTAAGAAATTTTCTTGAAAATTGTTTTTTCATATAAAAGATTTTTTGGAAGTGTTGTGGATCATTTCTAATCATTAGAAGAGAAGAAAAATGAAAGAGATATATTATGTATGTTAAAAAATCTGTAATCACCGGTGAAATCATAATATCGACATTTGAAAGAAGCACACAATAACAATATCAACATTTGATAGAAGCACACTAGATAAAAACCACCACAATTTAAAGCACCTGATTTATTTTAAAAACAAAAAAAAAATTCACGAAAGAAAATCAAGAAACCTTAATAATATAAACCATTTTCTTGAAAGAAAACCAATAAATCATTTTTCAAGATCCAACAACAATTAAAGTAACATGCTATGTAAACACACCATCACTAGCCATTCAAATGGTGAGACAACACGACATTAGACGATCTAGATCAGGTCATTTATGAATTATGTCAAAATTAAACGAGTACAATTACAATAAATTGCAACATCAAGTAAAGGGTATTTACCAAGGAATAAATTCTTAACATATCCGAAATTATGATTGGCTGAACGACCAATGGACCAAAAAATGTCCTCATATAATAACCCTAAAGATGCAAAAAATCAAGGATAAATAGTAGGTTCAACTTGGCTTCAAGATTAAAAGTAGACAACATGCACAGGATGCAGAAACTTAAGGATAGATAATAGGGTCAGCTTGGCTTCAAGATTAAAAATATACAGTAGGCATATGATAATAGGGTCACCTCTTCTCCTTTCATTTAAGTTCTCATCAGTGAGGTGGCCATTCCAAAAGACACCTCCAACATAGACTTCAAGGTTTTTATTATAAATAGCAAGTAACTTTCATGTGCAATATTCCCCAGGAATAATCAAGTGGGAGAATGTGTAGGCCTTTGCAGTGAAACAACAATTTTTTTCTCTTCTAGGAACTCAAAAGAACTGAAAACAATGGAGCTTGTATTCATTTCTAACACATTTTCAAATCCATGAATAACCCATATCAACCAAATAACACATTGTTTCTTGTATTTCCTATAATATTATCTGCTTCCAAGTTGTTTATGTACTTCAACAATTTTCTTCCCATTGTGCTAAGCCTTAACATAAATTTCAATAACTCTAATATGGAAAAAAAAATCATTGAAACAAACACTAGCACTATATCTAGCCTATAAGCACTGGTAGAGAAGCCACTTGATATAAAGGGGTAAAGGACAAACCATTGGAATTTAAGATTTTTTGAAGTTTATGTCCTTATTTTCCATTGGAATTTATAGGAATTAAAGTGATCAAACACACTTCTATCAAATAGCAACCTGATTCAATAAGGATACAACCATAACTAACAATTCCTTATGAGTCGATAGTGTACATATACGACCTCCTAACTAATACTAAAGATCTTTAAAAAATGATATTCATGTAAAAAAGAAACAATATCATGCACAACAGTGGTTGTCACATAAAACTATATAAAAAAAACTCATAGATAGTCATCTATCTACAACAACAAGTATATATGATATATAAGAGATAACAAAAACATCTACTTCTTGGTATTTTACCTTGATTAAAACATGATACAAACCCATTTGATAACAAATAAAGTGCTTTTTCAACTCAAAACAATTGCATACATCATATCCAAGCATTTATTAATGGAACATTTAAAATAGTTTATATTTCATGAAAAATGGCAATACAAATTTTGAACCAAGTAGCAACAAAACCACAACCTCCTTCACGCATTTACCTAGAAAACTAACATTATGAACATAAAATTCCATTGCTAATATCCATCGAGAGTAATAACACTTTGGACAAAATTTATTTCTCATACTCAAAGAGAAAATTGATGTCAACTAGCACAACTTTAGAAGGATTTCTACAACTAGATTTCAATTTTTAAATAGAAGGATTTCTACAACTAGATTTTAATTTTTAAACAACAACCAATCGTGGGTTACAAAAAAAGTGCAAACAACAATGACTCAGCAACCATAAGATTTGTCAAAATTTTTAGAAATGGTCCTGAGGTGTCCCTCAATGGGGTCCAATGGTGTCACCAATGACAACAACCTTGTGGGGATCGGAAAATTTTGGACCAAGAGTCTTGGCATGCTTGGATTCACCATCCTGTCAAAAATTAACACAAAAATTTTCATTCTCATGCATAGAATCAACAAGTAAACATTGCCCGAAAAATGAAACCAATGAATACATTTGGTGTCGAGACATCCACATGTCGAATTGTAGCACGATTGAAAAAATCTCCAAACAATGAAAGTGATATGAATGTAGTTGAACCAATAAAAATATATATATAAAAATCATAAATTTTTATATATAATAAGATTAGGAAAATATATAAAATTCATAAATTTTCACAAGAAATCAACTAAGAAGAAATATATTGATCACACCTTGCCAATGGCAACAATAGTGTTTCCAGTTTCTTCAAGGGCATCTTTCCTTTCACAAATCCTATAACTCATGCCAACCATCTCAGAAATTCCACCAACATTATCACTAATGGGTCCATATGTATCAATGGCCAATCCAATTGCAATTGTGCTAAGCATGCCTAAATCAGTTACTGCAATACCATACCTGGCGACCATACTAAAAATGACAGAAATGCTTACAATGATAACAAATATGGGAATAATAACATATTTGTATCCCAAATCCAACACAAAATATAATATTAGTTGTTGCTCCAGTCCTGCATGAATCAACAACATATTGGACATGGCTACAATGCAAACACAATATAGGTCATCAACAATTTATATGAAAAAAAAAAGCCAAAGAAAGGATGAAATTATGCATTGAGCTAAATTCTTAACTGTAAACATTACTTTTGTAGTACTCATTGACAAAACCAATAACAAGTTCATCCCACAAACCAATAGAAACATAGAATAAAATTTCCTTGCATTCATAATAGAAACAATTATTAAATAAAGGGAACAAGAAATACAACCTTTTAGCTGTACCAATAACAAGTTAGAATAATCAATGCCTAGGATTACATACTAGTTCTTTACAACCTTCTCGACACTAAAATTGAAGATAGTGAAGGATGAGGTAATATCGATGCCAATAGTCATCACTATTATGGACATAATAAGTTATTTTTGCAATGCATGCTCAATTTCTTTCATGGCCTTGATCTCAAATATGCCAGTTGAAAATAGAGTTGTGATTAAACAAGAAATGATACACATTGAACTAATGATCAATGGCTAACACATGGAAGTAAAATCATGAGAGTTTTCAAATTAGGATATGGATGCAACAACCAACGCTACATAGGAAAATTTAGAAAAGGACCCAAATAGATTTTATCCCATTCCAACGATATCTCCAACATTGTCAAACTGACATGATCAAGAATGACAATGGAGCTTGTATTCAATTCTAACAGATTTTCAAATCCATGAATAACCCATAACAACAAAAGAACTCACTGTTTATTTTACTTCCTATAGTATTCTCTTCTTCCAAGTTGGTTATGTACTTCAAAAATTTGCTTCCCACTATGCTAAACCTTAACATATATTGCAATAATTCTAATACAAAAAAAAATCATTGAAACTTTAATTCCAAACACTAGCACTATATCTAACCTAGAAGCACTGGCAGGGAATCCACTTGATATAAAGCAGTAAAGGACAAACCATTGACATTTAATATATTTTGAAGTTTATGTGCCTATTTACCATTGCAATTTACAGGAATTAAAGTAATCAAACATGTTTCTATCAAATAGCAACCTGATTAAATAAGAATACAACCATAGCTATTAGTTCCTTATGAACCACTATTGTACATATTCGACCTCCTAACTAATACTAATGACATTAAAATAATGATATTCATTTAAAAAAAGCAATATCGTGCATGAAAATGGTTGTCACATAAAACTATATAACAAATTCTCATAGATAGTCATATGTCTGCAACAGCAAGTATATATGATATATAAAAGATAACAAGAAAATATACTTCTTGGTATTTTACCTTGATTAAAACATGATACAAACCCATCTGATAAAAAATAAAGTATTTTTTCCACTAAAACATCATCCATCACATTTCAACTCAAAACAATTGCATACATCATATCCAAGCACTGATTAGTGGAAAAATTAAAATAGTTCATATTTCATGAAAAACAGTAATAGAAAGTTTGAACCAATAGTAGCAACAGAACCACAATATCCTTCAGGAATTTACCTAGAAAAACTATCATTATAAACATGACTTTCCATTAGTAATATCCATCAATAGTAATAACACTATGGACAAGCTTTTCTTCTCATACTCAGAGAAAAATGATGTCGACTAGCACAATTTGAGAAAGATGTCTACAACTAGATTCCAATTTTTAAACAAGAATCCACTGTGGATTTCAAAATAAGTGTGAAAACCAGTGAATCAATAGCCATAACATTTATCAAAATGTTTAGATATTTTCCAAAGGTGTCCTTTAATGGGTCTCCAATGGTGTCACCAATGACAACAACCTTGTGGGGATCAAACCCTTTTGGATCAAGGGCCTTGGTATCCTTGGATGCACCATCCTTTCAAACATTACAAAAATTATTTTATTCTCATTGCATCGAACCAATAAGGAAACATTGCCCCAAAAATTAAACCAATGAACACTTTTGGTGTTGAGACATCCATAAGTCAAATTGTAGCATGATTGAAAAAAGCTCCAAACAATGCAAGTGATACAAATGCAGTTGAACCAATAGCAAAGCCTTGCAAATTTTGACATTGATTTTCAACTTTAGATCATTCGTACATAATAAGATTGGGAAAAATATATAGAAGTCATACATTTTCCAAAGTAATCATGTATGAAGAAATACATTGATCACACCTTTCCAATGGTATCAATAGTGTTTCAAGCCTCATTAAGGGCATATGTACTTTCATGGATCTTGTCACTCATGCCATCCATCTCAACAATTCCACCAAAATTTTAATTGATGGGTCCATATGTATCAATGGCCAATGAAATTTCAAATGTGCTAAGCATGCCCAATGAAGCTACTGCAATAGCATACCTAACAACCATACTAAAAATGACAGGAATTATTACTGAAGTAGAAAATATGGGGATAATAACAGATTTGTATCCCAAAGGCAACACAAATATAAAAGTAGTCATTGCTCCAGTCCTACATGAATCAACATCATCTTGGATAGGGCTACAATGCAAATACAATATAGGTCATCAATAATTTATATGAAAAAATGCCAAAGAAAGGACGAAATTATGCATTGAGCTCAATTCATAATTGTAAGCATTACTTGTGCAGTACTCAATGAAAAACCCAATAAAAATTCCATCCCACAAACCAATAGAAACATAGAAGAAAAGTTCCTTGCATTCATACTTGAAACAATTATTAAATAAAGAGAACAAGAAATATAACATTTTAGCTATACCAATAAAAGTTATAATAAAAAATTCCTAGGATTATATATCGGTTCTTTAGAACCTTCTAGGCACCAAAATTGAAGATAGTGAAGGATGAAGCAATAGCAATGCCAATAGTCATCACTATTGTCGAGATGATAAGCTATTTTTTCAATGCAAGATCAATTTCCTTCATGGCATTAATTTCAAATATGCCAGTTGCAAAAAAAAGTTGTGATTAAGCAAGCAATGATACCCATTGAACTAATGAGAAATGGATAACACATGGAAGTAAGATCATGAGAGTTTCCAAAAGAGGATATGGATGCAACAACCAAATTTGTGTAGAAAAATTTAGCAAAGGACCCAAATAGATTTGATCCCATTCAAACGATATCTCCAACATTGTCAACCGACATTATCAAGAATGAAAATGGAGCTTGTATTCAATTCTAACATATTTTTAAATCCATGAATAGCCTATAACAACCAGAGAACAAATTTTTTCTTTTATTTCCTAAAGTAGCACCTTCTTCCAAGTTGGTTATGTACTTCAACAATTTGCTTCCCACTATGCTAAACCTTAACAAAAATTGCAATAATTCTAATATGGAAAAAACTCATTGAAACTTTAATTCCAAACACTAGCACTAATATATATATATATATATATATATATATATATATATATATATATATATATATATAAGTACTAATGGAGAAGGAACTTGATATGAAGGGGTAAAGGACAAACCACTGGCATTTAATATTTTTTGAGGTTTATGTGCCTATTTTTCATTGCAATTATAGGCCTTAAAGTAATCGAACATGCTTCTATCAAATAGCAACTTGATTAAATAATAATACAACCATAACTATCGGTTCCTTATGAACCACTACAGTACATATCTGACCTCCTAACTAATACTAATGATATATTAAAAAATGATATTCATGTAAACAATAAACAATATCATGCACAACAATTGTTGTCACATAAAACTATATAAAAAATTCTCGTAGATAGTCATTTGTCTGCAACAAAAAGTATATATGATATATAAGAGATAATAAGAACATCTACCTTTTATTATTTTACCTTGATTCAAACATGATACAAACCCATCAGATAATGAGCAAAGTAATTTTTCTACTAAAACATCGTCCATCACATTTATACTCAAAACAATTGCATACACCATATCAAACCATTGATTAATGGAAAATTTAAAATAGTTTATATTTCTTGAAAAATAACAATACAAAATTTGAACCAATAGTAGCAACAAAACCACGACCTCCTTTAGGAATTTACCTGGAAAAACTAAGATTATGAAGATAACCTTCCATTGGTAATATCCACCAAGCATAATAAAACTTTGGACATGCTTTGATTCTCATACTCAAAGAGAAAAATGATGTCGACTAACAAAACTTGAGGAGGATTTATACAACTAGATTCAAATGTTTAAATAACAGCCCATCGTGGGTTGCAAAAAAAGTGCAAGCACCAGCGAATCAATAGCCATAAGCTTGATCAAAATGTTTAGAGATGGTCTAGAGGTGTCCTTTAATGGGTCTCCATTGATTTCACCAATGCTAACAACCTTTTGGGGATCATACCCCTTTGGACCAAGAGTCTTGGCATGCTCGAATTCACCATCCGGTCAAAAATTGAAAAAAATATCTCATTCTCATTGCATAGAACCAATAAGGTAACATTACGCCAAAAATTAAACCAATGAACACTTTTGGTGTTGAGACATCCACATTTTGAATCATAGTACGACTAAAAAAATCTCCAAACAATGCAAGTGATGTGAATGAAACTGAACCAATAGCAAAGCCTTGAAATTTTTGACATTGATTTTCAACTTCAGATCCTTCATATATAATAAGATTGGGAAAAATATATAAAAATCATACATTTGCACAAGCAATCAAGTAAGAATAAATACATTGATTGCATCTTGCCATTGGTAGCAATAGTGTTTCCAGCTTCATCAGGGGTATTTTTCCTTTCTGAGATCTTGTAATTCATGCCATCCATCTCAGCAATTCCAAGAGCATTGTCACTAATGGGTCCATAAGTATCAATGGAAAATCCAGTTGCAACTTTGTTAAGCATGCGCAAAGAAGCAACTGCGATACCATACCTGACAACGATACTAAAAATAATATAAATTATTAATGCAATAGCAAACATGGGAATAATAATAGATTTGTATCCCAAATCTAACATAAATATAACGTTAGTTGTTTCTCACGTCCCACATGAATCAACATCATCTTGGATAGGGCTACAATGCAAATACGATATAGGCCATCAACAATTTATATGAAAAAATGCAAAAGAAAGTTTGGAATTAGGCATTGAGCTCAATTCTTAACTGTAATCATTACTTTTATAATACTCACTGACGAAACCAATAACAAGTCCATCCCATAAAACAATAGAAACATGGAAGAAAATGTCCTTGTATTCATAATAGAAACAATTATTAAATAAAGATAACAATAAATATAACCTTTTATCTATACCAATAACAAGTTATAATAACCAATGCCTAGGATTACATATTTATTCTTTACAACGTTATGGGCTCCAAAATTAAAGATAGTGAAGGATGAGGCAATAGAAATTCCAATAGTCATCACTATTGTGGAGATAATAAGCCATGTTTTTCAATGCTAGATCAATTTCCTTCATGGCTTTGATCTGAAATATGTCAGTTGCAAACAAATTTGTGGTTAAGAAAGCAATGATACCCATTGAACTAATGAGGAATGGCTAACACATTGAAGTGAGAGCTAAGAGTTTCCAAATGAGGATATGGATGAAACCACCAAAAATTAATAGGAAAATTTAGCATAGGACCTAAATAAATATGATCCCATTCCAACGATATCTCTAACATATCTCCAACATTGTCAACTGACATTATCAAGAATGGCCTAAGATCATTTCAACAAAGAAAATGCATAGTTACCTTATTGCTAATGTATTAATCATAAGAGTATGAATGCAATAAAAAAAATTAAAATCCAACCGTACAGCTAGGTCATTTGGATCATCTTCAAGAATGTTCCTCTCAACCTTGGCAACATGATCAAAACCTACATTTGATGCTTTGGTGTAAATACCACCACCTACTCTACCAAACATACCCATGGAAGAACCTAAAATACCATAACCGATAAGGGATTCAAAAATGCCCTCCTAGTCATCTTCATATTACAACATGAAAAGGGTAATGACAAAAAAAAATCACCAACAATACATTTGCAACAAGAAAATATCCCATAACAACATTTGGTCAAATGGTAGTAATGAAAGATTTCCCAAAACCCTTCCTAGCTTCTAGTGTTGTTATTGAATTTGTGTAACTTGCAATTATTTTCATGTAAAGCACTTGCATATGATGTTTGAGCTGGAAAATAGAAAAATCCAAAGATTCATGATACTTTTATAATAATTTCAGTCCAAGATTGAGTGATTAGACAAAAAACCATTTGTGGTGCCCTCGAGCATTTAATCTAGAGAAAAATAGATATTTTCATAATTTTCATGGGACTTCAAGTCAATCTTACTGCCTATAAGCACACCATCCACATTTAGTTTGATAGAAATGGTGTTGATTTTATTTTCCCCTTGATCTACAACTGAATACTAAGGAGGATTTCAAGCCGGGGTCGCGACTGTTTTAGGTTGTGAATCTAAATTCTCTTTGAAGCTCCAGATAGGAGGCCATCCTACCATTGGTGGTACTTTTCAACAAAAAAAACCCCAAATTCACTCATGAAAATTGCATTCTACCCAAACCTCAAAAGGAAAAACAAGAACTTGAGTTGTACAAAACTGGAATGGGTTCCACTTTAGTTCGGAGCATGATGAATCTCAGCAAAGATTTGTATCTTATTAGAGGCAATAACATGTGTCAGTGGTCTCTACCTCCCATGAGAAATTTTAACTCCATATTGAGTGTTTAAGGAAAATATAGCAATTGACCTCTCCAAATTTATTGTTCATTTTATCATCTGGAACCCTGCTGGGCGCTATAGCCTTGGAATAGTGTTGGAAATTATGTTTTTTTTTTGCTCCCAATTGATTTTCCAAGCATTCACAGTGTCATTATGTTGCTAAATAGCCTAATTAAACATAGAATCACTTCGTTGTGACTATTTCAACAAAATTGAGCCTGAATCTGATAATCTAAACCCACAATCTTGCATCAAATTCACTCCTAGAGCATCATAATAACTTCACTTTTCCCTTGAAGCAATACCCTTTGATGTCGTGTGAAAAAATCTTGTAATTGAAATCTTGTACAACATGGGAAAAATCATGATTGTTTCTCAACTATTTCATCCAAAATTTCCCTAATTCCCCCCATTCCTTTGACCCTCCCCCATGAGCCTTCATGCCCCATCACACACTCATCCCTACCCTCTCATCTCGACTATATCTATTTGGTGGATTTTGTTAATTCCCCCAACCCTTCATGATTTTTATTTGTTAGATAGGCGTGGCAGGAGCTGGACGCATGCTCCATGCAAGCATGTCTGCCTTAATTCACCCCATGTGGAATAAACCAACTCACAGTCTTGATCTCCTGGATAGTTATAGTTGCATCACCTTGGATCACTTCATGATGATTTCTCTACCATGAGGTGCTAGAAGAAATTATGTTTAAATGAAAGTTCAATTGTGGCTCCCATGGTGTGATGGGAATAAATATGGCTATTAGAGCTTAGGTACATTCACTATTTGTGTGTGGAGTTGGTTTAAAATTCAGAGTTCTTGGTGGATTTTGAAGTGGATTTCCCTTGTTTCAAGAGTGGCGTCTGTACACTGGCATAATTGGAAACTTTGCGATGAGCTTCAGGTAGCTCTGTGAGCATCCTTTTGCTGTGAGAATCTAGTGTGGATGCAAGACCAATACAACTAGGTGCTTTGGCGATTTTGTATTTTGGGGTCAGAGGTAAGTTTTCTAATTCTCTGCTCCATGATATTTTCTTCCAGCGACAAAAAATTATATGTTCCAAGTCTTATCATTACCTTCATTCTGGTTGCTCAATTGGTGGTGACTCTCTCCTCCATATTGTGTTCTGGTTCTATAAGCTACCTTTCCAATTCAAATTATGCTATTTGTTCATTGTGTTGGAACCACCCGACCTCTACGCCCTCTTCTAGGTATCGTTTGTAACACCCCCTTCTGAATCTACCCAAGTAACCAAAAAAACAGGATAAACATGTGATGACAGGCTACTAATATGAGATTCAACCTTGTAGATAACCTTAAGAAAGTGTAGTCGACAAAAACATGACAAACAAACCTTACACAACATCAACAACACCTCTAGCAGGTAACCCAACTTCCAAGACCCATGAAACCTGAGGGGGAACTGATTTTTAACCCTTTTGAATCTTAACCGCGTGAATGTAAGTGAAAGGGAGTGTCTAGAAGCCTATAGCCGTCGGCATGCCAAGGAAAGGTCACAACTAGGGCCCTAAAAAGTTAGTTTTGTGCATACAACTCCAGGATTTGAGCCACCTTTTTAGCCCCAGAGCCCAGGTCACTGATCAAAACTTCATGAAACTTTAGGAGAGGATAAATAACATAAAAATAAAAATATGGAAGCAATCACATCATCTGGACCTCATCTAGACCCCTCTCGACCATGACAGACATTTAGTCAAACATGTCACAAACATTGTATCTATAGGTATAAAAAACAAATTTAAACATAGGGGTCTCATACTTATTTGAAAATCACTGAGAAGCATTTCTCCCTTACATCATAAACTTAAATACAATCTATTTGACCAAAATACATGGTGTATTCATTTACACGTAAAAACATGGAGAGATCCATACATCATCAATCATAAATTAAATTCTTATAACCAACATAATAAAAACATAATTACAATAGATACAACAACAATATAATCCACATAATAATAAATACAATTATACATCAATTACCAAAGGAATGAATTTCTCATTAATGAATGTAAGAACCAACCGGGAATGGGACTACCACATTCCACCTGAAAATAGATTGGTTGAGCCAAATCTCTCTTCAACCAATCACTCCTGTGCCATATTCCAAGCATGAATGTGGGACTCATAACCAACCAAAAAGGAACCAAAAAAGCATGAATGCTATAGGAGTTATCTGACTACACCATGAGAAATTGGAGTGCCTCCTAGTCTCTCAATATTTACGGTAACCCACAACCAATATAGGGGTCACTAGGCAATACATCGAGACCATCTCTCTAGGCTTTATCGTATATCCCATACCAGGACTACTAGGGCCAACAAAGAGAAATTAACCTCTTGGATTTACTGTATATCTTGCCATTCACTGGCAAGGATTCCTAGGCCCACCAAGGCACACAATATGGCTTTACCGTAAACCACAGTTTGGCTCAAGGGTCACTAGGCTAGTGGCTTTACCGTGATCCATAGTCTGGTTCACGAACCACTAGGCCATGTAGTTTTCATTTCAAATATCCACCCCAATCAACTTCGAATACATTCGGAAATCCATCTCAACTTAATTATGAGAAACCCATCTCATTAGAGCTATACGAAAACTAAAAGGCTAGGCTGAAAACCACTATCACACCTGGAAAAACCCATGTCAAGACAAAAAGAATCCACATGCAATACCATGCATTCTAGATCTAGAAACGAAAACACACATGCCAATCGATACCTCCAATAATCTTGTAGTAGCTGCTCGATTCATGCTCTTCCTTGCTTTCTTTCCTTTCTTGATCTAATGCCAAAATGCTCCAAGAAACTCTAAGTGTCCAAGAGAGAGAGAGAATAATGAGAGAGCTCCAAAACTGAACTAACAAAGGGTTACCAAATGATCCTCATAAGCCTTTTTATCAATGAGGCCTCTATTTTCTTCATTTTCCATTATTTTCACCATGATATCAAGTCCAACCCTCCTCCAAGTCACCTCCAAATTCAAAGTCAACGTTGGTCAAATCTACTTTAATATGGTCAAACTTCTGAAATTTTTGGTCCTACAATAGGGTTGCAAAAGTTCAGAATTAGATTTTGGCCTCATGAGAGTTGTGGTAGATCAAAATTTTGTTCAATAAAGAATATTATTCTTTGCCTTTTACTTGCTTCCTCTTTGACCCAACTTCTTCTCTCCTTCACTTGGTTTAGAAATTTTTTTTTGTTTGTGTATCCTCCAAGTAGGTCAAACTGTCTCTTTTATATAGTTTTGCAGGAGGGTTGAATAGGTGTCACTCTGGAGGGCCAGACCGACTTGGTAATTAGTGGCTCAAAATAAAACTCAAATTCCTTTTTCTTACAAATTTCCAAATGGTACATGACTCAAATGAGTTTTCTTCTGACTCATAATAAATTATTTTTGACTCTTTTTGACACTCTAAGTATGAACAACATGCTTTGAAAAAAATATAATAAATAAATCAATGATAAATTTACATTATGAATATTGAACCTAGTTACAATTTCAACAGGGGGGGGGGGGGGCAGTTTGAATTCATAAATTCATTACTGCCTCTAGTCTGTAGTGGGGCATACATTTTGTTGAATGTAATTTATTTGGTTCTAGACTTGTGTTATGGTGTTTTTGTTCCACATTTCTTCTATAGGCTCGACTTAGTTTGTTTCATCTTCTATTTTCCTATTATAATTTTCCTCTATAAGGAACTTGGGTGGACGACTCCTCAGTGTGATATGCTAAGACATCGTATGCACAGTCGTAGGAGAAGGGGTGGAAGGGGCCACCAAGGTAGGAGCTGGGCCCAACGATAGTATAAGGAAGAAGTTGATATTTTATATTCTACTATTCCCCCTAAAAATCCCAACAATAGCCACAATATGGAGTCTGGGGCTGATATGGACCACCAAACTTGTTATGATAAAAATATTTGGAAGATGTTTTTCACTGAGTTCTTGACCCCAGAAACACTAGGGGATGAAGAAATAATATCTCAACTCCATATCCATGAATTAGTAAATGAAGACTCTTTTTGGAAGGGTCTTAAAATAAAAATAAGAGGAGATATACAACATCTTTGCTTCATTGGAATACATAAAATGAGCCTAGGGAAATCAATTTTGTTACTCAGAAAGTATCGATGCATGGTGGGCACATATGGAAAGGGATATGCAGTGTGAACTCAACCCCCCTACTCCTCCAAGATCCAACACCAAGGCCCCGATGCTTGTTACATATTCTAACTCTTTATTAGTTGGAATGCTTAGTGTTTGTTTTTACATTACAATGACTAGTTTTATTTTGATGTATATATTTTGGACAAATTTTTGTTCCTGTAACTGGTTAAAAATATATAGTTTCCCTCATGGAAAATTGAAACCACCTACGGAAGGAAATGGTTAAACTATGATTGACTAGATGATGTACTTTGATTTGAAGATACTATGAGGAAATACAAAATTAACTACAAAATACAAAAAAACAAAAAAACAAAATGAAAGTATATTATGTTTGATTTATGTAAATCGTTTTTTGATTAGCAAAATAAGATATATTATATATAAAAATAGTACGAAATACACTAATGTCTATGCATAAGTTTCTTTATAAAATATTAAGTATTAGTATTTACTCATACATATCATGTCCATTGCATGCTTTAGGGAATATTATTAGAAAATGGATTTCAACTATTTAATTACAAACAAACATATTGTGTGACTCATTCACTTTAACTATAACTAGTGCAACCATATAAGTTAAATGATTGATAAATGGCAATAGGCATCGATCCATAACAAATATCAAAACACTTCAACATATATTTCAAGTTGTTAACATTTAAAAAGTCATAAGAATTAACTAAATCCCAAGTCTATATGTTATACATTTTAGAGGGTTTTATGGCCTATTTTCTAGTCTAATTTTCCCAAAATGCGGTAGGAATTTGTTGGAATCACAAGTTTTAGCTTTGAACTCTCCACAATCTGAGTGCTCCAAGGATTTACAAGATTTTCTAGCCTATTTTCTAGTCTAATTGGCTCAAAATCTAACAGGGATTTGTTGGAATCACAAGTTTGGGTTTTGAACTTTCCACAATATCAATGCCCCAAATATTTTTTAGGGGGATGAATCCATATATGCAATAAAAAACTGATTTTAAACAACAAAGATCAAGATTGAACCAAAAAAACATTTCACAAACTCCAAAATGTATAATGTTTAAACTTTAACTAAATTATAACTTTATTATTATTATTATTTATAGGCATCAATCCATGACAAATATCAAAGAACTTGCTTCTCAAATCATTAAAATTTAAAAAATCATTAGAACTAACTAAATTATAACTTTATTATTATTATTATTATTAACAATAAATATAATCAATATATAATATAGTATAAGGAGGTGATGTTTTCACTTAGAAAAGAATGGAAAATTTGACACAATTTTGACAAAATTTGACAGATTTTTTGAAAATTTGGGTTACTGTTATTAAGATTTAGAAGTTTTAGTGTCCTAAGGATTCATGATGGTGTTAAATCCATTTACACCATCAGAAAAACAATTCAAGCACTCACATGGTCATATTTAATTGAAAAACATTATTGGATTTTGACGAGAAATTTGTCATTCAGTTGAAATCCTCATCTAGTTAGAAAACACCATATATAATTTAAACATATACAAAATTTTAAAAAACATGTAAGAATATTTTTAACCATGAAAATTCACCCCTACTTTATCATGGAAATTCTTAATCTATAAATAAGATTTGTTACAATATCATGGTTTATCAACACCACATGCATAAAAAACCATAACTTATTCCATATGAAAGTTTTTTTGTCAAGTTGTCTGTGATCCTCTAGGCTTCACCTATGGCTTGATAAACAACGACCCAGTGGCATTTAAGCTATCAAATTCACCCAGATATTGCACCTAGCCTGGGCCACACCAGCCCTAAGTTAACTGGATTTTAGCATGTCTACTCCCCCTAGCACATGCACAACAATCTTCGTGAGATATGATCCTGGGATGCCTTGCTAACGAAGCTCATCCTCCACCGGTTGTGTGAAAATATCATAAAAATGAAATCCTATAACAACAAATGGAATTTATTTTTCTAATTGTGAATAAATTTAGCAATTTATTTGCTGCGAAAAATATCAAATAAGTTATACTCCAACCTTCACAAATAAAACTGCAGAAATAATAGCACTAGAAATTGATAAAATGCCAGTACCTACACAAAAGAATTGATACCATTAGTTTTTGACAAATGTCCCCAGAAAAACCCAACTTGGAAAACTGGTGCAGTAGTGAGGGTTTTATTATTATGCAATAGTTAGAAATTTTGAGTACAATAATCTAGATGCCAAAATCTATCTATCCTGCAATAAAAATACTGGAAAAAATAATTGAGGGAAATTTACCCTCACTTCGGGAAATTCCGACACTAGATTTCCTCTGAAAAGAAATCCGTCCAACTGGGCCTACGTAGGGTCTGCATCACTTTGAAGATTCCTGCTCCGCGTGCTGCATGAAATGACAGCTAATCAAGCTGTCTTTCCTGCTACTAGCTGGGAAAATTCTTCTTTGACCTCTCTTGGACTCCTTCCCAACCTGTGGAACTAAAGACGTATTCCCCTCTCAACAATCTAAACTGCCTTCTGAGGCTTTTGCGCAACCTCCTAGAGAAATCTTGGCCTCTCTGTAAATTTTCTCGCTGGATTTGGAAATATTCCTCCAGCCTCACTGTCTCTTCCCTCACTATCTTTTCTGCCTCATTGTAGCTCGAACTCTTCGGAAAATGACTTTTGCTACTCTAGAAAATTGAAGTCTTCAAGTGACTCTGGTGCATTCTTCATCACCACATTGATCCCTTCTTATTTCTTCTTGTTGGGACTCCAACAACCAAGATTAAAACTTAATTGATGGCTCCGATCATTTTTGGATCGATCTGTGTGAGTTTCTAGACTATTCTCACCATATCTCAATTAATACTAATTAATTAACCATATTCCCTAAGTTTAGACTTACGAAATATTTAAAAATCGGTTAATAATATAATTGAGATGTTTCTACGTGGAATTTCCTGAAACGATTTTTGGGTTTTGGAGGTATCATGTATTATAGCCTCTCCACCAAATTTCATGGTTAGAACACATCCGATGCTACAAAAAATAACACTCCCTCTTAGCGAGGAATGTTCTAGTGTTGCACACCCTATCACAACACCTTGTCTCTGCATCACTTCTTGTCACGTTGTTGATGTCTGGCCATGTTTACCACCAACCACTGCACAACTCTGATATATGTTGCATCTGTGTTTTTTCCAACCCTGTTGAACTATTGCTAACACTACACTTGCACTACAACTCCCTCTCATCTGTTGCTGCTGCACTACAAGAACTGCAACGGAAAAAAATCCAAAATACTGAATCAATTGTGTCTAGTATGATACATTTGTCACCCAAGGCCCTGACTTCTACTAGCTATTACACTATCCACTAAATACTTTGCGTTCTTGCTCACTCTACATTGTGCTATTTAGCATCTCATTGCTACTAGTCTCTATAATTATCACTCTGGTATTGACTGCATCAAGTGTTGTTGATCCATCATACTACTGAAAACTGTGGGCCCCTGTAGCCAGCTAATGATCCATGAGGTGGAATCCTCAAGGACCCTGCCCATCTCTGTAGCTCTATGGGGCTACAACTCCAAGTCACGCCACCTCACTCCTAGAGGTATATGGGCAATCATGGAAAACTCTTCTTCCAACCTGGAAGACAACTTGTCAATCTCTATAGACGCTGCTTGCTAGTCCTGCTTCTCTTGCTTGTCCTTCCTTCTGAGAGGACACTAGCTACTATAGTGGCAAAAATCGCCACACCTAAAGCACTTGACCTTAGACATGTCCTTATTCTTCTTCTTCTTCTTCTCCCCCTGCCCCTGATTAGGACCCTTTGATGTGAGGGCCACATTCACCTCCTCCTTCAACACCTCTGATTTGCTGCTATTTTTGCCACTGATGGAGCTCTTTAATAGAGTTCACCTCAACTCTTCTTGTTGCAAATCAAGCCACATTCTGTCCCACCTTGGTAGTGTGTCTCTGCACAATATAATTTGGATGAAGTCTTGCCAATCCTCTGAGATGTTTTCGAGTTCCAATCACACTATCTTTGATGGTTTAGGGGTTGCCGCAATAGTTGCAAGCTAGTGTCGGATATCCTGAATCTTGGTGAGGAAGGGATCTATGGCTTACCCCTTCTACATCTTGATGCACCTAATCTTCTCCTATAGGAACATCTTTCATTGCTCAGAAGTACCCTGGTATAGTGTGGAGAGAGCATCCCGCATTTCTTTTGTTGTTATATGTGAGACAATATGGTCCTAGACTCCATTCTATATCAACCGCTTCGCCCACGCCATCTCTTTTCTATATGCTTGTAGCTATTCTGCATCATGAGGAACTGCCACTACATTATCAATGTAGGATTTCAGGCCATATTCATCTAGAAGGAAGGACATCTTGGCATTCTAGATGACATAGTTGGATGATCCATCCAACCTATCTTGATCTCTAAGCCCTACATTGGCCATCTCGAAAACTGTCGAAAAATCCCTCTTTCCCTCTTCTTGGCTACTTCTTTGCTACTCACACTCCCTTTTGGAATACGTGGATCTGCTTGTTGCTATTGCCAATCTTCCTGGAAAAATCGAACTTCCGAGACTAGAAGTTCCCTAAGAGAATTTTTCCCTCTGCTATGTGTTTACTTTTCTCTTCCACTAGATCCATGCTTTGCTCTAGTAAACTGCTACAAAATCCTCTTTTCCCAACCAGAAATATCCTCAATGAAAATTTGAGCTGCTCCCTCTGCCTGCTGGAATCATTCAAACTCCAAATTTGATTTTTTCTAACTTTCTACACTGAAAAAATCAAACTTCCCCAAGAAACTCTACCTACTTGGAAATTGACTGTGCTACCTCTACGAATTCTGGCTTGATGCTCTTATTGAACAAAAAAATTCCTTCCTTAGCTTCTGAGCTTCCCGACTGATAACTTATGCTCTAATACCATGTGAAAATTTCATAAAATTGAAATCCTATTGCAACAAATACAATTTATTTTTCTAATTGTTAATTAATTTAAAAATTTATCTACTACGAAAAATATCAAATAAATCACATTACAACCTTCACAAATAAAACTGCAGAAATAATAGCGCTAGAAATTGAGAAAATTCTAGTACACACACACACACACAAGAATTGACAACATTCTCTTTGGACAAATGTCCCTGGAAAAACCCAACTTGGGAAAACTGATGTAATAGTGAGGGTTTGTTATTATGCAATAGTGAGTAATTATGAGTACAATAATCCGGATGTCAAAATCTACCTATCTTGTAGAGAAAATACTAGAAAAAATACTAAAGGGAAATTTACCCTCACTCTGGGAAGTTCTGGCACTAGATTGCCTCTGAAAAAGAAAGCCTTCCAACTGGGCCTATGCAAGCTCCACGTCACTCTAAATTTTCTTTCTCTATGTGTTTCCTGAACAAACTACTAATCAAGCCGTCTTTCCTGCTATTGGTTGGGGAAAATTTTCTCCGACCTCTTTGGGACTCCTTCCCGACCTCTATAATTGAAGATGTCTTCCCTGTTAGCAATTTGAACTGCCTTCTGAGGCTTTTGCATTGCCTCTGCGCAATCTCTTAGAGAAATCTCAACCTCTCTGCAAATGTACTAGCTGAATATGGAAATCTTCCTCTAGTATCATTGCCTTTGTCCCTCACTATCTCTGCTACCTCACTGAAGCTCGAACTCCCAACGAAATTGATTGTTGCTACTCTGGAAAATTGAATTCTCCAAGTGACTCTGGTGCATTCTCCAACACCACATCGATCCCTTCTTATGCCTTCCTATTGGGACTCCAATGACCAACTTTAAATCTTAATCAATGGATTAGATTGATTTTGGATTGATCTGTGTGAGTTTCCAGACCATTCTTACCTTATCTCAATTAATAGTTATTAATTAACCACATTTTCACCTTATCTCAATTAGCAATGATTAATTAACCATATTCCCCAAGTTGAGACTTAATAAATATTTAAAAATCAGTTAATAATCAAATTGAGACACTTCTAGGTGGAATTTCCAGAAATGATTTCTGGGTTTTGGAGATCTCATGTATTCTAACCTCTCCACCAAATTTCATGGATAAAACACATCTGATGCTACAAAAACTAACAAGTTTTCCTACTGTGACTTGACTCATTTCAGATGACACTTGTTCATATGACAATTTTTAAATTAATGAGTTTAGTTAAAAGTGAAAAAAAATAATAAATGATTTAAAAATAAATCTGAACCTTTAATTTGGGTATACTACTAAGAATATTCTATGGAGGTTAAATCCTTATCATCCACATAATAATTATTGATAATTAAATTTAAATTGTGGAAATTTATTCCAAATAGATATTCCTATCAACATAACTAATCTGTAATATTAAATGAGTTAACCAATACTCACTAAAAAAACATGAAATCATTAGCAAATTTTCATCATTTTCATTACATCAATTATTATATAAAAAGTGACTTTGAAAATCTATCCAGAGACATGTATCTTAATATAAACATATTATCGACGAGGATTAACGATGGAAAGCGCAACTGTTAGGGTTCACCGTAATGGCTTCCTCTGCAGCACTAGGTCAACCGCCCCCACGCGATCTGAATACTGGAGGCTTCTTTCCAGCCTGGAGATTCTAAGCCCCAAATGCAGGCTTCCCGCTAGTGACATACCTCCACGCGCTTGCAGAGGTAAATGTTATGCGCTTCTTGCAAATTCACGCCTTTCTCGAGCTTGCTCCTGCTTGGGGTCTCAACTAGCCCCTGCTACCCATATTATCTGCATGATCCTCTACGATAAAGAGGTTAGTACCTTTTCAGATCTGCTAGCTGTTCTCCGCATGGTCAAACTTTCTGTTGCATACCCAACTTTGAAGGGCTGCAGATCCCAGCATTGTACACTCCTCGGCATAGAGGCGGACGTTGTCGGTGTGGATCCATATCTTGCTATCGCTTTTGGCAGAACTGTAAAAGCCGCCCTCATAGTAAGGATAAGGATTTCAGATGAAGCCCAATATTGGGTTTTTTTTCCTCCTCACTGGGTTGTCGCCTACCCTTTTGTTGCTCAGACTTCTTTGGCTTTCACTAATGGCTCTGCCACTTTTGAGATTGCCCATATCCACAGAAGAACTGTGGCTTGTATTTGGTCGAAGGATGCTTCAGAACCTGCGAACCACACAGGTGAGGCTTCAGACTCTGCCTCCATAGCTTGCCGGAAGAAGATTTGTATCTTAGACCAGCCAGATCTGCCAGAAGAAGCACCTGCTTTTCAGATCCAAATCACACTCCTCTCTGGCAAAACAATGATGCACTGGGTGCAGGCTACAGATCTTGTGGAGGATATTTTTCTAAAACTCGAACTCCAGCTGGGGATCCCATCCTCTTTCTAGAGATTTCTATATCAAGGTAAACAGCTAAAGGATCCCCTTCCCCTCTCCTTTTACTGTATTCAAAAGGATTCTTATATTATGGTCATTTCTCGTCTAAGAGGAGGGTCCTTTGGGCAGACCTCCTTTGCTCCTCCTTTCTCTTTTAAAGATGCAGTCCATAAAGGTGTTTCCCATCCTCAGTCTTCTTCGAAAGTAGCGCAACCAACTATGGCTTCCAAGCCATTTTTGGTGGATAAATCGGAGGAAATACCCTCCATCGAATTCTCTCATCCTACGATTGACGATCACTATCAGCAATTTATAGAATCCGCAATCATATGCAGATTTAATGGTGTTTGGCCTCGCACAGCAGATTTATACCAGTGGATCCATACCAACTAGACTAATAAAAGCAAGATCTACTTATGCTCAAAAGGCTTCTTCATTGTGGCTTTTGACTTTGATGAAGATTACCAGAAAGCCTTAATGGGAGGCCCTTGGTTCTGGGGCTCGACTGGACTTTTCCTCACTCCATGGTTTCCAGACTTCGACCCTTCTACAGTGGTCATTCCAAACTTCCCATATGGGTTAGGCTCCCGAACCTTCCGGCGCATCTATGGCACATCTCTGTTTTCATAGCCATTGGAGACACCTTAGGACACTATCTCGCTACAGATTCCTCAAGGAGGGAGAATGGAATCTACACCTATGGCAGATTATGTGCGGAAATAGATATCAGCAAAGGGTTTCCGGATCAGATCAATCTCAAGATAGGGGATTTCCACTTGACACAAACCTTGGACTATGGAAATACAGCCTTCCGTTGCCGCCATTGTCATCAAACGGGGCATCTCCAAAATGCATGTACCCAGTTCCACGACAAAATGAAGAATCTGAATCACAAGCCCAAATCCAAGAGCCGGAATCCCTGTGTTCCCCCCCCCCCCCCATGGTTGACTCTGATTCCTCCAGCTCGAATGAGGAGGAAATTGAAGCAGATGGGTAGAATGTTGGGTCTCCGTTGGATGTTCCCTCAACCATTACTGCGGATCCCTCTGCCTTGCCGATCTCTCAGAAACGCACTCACGTATCTTTGTCCTCGGACTCTGATAAGGATATTCTGCCCCCTGGGAATAATAGTCTACAACTGGTCATGGCTCTGCCAAATTCCACTAGCTGGGTCAAAGTAAGCAAGAAAAAAGGGAAAAAATTTCGTTTGGCAGTATCCACCCACACTGGGTAGATACCTCTTTTCTGATCCAACTTCTCTGCTATTCTGTGTCATCTTTTTGCTCATTCTCTGATTGTCATCCAGGAGCAAGGTTGATAGCCTATCACCTACGGCTCCTTGGCATCTTCTGCTTTGCTTGCATGCAAGCTTGATTGTACCATATATTTCTCCTCTTAATAGAATTAGTCTTATTAATAAAAAAAATATAAACATATTACCTTTTGAGGATATAAATGGAAAAACATTGGAATTTGAAAATAAAATGAAGGAGAAAATGATTTTTTACATTGAGACCAACAATGAAATATAAAATAAAAAGAAGTAAAGATCAAACCTAAAATTCTATATCATTAAGCTTTACTTAATTTTTATTTTCTTTATTATCAAAATATTTTCATTAAGTTTTTTAAGACTTTTACACTAATCAACCACATGTTGCGAAATTGTTTTCACACTTATGTATGTATACAAGTTTAATACTGTCCATAGCCACATTTTCAATTCAGTAGTTAATAAACCCCTATGTAGATATTTAATGCTAATAAATATATACAACAAATTTTTAGATTAATGTTATGAAATTTTTTAACAAAAAAATAATATAAGTTTAAGAAACCAAACATTTTCAAATTACAATCTACAATAATTACTCTTACTCTAATAATAACATAAGTTTAAGAAATCAAACATTTTCAAATTACGATCTACAATAATTATTCTTACTCTTTTATATAATTGTTATATTTTTTAATTCTTCATTTTGTTTATTTTTCATATTTTTTTTAATAGAATAGACAACATTAAATTATATCTTATGATATTATTATTATTTTAATAACTTGTAAATCAAATTAATTAAGAATAAATATTAATTAAAAATAATATGAATCATACAATTTCTAATTATATTTTATGATATTTTTTTTTATTTTAACAAATTGTAAATCAGATTAAATGAAATGATAATGAGTATTTTTATTTTTTTATATGGTTATTATCTTCTTAATTCTTTATTTTTTTTTTAATTTTATCTATTTCATTAAATGGTTATCCCCTATTTAATTTATTAGAGATTAGTTAACAGTGGTAGGAATCATACAACTTTGAATTATATTGTTTCCTTCACTAGTTCATGAATGACCATTTGATAGACTTTCACATAGTTAAAATAATATGATATGTGTGTGGGGATTCTTAATTTTGCGGCTATTTTATGGAAATCTATTGCTTAAAGGAATGACATGGATTGTTGGTAGAGCGATTATTCAATGCTAACATATCATGTAAATGTCAATATCCCTAGTAGAAAATAAGTTAAGCCATAAATGAAGGTGGGCTCAAAATGAAAGCATCTATATCTAACTATTTAAAGGCTCTCAACATCTAAAGCTTGAAAAAAAACAATGTCCAATGTAGCAAATCTTATACCTCTAGACGTAAGGTCTACCAAGGTAAAAATACTCCCTATAATGATACTTTTCATTAGGATGTGATACTTGTTGTGCTTTTGCAAATACAATTTCACAAAAGACTATAGATGCCATTTCTCAAGTAATGGATTTTGATAGATTTGAGGATTTCTATGAGTTGGAAATATGATGAATCTCTTTACATCTAAGTTGTTTTCAAGAAAATAAGTTCTAAGGCATTCGCTAAGTTCAAAGACTATAGATACCATTTCTCAAGTAATGGATTTTGATAGATTTGAGGATTTCTATGAGTTGGAAATATGATGAATCTCTTTACATCTAAGTTGTTTTCAAGAAAATAAGTTCTAAGACATTCGCTAAATTCAAAGGCACCTGCTATGTATTATTTCAATGTAAAATACCTTAGCCAAGTTATATTTTTTCCTTTGACAAAATATTAATCGCTTAATTGGCAAACAAAAATTACATATCATTATTTTCTTGTAGTTGGCATATATACTTGGTTTTTTATTGGTGAGTAATAAACAACGTACTATAATGTATTAAAATGCTTTGCATGCTGGCACACATTGGATCCAAAGTTAGTTTTGATTCGATGGTACACATTCAAGTATGCAAAGCATCTAGTTATGATAAAGGAGAGTCAACAATGTCTCCTCTTTTATTCTTTAAATGTTATTCTATATATAATACGATAAAGTAAATTTAATAACACATTAAAAAATAACATGTTAATTTTTAAGTGTGGTTTTGCTGTAAGGATGCAACTTGCACATGCATGGGGTCGCTAAAAGCTCAATGGTTCTCTTCCAGTGTCTCTTCTTCTATAGATAAAAGAGCTAAAAAGAAGTATTAAAATGAGAAAATTCATCAAATTAAAAACTATAAATAAAAGATACATTTATGACATATTTGGATTTCAAAATGTTTGTAAAACATAATTGAATCTTAAATCAGATTAATAAAATATAATAGATAACAATATATTCTCTAAAAATAACTCTAACTATCATTTTACAACATATCCAACCTATATAATTTTGGACGTTTCATTCTTCCACTTTGAAAAACATGAGTTGAATGTAGAGGTCTCATGGCCTTCTCCTCAGGCTTCAAACTTGTGCAACAACTTCCTTATTCTTAGACTACAAATAAAAATGATATATACAATGAAAGTGGACCTCTTCTTCAATGATCATGTAAGGTAATGTTTGAGGAACCTACCATTGATTGGTCCTCCCAGAACTTCCTTCACTTCAAGATCTTCTAATAAAAATTCCTTATTACCTCTGAATGTAGTAATCTTATAAGGACCTTTCCATATATTATAAAATTTTCCATGCTTACCTTTGTCTTCATTTCGAGTATCCCAGCGAAGAACAATATCTCCTAGCTTAAAATCACCAGCTTTGGTCTTCTTATCATAAATCTTCTTGATTTTATCTTGGATTTTTATCTTGATTTTATCTGCCCACTGAGCATTGGTGAATGTTTTGTGCCAATTTCTCTTGTTCTCTTGCAACATCTTCTTGATTATGTTCACTAAATATTTATTTGACGATTCAGTGAGCCCGTTTCCTTGAGGATAGTATGTTATAAGCCTAATGTGATACTTATCACAAAATTTAATCATATTTTTATACTTAAAGGCAGCCGCATTGTCAGTAATTATTTTATATGGACAACCAAATCGAGACATAATATTGTTCTCTAAGAACTAAATAATAACAGTATCAGTAGCTTGCCTTGTGGGGATGGATTCAATAAATTTAGTGAAGTAATCAGTGGTAGTGAGTATCCACTTATGCTAGGTTGATGATGGAGGATGGATTTTGCCAATGAAGTGAAGTCACCATTGCTAAAATGGCACTTGCACTTTAATTGGTTTCAAGGGAAAATACAAAATATTTCTCTTCCCCTAAAATATTTGACATTCATGACAACTCATGACTATTTTATAAACTTTAGAGAATAGGCTTGGCCAATAGAAACCCACCCTCAAGATCTTATTTGTTATATTTTTCCAATAAGGATGACTACCACAGTCGCCTTCATGAAATTCACTCATCACTTTTTCAACTTCTCCTTCAACCAAATAGTTCAACAACACTCCACCCAGATCTTTCCAATACAAGAAATTATTAAGGATGCAATACTTGAGAGCTTTCAATTTCAACTATCTAGATTTATTACTAAGCAATATGGGAGGAGGATTCAAGGGTTGCAAAACGTGAACAATATCAACATACCATGGCGATCAAGAAAAATTTCAATTACCTTAGGTAATACTTCAACCGCTTGCTCTTCAGATAATGCAACAATAAAATTAATATCCAATGCATGTATATTTGATTCCACCATAAGCTTTCCCAGGCCTATTCCCTTGATCAAATTTGTAGGCTTTATTTCCAAGTCATACTCCAACATAACAGCGATCCATTTTCCACGCCACCCTTCAGGATTATTTTGCGTGAACACATCTTTGATAGCAACATTTAGGACATATGGAATGTAATGAGAGTGGAGAATATAGACCAGGAAGTCCTTAAATGCTTTAACTAACGCCAAGGCATGTTTCTCAATGATATTGTAGTTCAAGGCTACGTCTCTTATGGTTCTACTGAAGAAGGTGATGGGCTGCTCTGTGTTCTGATTTTTCTTTTGCATAAGGACAATAGCTAGAGTATGCTCCGAAGAAATTGAAAAAATTATGAAGTCAAGTGTGTAATCTGGAATAATAAGAATAGGAGTGTGCGATAAATCCAATTTAACTTGATTTAATGATTTATTTGCCTCTTCAAACCATTTTACTTCACTATATTTCTTCAACATGTCAGTTATTTGCCTCAAATGTTCAACAAGTTTGGGAAAAAACCTTTTAAAAAAATTGATTTTTCCATTGAATGACTGGATTTCCATCTTTCTCCTAGGATATTCCAAGGTCTGAATTGCCTCAATCCTTGAAGTATCTATCTGAATACCATCTTTTGATATGATATGGCCCAAAAATTTACCTTCCTCCATCGCAAAAAGGCTCTTCTTTGGGTTCAGTGATATGCCAAACTTTTTGCATCTCTAAAAAGTTGTTTTCAAGTGTTGTAGCTGCTGCTCATATGTCCTGGAAAAATAGTTATGTCATCAATATAGATGGATAAAAATACATCCTTTTCATTGGAAAAAGAAATATCCATTTCTCTTTGAAAATTCACCCCTGCATTCTTTTATCCGAAGGGAATTTTGGTGTACATGAAGGTACCCCATGGTGTTGTATAGGTTGTCTTTTCCTGATCATTTGGGTGGACTAAAATCTGGTTATACCTAGAGTATCCATCCAACAATGAAATTCTAGAATATCCAACTACCCTTGGCAGAATATGTTCCATTTTTGGTAGTGGGTAATTGTCTTTCAATGTCACTTTATTCAGATTTTTGAAATCTATACACAAATGGGTATCTCATGTCTTCTTCTTTACTGGTAGAAAATTATACATCCAATTTGAAAGGAGAAGTGGAACTATAATACGAACAGTAAATAATTTCTTTACCTCTTTTTGAATGTTGGGCAATAATTTGGGATTCATTTTCCTTAAATTCTGGCGAAAAGGCTTCTGATCTGGCTTTAAGGGAATTGTAATATGGATTATACTCTTATCGTACAATTTTATTTCATAATATTCCCAAGAAAATACATCATCAAACTGAAACATGAGGGATGTATATTTACTTTTCATCTCTGAGCTCAAGGATTTTGAAATATTGAACATCATTGGATTTTCAGGAGTGCCAATATTAAGGTCTTCCACTCCCACTTTTTTTGGTAACATGGTCGGTTTGCATGAAACATCATATTGATCAAAAATATCCTCCAAAGGCACTAGACCTCATGGAATGGAGTTGTCGTTTAGCTGAAGTAATTTCATTTCTATTGCATGGAATTCTTGGTCATCTTCATAGCACTGGTTATCCATTTGTGAATTCACAAATTCCTCTTCTGTCTGTAAGAATTTGTTGATATATTTATTTTCTTGAAAGACCTACCAATACTGAACATTATCTGGAATATCACAATGATGTTTCACATTTATCTCATACTTCTTATTAGGATACAATGGAATTCTAAACATGCTGGCCAAAATGGCAAGAAAATCATCAATAACATTGTTGTCCCTTGGTATCAATGACAACGTATAATTGGTGAAGGTCTTGAGGATATCTAAAACTGCATTTTGGTAAGCTCACATCCTAGGATTATTGTCCTGGTATTCCCCTTTGACTTTTTTTATTACCAGCTCAGAGTCGCCATACTCAGAAATTTTCTTGGCTCCTAACTTCTTGAGATTTTTCAAGCCAGCTATCAAAACCTCATACTCTTCTTCATTGTTCGAGCAATCGAATGCAAAATTTTAAGAGGACATTAGAAAATTGGGAGGAATGTTAAGTGACTAATTTATAGGATTGTGAATCCACACTCCAATGTTAGCCCCTTCCTTTCCCAAGGCTCCATCGAAGTCCATGGTTCACAAACCACTTTCTTCATCAAGAAGCTGGAAATCGGATGAATGAACTTTACTTGCTGCCTAATAGAGTTATGTTGTACCAAAAAAATTTGTCCCTTTCACTGTTTCATCTCTTTTTTGGGTTTATGTGCTTAGTTCCAAACCACTTGGCATATTTTCTTTGTTTTTTGCATTTGCAATTTCTAAAACAGAATTTGGAAACTCAGAAATTAATGTTTTATCTTCAATCAAAACTTCTGAAGATGTTGAACATTCATATTTGAATAAAATAAAGGGCTCTAAATCCATGTGAAAAACATGTATGGGATGATTATTATGGTTTTCTCTGCTACTGATCATGTACTTCATTTTACTTTCCCGGTATAGTTTTCTAAGTCTCCCAAAAGACGAGAATTGTAGAATATATAAAGTCAAGCTGCAAGGTACCTCTAAGCTTTTCTCCCCATGACCGAGACATCAAAATTCCATATCTGAGAGGGATATCAACCACAAAAAATCCATGAGGACATTCTTGGATGGGATTTTCTCTAAAAACACCACTAGGTCCTTAATGAGGCCTAGACATTTCACCCTCCCTGAATCTAATGAATAAATATCATGGTAAGGTCTTGTGATATGCAAGCCTAATCTATCCATAATGGCCTTAGGAATGAGGTTATGAAAGGCTCCATAATCAAGAATGGCGTTATGGAGGATAAAATCATGGATTTTGAGGCTAAGATAAAATGGAGGGACCTCACTATCTTCTAAATCACCATCAACAACAGGACCAAATAAAATTTTCGAGTGATCATCACTCACATTAACCCTGTCGGACGTCTGATACACCCTAAGAAACTTAGATACTTGAAACTTATATTGGTCATTCTTAACTGTTTAAGTTATAGGAATGGAAACTTTCAACTTTGCGATTTCATTTTCAAGACTAAAAGGAGAAGAATGTTTTTCTACCTCTTTCAATGATGCATATTTGTTCTCTAGATGATCTTTGTGGGTAATTTCCTTCTTCTATCCTCCATATTGTGTTTCTTTATCCTTCTTCTTACCGTTGGTGGAAGCTTCATTGCCTTTATCATGATTAGGAACAACAAGTCCTTTGTCTTTGCTTTGATTTGGAGTGTTAGTTTCTTTATGATGAACATCTATTTGAGAATTTTGTTTTTTCTGATAGGAAGTTATACGAACATTCCTACTCCTCAAACCATACTACCTCTGTACTTGAGTAAGAGCATTCTGATATCCCCTCTGATAATCTTTTGTTCGTACTGATAAAATGTCATCATTTGACAAGAAATATTTATGATCGTATGGTGCATATTTTTTTTCCGAAAACTAATCTTCTTCAGTGAGAAAAATAGGTTGTTGATTTTCCTCAAATAAATGATTCTCGCTAGAGATTTCTTCTTCATATTCTTCATCAGGACCTCCAATTTAATTCTACTGAAATGGAGTACGAATTCGCTGGTGATTATGTGGATCCTGATCCCTCTGTTCCCTTTGCTAGATATTGTACTGAGGTTGCTGATTTTAACCCCTGAAATTTGGATTTCTAATGGAGGGTTCAGCTAGTCTATCAATGATGGACATTTTATCCATCATATTCTCCATGGTTTTGATCGGATTCTCAACACATTTTCTACAACATGGTCTTTGATTTCATTCGAAAAGGCTTGTACAATAGTTCCACTCCAAAAAACAACCATCCAACCTAATAAAAAACTAAAAAGCATCTAATTATATAAAATATTCACAATGAAACCTCATAGGGTCGAAATACCATCCAAATTCATCATAAATACATGAGATGAATCACTTCCTAGAATTTAGGGAGTTAGAAACTATTCCCTCAAATTCATCTATAGTCTAAACATTAGAAACTATTCCCACATTAAATTACATGTTTCTTCATGATAAAAGGTAAAAACCAACTCAATTACTCCAATTCCAACTCAAAGGAAACCAAAACCTCGAAAATATAACTTTTCCTGGGCTTTACAAGTGTCTCGAGGAATCCTATGTAGATGTGTAACACATTTGTATAGATGCGTAACACTTTTTTTCAACTTATTTTTAGGGAATTTTAGGACTCCAAATCCAAATCTGGAAGATAGGTAAAATAACCCCATCTTTCTAGTTTCCATAACATCTTTAATTTTTGAAAATTACCCATGGGAAGGTCTCCAAATTTTGATTCTCCCAAGGTTACTCCAGATGCGTAATAGACTGTCAAAAATAGAGGTAGAAGCATAGAAAACTGGTGGTTTTTTGGGCTTTTTCTTCCAAACTAGAGATTTTCATGTAGCAAGGGTTCCTGATCTATGATTTACTCATCAAAATGCATCCAACCATGTAATCCATTCCTCATTTAGGTGCACTAGTAAAAAGTGTAACAACTTGGTGCTACACATCTATGAAGCCTGCTGAATTTCCAGTTTAGTGAAAAAATCACTAAAAATATCAAAATTGCTAAAAAATTCTCCAAATTTGTTTTTTGGAACCTATGGATGATGTGCTAAACAACCAATGAAGCTTCAGCCATAAAATTTAAACTATCCTTCTCCTTTAGCTTCAGCCATAAAATTTAAACTATCCTTCTCCTTTAGCTTCATTTGAGCCTTTTTGAGCGTCTTTTTCACATGTTTAAGCTTGATTTGTGAAATTTTGTTCTTGGTACAATAATGATTGGCCATATGCCTATGACTATTGTTGTCTTGTTTGGATATTTTCAAAATATTCTCCAAATGTTAATTCACCCTTCCTAACCAGAGTTCTCTGTCTTGATTTATCTCCATAGTTATTAGCTCATCAAAGTTCAATTGTTCAAGTGAATGAGCTGACTATCTTTCTAGGTCCAACGCCCTCTTAAGGCCTCTTGTATTTGGCCTTCTTGGTTGTGTTTCAATATACATGTCTTGCATATTATCAACATCTATTACTTTCTTCCCTTTACCTTTATCTGTCTCCAGGTCTGCCTTAGGTTTACTTTGTATCAGCTGCTTCACCTTCAATTGCCAATTTTCTTGTTGTAGGAAAGTAATTTGAGATTTTCAGTCTATAAAATATCCCTCAAATCTGCTATTTCCTCATCCTTTTTCTTTATGATCTCTTAAAATTATTTATCCTCATATTTTTCTGCCACCTCAACTTCTGAGGGTGCTTTTTCATCATGTTGGTGCAATGGTGATTCAATCTGATGCATGAGTGGTTGCTCCTCTATTTCTCTTTTCTCAACTATAGTATCAAGTGTAGATACACCCTTGATGGACTTGGGAGAAAATACCTGCTTCTTTCCCTTCTCATAGGTGTGATTGAACTCAACAACCCTAGGATCCTTTGAAATCTAAGTTTTCATGTTGGACGAGCCAACCTCCATTGGAGGTGTGTATACTGATGGTGATGGTGTGCTATGCATAACAAGAGGATTGTTTGTGGATGATGCTGCTACTCTCTCCATGAAGGTTTCCAAAGTCATGTGGATAGTTGAGAGATGATGCAAAATAATGAGTTTGACTAGACCATGGTGGAAAAGACTTGGTTGAAGATATTTTTTTCTTCTCTGAACTTTCTCAGTCATTCTAGAAAACTTTTGTATAAGTAATATGGAAATTCAAGTGGTTTAGTAGAGGTAAAGTGCATCCATAATATGATATGGTACCTGTAAAACCTAGAGAATATCCCTTCACAGATGAAATAATTCATAATTAACCTCATCAAAGAAGCATATATGTTAAGGAGGTGCTTGAAAGGGAATATGTACTTAGGGTTCTCTTTAGCATGAGGTTTGAGGAATAGTTTGTAATCTTCAAGGTCCATGCCCTTAAACCAATTTTTCCCATGAATAAGTATACTTGTCGCTGAAGAAATCACATCTATTAATAAGTTGAACACTACACCTGCAATGATGGCCTTTCCCATGCTGAAACTAGTGGCAAATAATTGTGTCAATTGGAGATGAAAACCTTCCACGATTTTCTCACATAATTTCAAGCATCCAGTCCTCTCAAAGAATCCTTCGGAAAAAGGTGATGCATTAACTTATTGCAAGGTGGAGCACTCAAATTTGATGTGTCTCCCTCATTAGTGGATTTTATTTTTAGTTTCCATAATATCTATGAAAAGGATTGAACCCTAGGTGTTTAAATGTAGTGGGTATGTTGACTGTGAATTTGGAAAAATACTGGACAGGGATAGGGTATGTTTGGAGGAGGAAATGAAAGGTAGTTTAGCCAATAAAAATTCCCAAAATTTTCAAGAGGTAGGGTTGTATGTTGGCTTCAAAATATAGGGGTTGGTGAAATGGATATAAATAAGGTGATCAAATTAGGAAAACACACAGATTTCCTAATTCTGTAGTAGAAAAATACTAAGAAATTAGGATTTTATGGGAATGAAGGGTAGGGAGGTTGTGAATGGTGAGGAATGATATAATATGGTATGGGGAAGGTGTATGAGGGTATTAGATGGTAGGGTTAGGGTTTAGTTCACTGAAATCATCAAATGATAAACATAAGTGAAAATGTAGTGGAAAAGGAGGTAAGCAAGAAAACCAACATTGTGCTTGATAATTTGACTTGAGGAGGATATGAGGTGCTTACTGACTATTTAGTAAGATTTAAAAACTGATGGCAATGACCCTAGAGCTTGGATGGATGTTTTGGGAGCAAAAAACCAAAAACGCAGAACATTGACAGATGTGTAACACACCTCTACCAGATGCGTAACAACACACTGACAGATGCCTAAAAAAGGTGAAAAATGTGTAACAAATCCTGTAGATGAGCAACGTGTCAAGATGAGAGTGGAGGGGAGTGTGCTAGGAATGGAACAATAAGAGTGGAGGAGATGTGTGACAGTAGGGGAGTGGAGGGAGGTACACAGCAAAAATGGTGGGAAAGGAGGGCGTTTTTGGCAGATCTCAAAGGGAGGTAGGAGTGGTAAGAGGTTTGCAGGGGGGGGGTGCGGAATGAGAAGGGGCTGACACATCGGCGTGGGACCAACTAGGAGGAAACCGCTTTTCATACCCCCCCCTTGCTGGTAAAATTCAGATGAATAGGGGGCTAGAAAAAAGACTGTGTTGTCGATTTGATGGAGTCATTTATTGGACAATTTGGTGATGAACGAGAATTAACCACTAGAGACAAACTTATTAATTCATTTTCGACCCTTATGACATGAGTGGAAAACTTTGGTTATAATATATAATGCCTCCAAAATTTGGATAGAGACATAATAAACTTAAACATTAGGCTATTAGTGAATGCTTAATAATGTTTCTCAAACTTTGGATAAGATGCACTAATAAGCCTATACTTTTAGGATAACGCCTTTGATATAAAATTGACCTCTTTTTATCCTTTCAACCCTTTTTGGAACAATTTTACAATGAAACAAGTTTTGAAATAAGACAAAGCATCTTAATTTATTCAACTAACTGTGCTTACTCCCTTTAAAAGACTGATTTGATGAAAAGAAAGCCTTGTTCTCCCTCTTTGGTGACATTTTTGGACTTTTCAGTGGAAAAAAAAGGAGACCTAGATACATACTTAGATGGAGATGTAATAACTAACCTAAGAATCTAAATGTAAATAAGTGACATGACCTATGAGATGATGATGGCCAAGGATGGAATGAAGAGAGAAACATTTCTGACCTAGACCATATGCAGTGGCAAAAATTTATTTGAAAACTTGTTTGAAAAGACAAAATTTTTATCCTAGTACTACTAGAAAATAAACTGAAAGAGCGTGTTTGATCACTAGACATATTGACACTAACACTTTGAAATATAATATTATGGAAAAACAACCTTTTTCTTTGGTGAAAGCTTTAAAATATTTCAAAGTGGAAATTTTACATTCTCACATCCTTGCTTTTGTTTATAGTGTTGTGGTAAAGGACATCCTTACTCAGACTGACCTAGAAGGAAAGAGAGGTAAGTGGGTAGATTCTATTTTCGAATATGATATTGATATTAGTCTTACAAAATTTATTAAAATTCAAGGATTAGCCAAATTGATGGATGAAACAAATTTACATACATTAGATATAAATTTCATGATTGCTCAAGGCAGTGAAGAAGAAGTAGTACAACAGGTATCAGAAAAGTTCATTTATTCCCCTTGGTATACATATATCATCTATGTTCTACAACATTTACAAGCTCCACCTTGTTTGACTAAAACAAAGGCGATGTTTCTCAAATTAAACGCTATCAAATTCTATATTCTAAATAAGTCTTTGTACTAGAAAGATGCAGGCAGAATATTGTTGAATTGTTTGCTAGAGGATGAAGCATTTAAGACAATGGAAGAGTTTCATAAAGGTGACTCTGGGGGTCATATTTTCTGTAAGACTACAACAAATAAGATTCTGAGAGTAAGATTCTATTGGCCTTCATTTTTCAGTGATATTCATAAAAGACTATCTACTTGTCATCATTGTAATTTTTTTAAAGGTAAGAAAAAATTGATGCCTTTACCTCTCAAACCTATTTTAGTAGAGATACATTTTCAACAGTGGGGATTGTATTTTATCAGGGAGATTAATCCAAGTTATTCAGCCCAACACAAGTGGATTCTAAAAACCACATATTATTTCACCAAATGGATAGAAGCACCTCCAACTAGGTAGGCTTCAAACTCAGTAATTATCCAATTTATGGAGGTAATATTCTTTCTAGGTGTTAGTTCCTAAATTTTCAATGATCAGATACACTCTTTCAGGTTTACTTGGCAGTGGTACTTGGTCAACATTTCATGTTTTCAAACCAATTCTCAAATAAAATTTTGTTCACTAAATGTAGTCTAGGTCTTACGACTACTCCCTTCACTCATTCATGGTCATTATACAAATTCAAGGTCATGACATTCATCGTCACTTAGGGCCATAGATCAGTCAACATGCCTCCATCTAGGTCATTGCCTAGGTTTACTTTGTTTCGCCATTATAATGTCCAATAATGTCATGAAAGAAGGCAAACAAGAGTCATATTAACCATATAAATCACCTTGATTGGGAGATAGAAAATATAGGAAATAAAGTAAAGGAAATTTATCTTTTCTCAAGAAGTATGCTACTTGATCAAAAGTTTTTCAAAAAAGAAAATTTTCAAAAAGTGTTTATGATTTCATTAAAGGAAAAAAAATATAATTTGTGAGTTATAAAAGAAATGGAGCTTTGGAGTTGATTTCATCATTTTCTTTTCAATATAGCTCCCCTCTCATACTGACAACACTCCAAAACCATCAAATATTGAATACAACCAGCAAGAAACTAATCCAACTGCTATGTGCTACAATTTTGGCAGTTGCGCTACGCTTTTGGTAGTTGTGTTACACTTCTAGAAAGGGTGCTACGCTTTTGCGTCCAAGATTCAAAGCATCTATCCAAGAGTAAAATCAGATTGTCTCAAGGTTTAGAGACTTCCAAATCAGTAAGTGAATTCTCCTTATACCTCCTTCAAGTCAATTTTTTTCAGTAAAGGGTGGATTTCTTCCTTAGGGTTATCTTCACTACGTTTTTTGTTTCCTCCATCTTTTTCTTGTTTCAGTTGGAAAAACCCTAATTTAATCATCCAAAAACCTTCATACATCATCCATATGCCTTATCAAAACACTACCTATCACTCATACCCCTCATTGCCACTGTTTTTACTCAAACCCTAGTTCTCACTATGTTTTGCAGGGAAACTAGGATAACTCTGTGTTTTTAACTTTTGAGCAGCTTTCTCATGCCCATTTCCAAAAATTTCACTTACATCTTGTATAAAATAATCACCCTACCTCCCAAAATTTTTAGGGAATTTTCCTTAAATTCATTCCATTTCATTTATGTCTCTAAAACCACTCTACCACTATCCCATGTTTTCCTAATTTTCCAACATTCCTATCCACTACATCAAGCTAGGGTTTTCCTTGTTGAAAAATATCATGGAGGGTGAGAAGAGGGTCCATAAGGGAGGTCATCATTCCATGTTTGAGCGATAAAACTTGTATGAGATTAATTCTTCTCCTTATGTTAAGAGATATTTTGAAAACAATGGTTGTTTGAGGTTTTGTGAGAGAATCTAGGAGGTGAATTGTCATGCTCAATTGACAAGCCTTTGTGCCACTCGCTTTAGGAGAGATAAGGATATCATAACAGGTATTAAATTCACCATATCATCATATTTTATCACCTTAGAAACAAGTATCCTGAACCATGGATAAATTTGGTTCAAAGGGATGGACTTGGACATTGAGTACTACAAAATGTTCTTAAAACCTCATTTCAAAGATGCTCCTGAGAACATCCTTCCTTTCATGCAATTAATTGATAAGTATGCCCCTTTGATGAAGCTAATTATGACATATTTTACATGTGAAGGGAGATTCTCAATATTGTACCAGTAACATATAAGACTATTTATGCACTTTTTTTCCCCCAAGCCACTCAATTTGCCTAATTATCTATTCAGGAGTTTGGTCAAAATGACTAAAAAGGTATAAAGTAAAGGAAAAGATAATCACACTAATTTGTTCCACCATGGTTTGGTCAAGATTTTTTTTTTTCATCAGCTCTCAACAATGAATATTCCTTGGGAAAATTTCATGAAGACAATTTCATATGTGCCTACTACTATTCCACCCATCATTCATATCATACCATCAACATCAACACAACCAAAGGAGGTTGGCTCTTCAAGTAGACAAGCAGAGGTTGCAAAGGCGCCTAAGGTTGAAATCACTCAAACCTATGAGAAGGAAAAGAGGATGGTTTTTTCTCCTATGATCGCCAAAGGTGTGCTTGCACTTGAAACTAGAACTGAGCAAAGAGAAACCATAGAGTAGCCACCTATGCATGAGGATGAGTCACCATTGCAGTAGCATGAGGAAAAAGCGCCTATGGAGGTTGAAATGGAAGAGTAGGTGGAAGAAAAAACAGTTGAGGAAATAATAAGGGAAAAGGATGTATAGATAGCAGATCTTAAAGAAAACCTCTCAAGGGCAAACTTCATGATAGCCTTCTTACAAAAAGAAAACATGCAATTGAAGGTGAAACAGTTGCTCCAAATCAAACCAAAGGAATATTTTGAGGAAGACAAAGTTAAAGGTAAAGCAGTGGTATATGTTGATCAATTGGAAGACATAGAGGCTGAAATAAATCCAAGGAGGCCAAGAACAAGAGGGTTAACTAGGAAAAAAGAGCAAGAAAAATAATCATCTCCTCCATTAGGTTGGCTAACCTTTGACGAGTTGACCGCTACTGAAATTGAGAAAGACAAAGATATATGGCTTGACAGGGTGAATGTGCATCCTGAGAAGCTTTTGAAGAAGGAATAAAGGGATAATAACCTCCAAAGGCATATGGCGAGATATTATTTCACTAGGAACCAAATCGCCAAAAGTCAGGGTGAAGAATTTGAGGAAAAAACTTAAAGAAACCCTAATTAAGATAAAAGAGAAATATAACTTGGATTTTCTAGATGAGGCAGCCCTAGTTGTTTATTTTATCATTCAAGGATGCCATGAACCTAAATTTACCAAGTTTTAGGAATTTTGAGTATTTTTGTGATTTTTTTATAAAATATGGAAAATTGACCTTTGTAGAAGCGTTGCGCAGCGGCGTGACGCTTTTCCTAAAAGCCTCCAAATGGGGAATTTTTATATGGTTATATTCCTCTTGCCATGTAATTTCCAGATGTGGTCTCAAGTTATCATGACACCCCCCAGTTTTGGAGAAATCTAAAAAAAAACCTCTTTTTCATTCTTATGCCATTGTTTTTGCCTGTGCACGACACTTTTGGAGTAAGGTTGGGAAAATGGATTTTTGAAGGCCTTCTAGGAGGTATTTTCTCAATTTCAAGGTTGGGATAGATAGAGGACACCCAGGGATGCCTAGCCAAATCCTCATATTTGCAGGAGGATGCCTTAAAGTCAGCTAAAATCACCCTCAAAGTGGCAGAATGCTTCTTCTTACTAGCGCGATGCTTCTACCTTGGATTCTTTCTGGATATGTGTCAAGCTAGATTGGTCCAAATTTCAAGGTTGCAGCTCTCCTATGATGTGTCTTTCGGAGAAGAGAATCTTTTTTCCTCTCATTGTTGAGGAATCATGTAACTAATCAAGGAGACATACACTCCTAGCTATTAGCTAAATTTGGGGGGATTGTTTCTAACTTCCCTAAATTATAGGTAATGACTCATAGGGTGCATTTATGATGTATTTTGGATTAGGGTTCGATCCAATGAGGTTGAATCACTTCTATTTTCTATATTTGGTCCAACTCAAGTCATTTTAGAAGTTGGATAGTTTTTATTTGTAGTGTGGAGCTTATGTACAAACTTTTTCAGTGAAATCAAAGACATGTTACCACTATAATTTTGCGACTCCAGTGGTATGCTTATTACAATTGTATTTTCTTAGTAATCACCATCAAGATGAATGTTTATGATTACTTTCCATCACATGTATGCTTCTATATGATGATCTTATGAGTCTATGAACACAATTCTTGATTTTTGTTCTTAGTTTTATAAGATTTTCATGAATATGTTCTAATTCCTCTGATGAATGAATTCATGTAACATGCTCATTATGAATCTCTCTCTCTCATTTCAAACCCTATACACAATTAAAATTTAAGTATGTTCTTAATTATACCTACCTAGCCTCATCTTCATCTATACAATTGAACCTTTTAAATCATACCTAAAACCTAGACCTAGTTCCTTGACTGATAATCCTATCCATCAAAATTCAAAACAAAAACCATAATTCACTGAGCTTATATCTAGCCTAAGATCATTACAACTCTCATCTCCTCATTGACTGTAAAAGTGACATTGAGAGAGCCCTCTTTGGTTTGGGTAGGGATAGCTACCAAACCTAAAGATTGGTTTGAGGTTACCTCCTTTAGTGTCCATTCCAAGCCTTGGGAAATAGAGGGAGTGATAACACTAGGTTTGGATGTCCTCATAAGATCATCACCTACAATGCTACTACATTTATATTCAAAAATATGATTTATTTCTGCAATAAGTATCATATAGTTCTTGGACATTCTACTACCTATTATCCATAAGGTAATGGTTTAGCAGAATCTTCTAACAAAAGTTTGGTCAATATCATTAAGAAATTGTTACGGGAGAACAAGAAATCATGGCATACAAAATTGATCAATTCTTTATGGGAAGACAGGGTAAGTACTAAAAAATCCATTGGAATGTCATATTTTATGAGGTTGATGCTATGTTTCCTACTTCCCTTGGAGTTCCAGTGTTGAAATTATTGCAAGAAACAAAAGTGGATCCCAATGATATACAAAGGAGAATAAATCAAATGATACAATTGTAGCAGACTAGGGAAGAAGTCTACAACAACACTCAACTAATCCAGGATAAGATCAAAAGGATCCATGATAGGAGGGTGAAATATTATGAATTTTATATTAATGACCATGTGTTAAAATGGGATGCCAGAAATGAGGAAAAAGGAAAGCATGGAAAATTTGACAATTTGTGGAAAGGGCCTTACAAGGTTGAATCTTTCCGGGGAACCAATACCTTTTTGTTGAAGGATCTTGTTAGTGCTTTCCAGTTTTGATAGTCACCAATAATAAAATATGTGCTTACAAGGTTTTTTTTAGGGTCTTAGTCAAATTTTTATGGTTTCATTAGGTCTTCAAATAAAAATTTGGTCACTGGCTAGTGTGTCTAGGTATGTTACCACTCCTTTCAAAAAAATCATGTTTTGGGCATTGCCATCACTCAGTTGGATGATTCACCATTGAAATGTATCCATTATCATCTCAGTCACATAACCATGTTCATAATTCAACTCATTTCATGGAATGTCACCATTAGGTCTTAGGGTCAAAATCATAAAAAATATGCAATTTCAACAATAAATCCGGCTTGAAGGAGTAGCAATATGGAAAATTCTCAATAAATTATTTTAAAGTGTAATTTCATTTCAAATATGATGTAATATATTTCAAAAGGTTCTAAAGCTGTATTTTTAAATCAAAATGTAAAAAACACACACGGTGTGGCCACTACACCACTCTGAAGAGAATTCAATTTCCAAAATCTACAAAGAACCATACAAGAATTTATTTCACTCATTCCATTGGAATTAAGCACTAACTCACCATCAAAGGCTATCTTAGCACAACAAGCATTGAAGGACACTCTCAAAAGGAGATTGGCACCCTCTCCATGAAACCACGCTACGTTTTTTACCATTCACAACGTTTTCACTTCTAGAGGAAAAAAAATAATCTTCAAGGGTTTTCAGTGGCAACTGAAGGTTCCATCAAGCTGTTGACAAGTAAGTTGAAGTTATTTCCACCTCCTATTAGCATTTATTTCATCGTATCAGTGGTGAAACCCTCCCACAGTCTCCACGCTACGTTTTTGGTGGATGAGATGCATTGTTTGAGTTGCAAGCATAAATACCTAATTCACTACATATTATACCCCACACGCAAATAGATTTCCCACAACCCTTTCACCCTAATTTCCATAAACCCTACACCTAACCCTATATCCTACGCTGCGTTTTTGGGCAGTTATAGGGTTAGGAATGTGTTTTAATTCCCTACACTCTTTTTCTCATTCTCCACCTCCCTAAGCTTCCTAATACACCTATCTACCTCCCAAAATTTTCCTACCCACATATCTTCTCACTAATACCTTAATCTCCTCACCTACTTCCCCTTTCTTCACTAGTGTTTTGCTTTGAAATTGTAAATAATGGAGGGAGGAAAGAAACCATACAACAAAGGAGGAAAAGTGTCAAGTTTTCAGCCACTTAACACTTAGGAGTTGATGTCTTCATCATTGGCCAAACATTGTTTTCAAAATATAGGATTTTTAGGGTTTTGTGAGCAAATCCAACAAGTGGGATATCATGCCAAGTTAACAAGATTTTTTTCCACAAACCTTAGGAGAGATATGGTCACCATTGTAGGAGTGAGATTTAAAATTTCAACTGAGGCCATAGCCACAACAACAAGGATACCAAACAATGGAGAATAATGGTTCAAGAACTCAAACTTGGACGTTTAAAATTATATATCTTTCATAAAAATTCATTATAAAGATGCCATCAAGATTTTTTTTCCTTTTGGACAATTGCTTGAAAAGATTTCTCCATTTATGAAGGCCATAATGAGGTATTTCACATGTGAGGGTAAATTCTAAATGTTGTACAAATATCATGTTGGATTTTTGATGCATTTCACAGGTGTAAAAACTCTCACCTATCCTACTATCTCTACAAAAGCTTGGCTAAAATGGCAGAGAAAGTGAAACATAAAGAGAGTGATCAACAAGATAGTATTTTCCACCATGGCCTCATTAAAATCATTGTATTACACTAGATTACACAGATAAAAATCTCTTGAGATACATTCGTTCAGTCCACTGTCTTTTTATCCCTTACTAGTCAACCTACTAGCCAAAGTACACCATCAGAACCATCCAAGCCAAAGGAGGTTGGATCATCTAGCAGAATTTTAGTCAAGAGGACACCTAGGGCTGAGCTGAATCAAAAATATAAAAGAGGAAAGAGGGTTTTGTTTTCTCCAAACATTTTTGAAAGGGCCAAGCCTACAATAGGTGAGCAAGAAACATCATCACAACATGAAGCACGATTGCAAGATGAGGAGTCATTCCATATTGACACTGACATGGCAGACTTGGAGGTGAATAAAGAGAACAAGACACTAGAACATATAATCATGAAGAAGGATGCTGAGATCAGAGAACTTAAGGAGAGATTTTCAAAGGCCAACTTTTTGGTTTCATTCTTGCAGCAAGAGAATATTAAATTAAAGGTAAATCAACTACTCTTGAATAAGCCTAAGGTTGATTTGAGCAAAGAAGATGTAAAAGGTAATGTAGTAGTTGATATTGAGGATTTAGATGACCAGGAAGAATAATTGGAAGAAAGAGACCAAGGACAAGAGGCCTCAAGAGGGCACTTGAGCAACAGAAAGAATCATCTCCACCAATAACTCAAATGACAGTTGATGAGCTCATCTTGGTATAAATTGAAAAAGACAAGGTAGGATGGCGTGATAGAGTGAATTGCCACATGGAAATTCTCCTTAAGAAAAAAAATAGGAACAATAACCTGCAAAGACATAGGGCCATGCATTACTAAACAAGAAATCAACTATCTCAGGTAAGAATCAAGAAGTTGAAGGAAAAGCTTAAAGAAACCCTAATGAGGAAAAAAGAGAAGGATAGGCTTTATTTGTTAGATGAGGCCTCTCTCATGGCCTAACACATCCTAATATCACTTCAAGGAGCAATTTTGGAATAAAATTTGAGTAAATTTGGATTTTTTTTTTAAATTAGAATTTTTTGGGCATTTTGGCAATTTTTGTGATTTTTTTTTTTTTTTTGAGTCGAAAAGGCGGCGAGCCTCATCTTGCGTTTTTTTTTAAATCAAAACGACAAATATTTGTGTTTTTTAGGAATTTATTTTATTTAAACACACCATGTTAAACACACACATGGTGTATGAGGAAGAATAACACAATTGCAAGGGCTCAACCTGTTGAAGGATAGCGTGAGCTCTTTTTTTCGTATGTATCTACAAATTTTATAATACAATGGTGTGACTCTTGGTTTCACATTCCAAGGTCACTTGGACTCCATTGTGACTTTTCGCATTCCACACCTACCCATGTAGGATTGGGTGTTCCAACATCCCCCCTTAATCCGAAGGGGTATGTGTGAGTCCAAGAAAAGAGTTGTAATACAAATCTGCAAAGTATACATGGCAGCACTTGGGCTGAATCAACTCTCTGAAATGTTGGAAAAAATAGGTGGTTTTAGGATGACCACAAACACTGGAACGCAATACATGTTGCAGTTCCCGGAACTCTTCCAAAACTGGCAAGAAGCTGAAGGCTTCTGCTAGAGGAATTGTCCCTCATATAAAAGGGAGACCTTCGACCTAAAAGAAGGGAGGTCTACGACCTGTGATGGTTTTAGGATTACCAACAACTCTGGAATGCTTGTAGCATTTCCTGGAACTCGACCAATGCTGGCAAGAAGCTGAATGCTGCTAAGCTGAAGGCTTCTGCTAGAGGAAGTGTTCCTCGCTTGTGGTGGTTTTAGGTTGTCCACCAACCAAAGATGATGGTTTTAGGTTATCCACCAACCGAAGGTATGCTCATGGGAATCCGTGTCTCTGGCTACATCTCTGACTCTGGAATGACGAATTGTGGCTCAGGCTTGCTTGAACTGCTGGCTACAACTCTGAACATGGAATGAGAGATTATGGCTCAGGCTCGCTTGATGTGTCGTCGAAGCTTGTACATGACCACCATTTTCCCCCCTGTCAGGGACAAGGTGAGATGATGGCGAAAACTCAACTGCAAGTTTGCTCAATATCCGTGAACAAGTTCTAACATGTGTTGTAAACATCTTCTTGGCTGTTGATGCCCATTGCCAAGAAGCGATCCATCCAAGATGAATCTTGGTTCTTGCAGGAGGCTTGTGTCTGAAGCATCTGTCTGAAGAATGAGTGTGCCGACCACAGTGCTTGCATGGATGAAGATCAAAACAGTGATCTTTCATATGACCAACTCGATCACAGTGTTGGAATTTCACAATCTGTTGTGGAAGTGGAATAGGATCTGGAACAGCTGCAGGTGAACTGTCATACAAGAATCCGACACTCTGAAATTTGATGGGCTTTGTGTAGTCTGGAATATGAAAGGTCACATCCTTGTCATATCCAAGACCAGTTCGGTGCTTGTTGTGGACAAGCTCTTCCCAAGGTCTGATGATGGGCTTAGGAAGTGCATGTTGAGTGGCTGCATCTGCATGTACATCTGCTGAATGTGAATCATCTTTGTCTTCTTTCTTCTGATGAGAGTCCTTCACAATGTTCTGAACAGAAACAGGTTCAGAATGGTGACTCTTTTGCTGAAGTTCTTCTCGCTGAAGCTGAGATTCCAACTGCAAAAATTCAATCTTCTCATGTGCATCTTGCAAACAACTGTGAATTTTACAAAGAGCATGCTTGCTCATTTTTATCATGTCATCAACATTTGAATGAATGAGGTCATTCAACAACATTAATGCCTCATTGATTTTGGCCATTTTCAACAACTTAGGCTCAAAAAATGAAAGGGTGTCGGCTTCAACCGAAAATGCGCCCGTTTACAATATGATGCAACAAATACAAATGACTCAAGAAATTCTCAAAGTACAAAGTGTGCTCCTCAAATGATGGAGGGCAAACAACAATCCAACAACTCAAATACTGATTGCAACTATGAAGAAGATGCAATACAATTTCAACTCAATACAATATTTCTGCAAAAATGTGCAGCAAAAACAACTGTGCAAAAGGTCCTTTAAGGCAGCTAAAATTCTCTTCTTCAAATAGCTGTTCAAATGATGGCAAACTTGTCTTCAAGTATAAATTTCTTCAAAAAAATCACCTTCAATGCCACAAATCAAAAAATGCAAATCTGCAATGTATTCAATCTATCTGCTCCTCATATGCCATTTTCTTCATTTCATTTCTGCTGTTCTTGTCTCTGTCTTTCCTCTCTCTCTGCTGGTTTTTTTTTTTTTTTTTTAATTGAAAATTGATTAAAAAAATGGGAAATAATTAAAAATGAAAGGGAATTACTTTAAAAGGGATGAGGAGATTTTAAATGAGGGAAGGGATAATATATGGTGGGGGGAATTAAAAAGGGAAGTGGGGCTTTTAAAATTAAAATGAGACATGGGAAAATCGTAAGGAAGGAGGGGGGTTTTATTTAAAAGATATTTTAAAATGTAGTGGAGGGAAATGTATTATATGTGGGAATATTTTAAAATAGGGAGGGATTATATGGGAGGGAACAAATTGAATGGAAAAGGGAATCGAATTAAAAAAACAAATTAAAATGGGCGGTATTGAATGAAATGGGGTGGTATTATTAAAATGGGCGAAATTATAAAAATCGATTTTTATGAAATGAAGTGGCGGGTAGGTGACGGAGCGTTGGGAGGGAGGCACGTATTGTAAAGGCGTTTGCAGGTCGATTAGGAACGGGGCAGGTTGAGCTGTGTAGGCGCAGTCAGGTTGAGAGCGGCCAAGTGTGAGTTGATGTTGCGTTGAGATAGCAGGTAAGGGGAGCGATGTTGTATGCGTAGGAGGAACGATTGTGTAGGGGAGTAGGTGGAGAGGGGAAGCGTTAGGGAGTGAGGAAACGCAGATAGCAGAAGCGCAGGGGCGGAGGTAAGCGTGGGTTGTAAGAGTGAACTGTCAGTGATGAGGGTGCGAGTTGCAGTGACCGAGGGAGTGAGCGTAGGGAAGGGTTGGGCGTTGAGTGTTTGTGTAGGGCCGAAAGGGAGCGTTGTGCTGTACAGTGAGGGCCGTGTAGAGATGCAGAAAGGGGTGAGGGTTGGCGCTTGTGCGCAGGAGTATAGGGTATGGCGATGTGGGGAGAAGTGGAAATGGGATGAGCGCTGTAGTGTAAGGTGTATGAGCAGTGCGTGGAGAGAGTAGAGGCGTAGGAAATACGTTGAGAGTATTGCAGCAGAGTTGTGAGAGATTTGTTGTGTGAAGTGGAGTGTTAAGAGTTGCAGGTGGAATGGGGAGGCCGAAAGGCCAAGATTTGATGAATTTTTTATTTTTTTTATTTTTTATAAACAGCAGAGAGGAGTAAGAACCAGCAAAATTTTTCCTTTCAAATATATAGCAGAATTTTTTTTTTTCAAACTTATAGTAGAACAAATCCATCCAGCAGCAGTAGAAAACTCAGAAATTTCTTTTGCAGTAAAAACCAGAAATTTATTCTTCAGAAACCCAATTCCAACAGCTCTCCAAATGCAGAATTTAAAATGTAAAAATTGCAGGACAAATGAGAATGAAAACCTTCAGATGGGCAGTGTTGCCTTTCTTCAAAACCAATGCCTGACTGCTGCCAATTTCTGAATGCTTCTTCTTCTTCAAAGCAGATTTCTGAACGCTGCTCTTCTTCAAAACACTTCTGAATGCTGCAAAATCACTGCTGCAAAAACACTGAGTGCTGCAAAAATGTCAAGAATTTTTGCAGATATGCAAGGCCATAAACACAAATGGCTCACTCAATTTTGAGCAGGGCCAGAAATCGCCTACTCTAATACCATGTTAAACACCATGTTGAAGCACACACATGGTGTATGAGGAAGAATAACACACACACACAAGAGACTCAACACAATGAAGGATAAGCGTGAGGCTTTCTTTTTTTTCCATTATACATGATCTACATTTATAATACAATGGTGTGACTCTTGGTTTCATCATTCCAAGGTCACTTGGACTCCATTGTGACTTTTCGTATTCCACACCTACCCATGTAGGATTAGGTGTTCCAACATATTTTAACCTGTACATCAAATTAAACTATTGGGAGAGCCATGTCAACACATTTTGGTGGGTAAAATAGTCAAAAACTACCAAAAATTCACCTTTCTACCTATTTTTTGAGAGGCACACTACGCTTTTGAAGTAGTTGTGTGAGAATTGAGTTTTAGAGGCCTTGGAGAAGTCATGGAGGTTTGACTATGGTGTAGTAGATATGCATATCTTTCTTGAGCATATTTCAGATTCATATTTTTTGAGCAGGGGAGCTCCTCCAAAATCCCCTTACACCTGGCACACTGCGTTTTCTCCTGGCATGTTGCACCTTCCTATCAATTCGTTGCGCTTTTGCTTGGAATCCTATTTTCTCAGTTTTATCAGTCAAACTCAATTTCTCTTGATGTAATTACTCATTTATGATGTTATAATGATGTAATAAATGGTAAATATGCTTGTTAAAGTGTAAATTAGGTAGATTCATGCTTGTAAATTCTTTTCAAGGTCAAATGTATCAGTTTTTCTATGTTGAAGAGAGTTGATTAAACTCCCCAGTCATTAGGTTTTTATTGAGGAATTCATGTAAATTGTTCCTACACTCTAGGATTTGACCCATGTGAGAGGGGAAATGGTTTTTGGTCTATATGTATATTTTTTTCATAGAGAAAAAAAATTGGACATCAGAAGGTGAAACCCTTGTAGCTTGTACTTCAGCATTTTATACAGGAAATCAAAGGACCAATTGCAGCGATTATTTAAGAATTATCATGTTGTGAGTTTGTGATATTTTATTTTCTATGTTATAATTTTATATGAATGATATACATGTCTCATTTCCATATCTTCCTTCTTCAGTGATTTCCTAAGAGGTTTATAAGAAAAATTCTTTTCATGAAAGCTCTCTTTTGTTTGGAATATCATTTTGTGTAATTTTCCTTCTTGATTAAATTAATTCATGGTGCACATGCTAATTAAGATCTTCTTTCTCTTTCAAACCGTACACTATACCGACAAACTCTTAAGCCCATCACAAAAACATATCTATGTTGCTCCTCCATATCTCTTGTAGCTGTGACCTTTGATACTTTGACCTAGTTACCTGATTTTCATCCCTAATCCAATAGAAAAACCCTAAATCTTTCAAAACCCTAGAGTTGAGATATCTAGCCTAAAAGCCACTCTTGCACTAGTCAGATCCTTAGTTGTGTTTTTCATAGACATAGCCCTCTTTGGTTTGATAGGGCTAGCTACCAAAATAAAAGCTTGGTTTGAGGTTCCCTCCATCGATATCATTTCAGCCTTGGGACATTGTGGAGGCTAACATATCTAACAAGGGAATTAATTGTTAGAGGTCTTTCAACGACAGATTACTCAAACATTATTTTGCCTACAGTACAACTAGTCTCAAAAGCATCATTGTATATAGCACTTTAGTTTTTCAAATAATGTAGGTGTGATCTAGGTGGATATTGGTGGCCACCCGCCTATTCCACTTGGGGCCCCACCATTGTCTCTTTTAGTTTTTCAGTTTCGGCACAACTTACTATTTTTAGCAGTTTTTTTCGGGTCCTGAATTTCCGGAGCCGTTTTGAGGCCTTAAACAACATTTTTTGGGCATCGCGCCTCCAATGAATATCATTCCATTTTGGAATGGATATTCATGGCAAAAGTTGTAGTCCTCGGATAGATATTTCTAATGACGTATCATGTGCATCAAACGGAGATAGTATGCCAAATTTATGTCCCTGGGAAGTTGAAACACCAATTTACCCAAACGGAGCCCATAGTTTTGGTACTTCATCTCCTAGGGTTAGGTTTTTGGATGTTTAGAGTTCTCCATTGTTTCTCAATAATAAATAGGCCCTCGAGCCTCATTGTAACTCAGTTCAGAGGCCTGTAGCTGCCACATCTCTTCTCAAAGATAGCTACCAGCGCCCTAGCTAGTTTTATTTCCATTCTGTCTATAAGAAAATTTTAGTTCTTTGATATTAATGAAATGAAGTATTATTTCCGTTGCATCTCTATATTTATGTTTATTTTTTTATTCTGTTGCGTTCTTGCATAAATCCGAATCAGTGGTATCAGAGTCGTCTGCTTTTTCTTGATCATTCTTTGCATGTCCCCAACGAGGTCGGGGTATAAGGAGTTAGGGCTCGATCTGGTGGAACCTTTGCAAGATCATCCTCGCAAACCCCGACGGATGCCCATGGGGGATGAAAAGAAAGATGAGGGAGCAGGAGATCCTATCAAAATATTGCTCGAGGAGGCCCTCAAAAAACAAAGGAACGTGATGATGGATAACTTTGCCCAGATCCTTCAACGGCTGCCCACCGACGACGCATCTGCATCCAGCAACCACTCTGGAGGTGCAACTCCTTTTAAGGTACAAGTAAATTTTGACATTCCCATATTTGAGGGTCAAATAGATGTATATGTCATAGATAGATGGTTGAATCTATTAGAAGGATATTTCTCAGTTCATGACTTTTTCGATAGGGAGAAGATTATTTTTGCACTCCTCAAAGCTGCCCCCCATGTCAAGGACTGGTGGGAAACCCACTGTGAGAAAAAGGATGATACAAAACCCTCTCTGTTCTCAGCTGTACCCACTTGGAATTCTTTCCGAGACGCCATCAAGGAACAATACTATCCCGTGGGGAGCTATGCGGACAAGTACATACAATGGACCATACTGCGGCAACAAAGGGATCAAGATGTGCATGAGCTGACGAATATGTCCCATAGCCTGCGTACCAAGTTGGGTATCAAAGATTCAGAGAAACATCTGGTGCTAAAGTATCGCAGTTGTCTGCATAGATACACTCAGGAGGAAATGGAGTTCCTCGACATCTCCTCGCTTGGTACGACATACTGGTATGCTGCCAATATTGAGAAAAAATTCATACAGAAGAAGCGAGACTTTGGATCTGCGAATCAAAATCAAGGGAAAGGTGCTCCCAAACTATAGAACAAAGGACAGAGCCAAGGCATGGTGACTCAAGACGACTTGTTGAAGCCACAAGCAAAGAACAACACCAAAAAGCCAAAGAAGTACACGGGAAAGTGGTGTGAGTTCCATAAGAGCTCCACTCATAACACAAGTGAGTGTCGGGCCAAGCAGTCGCTGGTGGCCGAGATGCGGGCTTCTGATTCAGATGCATGCTTTGACTTTGAATCAGAACGTGACAAGGGGAATGAAAAATGGAAACATATTATTGATGAGGAGCCCAATGCCACTGTTGCCACTATGAAGATCCAGAAGGAGGAACCGGAAGATCTGAAGGAGGAGGAACGTCTCTTCCACTCCCAGATGTGGGTAAAGGGATCCCCGGTACAGTTCATTGTCGACAATGGGAGCCAAAATAACCTCATTTCGGTAGATGCCGTGAAGCGGTTGGGCTTGCCGACCACAACTCACCCACATCCATACACCATCGGGTGGCTTCACCAAGGATGAGATCTCTGCGTCAGCCAGTAGTGTTGCCTTCCCTATAACATCAAGCCCTTCACGGTATTATGTGACGTTGATGCTATTGATGTTTCTGATGTATTATTAGGAAAACCATACTTGTGGAAGAATCATGTTGTGTATGAGTCTTGGCCTCGGGTTGTTATTGTTATTTTTGGAAATAAGTTGTACAAGATACCAGAGGTACGACCTCCTGCTGCTATCTCTTTGGTTACTACAAAACAATGCAGTAAGCTCATTTCTCAAACCAGGAAATTCATTTTCCTGATGATCCACCCCTAGGCAAGAAGGAGACTGTGACCACGACCTCCAGATGAGGCTCCTCTGCACGACAACAACAAATGGATAGGGTTGTGGAGGAGTACGGGGACATCTTCACCTCACCCACAGGGGTTCCTCTGCACTCTCAGGTCAAGAACCTAATTGATCTGACCCCAGGTGCACCGCTACCCAATGGACCGATCTATCGGTGCTCTGTTCTGGAGAACGATGAAATCAAGAGGCAGATTCAGGAGCCGTTGTAGAAAGGTCACATCCGACCAAGTTCATCGCCCTGTGGGAGCCCGATCGTGTTGGTATAGAAGAAGGATGGGACGTGGAGACTCTGTATTGACTATCGGGTGCTGAAGAAGATCACTGTTCAGAATAGGTACTCGATCCCACGGATTTATGACCTTCTGGACCAACTCAAAGGTGCAAAATATTTCAGCAAGATTGACTTGAAGTTGGGGTATCACCAGGTACCGATTTAACCCTCCAATGTGTGGAATACTACCTTCAAAGCGAAGGAAGGCCTTTTTGAATGGTTGGTCATGACTTTTAGGTTGACAAATGCTCCCACAACCTTCATTAGGATGATGGACGAAATCTTGCGGCCATTCACAAACTCATTTTTAGTGGTGTACTTGGATGACATTCTGATCTTCAGCCAGACTTGGGAAGAGCACCTTCACCACATCCGACAAGTCCTCCAAACACTGCAGCAACACAATTTGTGTGCCAATCTGGAGAAGTGCACTTTTGGCATGACCTAGGTTCAATATCTGGGATACATTATTGATGAGAGGGGGGTGCATGTGGATCCAGCCAAGATCCAAGTCATTCGGGATTGGCCAGCCCCAACTACTATAACAGAGCTTCGCAGCTTTCTGGATCTTGCTAATTTCTACCGGAGGTTCGTATTGGGATTCTCTCATATCACTTGGCCCTTGAGTCAAGTCACCAAGGGAGGAGCGAGAGAAAAAACATTTTGGTTGGAACCTCAACAGAAGGCGTTCACAGAATTGAAAAATCGCCTCTGTTCTGCCCCAGTGCTCACTTTACCAGACTTGCAACAGCCATTTAAGATCGAGACAAATGCCTCTAACTATGCTATTGGGGCAGTTCTTACTCAACAGGAACATCCAGTGGCATATCACAGTGAGACATTGTTTGACACAGTTCGCAAGTATCGCACTTATAACAAAGAAATGTATTCCATTGTGCAAGCTTGTCGACAATGGAAGCATTACATTTTGGGGAAGGAAACAATCATCCACACAAACCACCGACTCCTGTAGTTCATACAGACACAAGGGAAGTTGCAGAATGATTGCCATCAGAATTGGTCCGCATATTTGTAACAGTTTCATTTGAACATCAAGTACAAGAAGGGTAGTACCAATAATGTTGCTTCAGCCGACCACTGATCATGGCGCTCACCACCGTGCTCAACTCTTGTGGGCATGAGACTTCTGATTGGCCGCTTCTCTATGAGAGTGACCCAGAATTTGGCCACACTTAGAAGGCACTATTAGGGGCTACGCAAGTTCCAAATTTTCACCTCCAAGATGCACTTTTATGTCACCTGGGACACCTCTGTGTTCCTTCAAGCGAGCGTGCCAAGATGATATGGGAAGCACACTACAGTCGAGTCGCTGGGCATTTCGGGGTCGAGAAAATAGTAGCAATCCTGCAGAAGTATTTCTATTGGCCGAACCTTCGAAAGGATGTCGAGAAGCGCATCATATCTTGCATTGATTGCCATTGCCAAACTGACCATCAAGAAGCAAGGCCTATATACTCTGCTACCTACCCCTAGTCGACCTTGGGAATCCATCTCCATCGATTACATGTCGGGCCTGCCTTCAAATAAGCAGGGAAATGACTATGTTTTCGTGGTCATCGACAGATTCTCAAATATGGCCATCTTGGCGGCCTGCAAGAAGACTATCACAACAGAAACCACTTCTAAACTCTTCTTTGAACGAGTGTGGGTGCACTTTGGGATCCCACAGTCTATCATATCAGATCGGGATATCAGGTTCCTCAGCAAATTTTTGTCTAGCCTCTGTTCAATGTTGGATACCAAGCTCACCAAGTCCACAACTTTCCATCCCCAAACAGATGGCCAGACAGAGGTCGTCAATAGAATGATTGTACACATTCTGCGCATGTACAATTCAAAGCATCCACGCACATGGGATGAGATCCTTCCATATGTACAACATAGTTATAATCGGGCTCTCCACAGTTCAATCGACCATAGCCCCTTTCAGGTGGGCTTGGGATTCCAACCGCTATGTCCTATTGACGTAGCCATACCATTTGCAGCTGCACAGGCCGATTCAGCTCATGTCCAATCTGAAGTTGACAAAGCAAGTAGCTTCATCGAGCGCATTTAACACATCCACCAATAGGTTCAAGATATATTGGACCGAGCAAATTCCAAGTACAAGCAACACCATGATCAACACCGGGTGCCACACAACTTCCAGGTGGGTGATAAAGTATGGCTACATTTGCAGAAGGAGCGCCTCACTGGACCCCACCGCAAGCTTCACCCACTCCGATATAGGTCATACACCATCACCAAGGCTGTAGGGAAAAATTCTTTTGAGCTCGGTATTCCACCATTCTTCAATGTGGATCGCCTTTGTCCTTACTTCCCACCTCTACTGGATACCTCAGACATTGCAGAACAACTCACACCAACAGATTTAAACCCAGACTGCATGGAACAAACCACCATAGATTGTATCATGGACATGAAAATAAAGAGCACTCGCCAACAGAATATCCAACTGTATTGGGTTGTCAAAGCTATCCAACTCCTGCACCAAGGCAAGTGGTTCACCAGGGACCAAGTTCAGCAGAAGTTTCCTCACCTCATGGAGGAACTCAACGCAATGGGGACCATTGCTTCCTAAGGGGGGAGGAATGATCGAGGTGGATATTAGTGGCCACCCACCTATTCCACTTGGGGCCCCACCATTGTCTCTTTCAGTTTTTCAGTTTCTGCACAACTTACTATTTTTAGCAGTTTTTCGGGTCGTGAACTTCCAGAGCCATTTTGAGGCCCTAAACGACGTTTTTTGGTTATCGCGCCTGCAGCTAATATCATTCCATTTTGAAATGGATATTTATGGAAAAATTTGTAGTCCTAGGATAGATATTTCTAATGATGTATCATGTGCGTCAAACGGAGATAGTATGCCAAAGTTACGTCCCTGGGAAGTTGAAACACCAATTTACCCAAACGGGGCCCATAGTTTTGGCGCTTCATCTCCTAGGGTTAGGTTTTTGGATGTTTAGAGTTCTCCATTGTTTCTTAATAATAAATAGGCCCTCGAGCCTCATTTTAACTCAGTTCATAGGCCTGTAGCCACCACATCTATTCTCAGAGATAGCTACCAGCGCCCTAGCTAGTTTTATTTCCATTCTGTCTGTAAGCAAATTTCAGTTCTTTGATATTAATGAAATGAAGTGTTATTTCCACTGTATCTCTGTATTTATGGTTATGTTTTTATTATGTTGCGTTCCTGCATAAATCCGGATCAAGGTGTGGGCGGATGCCATCAAAAATTGAAGCCCAAAGTGAAGGCTCTGATCTTCTAATGAGTTTCTTCTATATGTATTATATTTTTACTAAGTTAAATCAATTTTAGTTGACAAAAAGACGAATAAAAGGCCTATGTATAAGGGTACTATTCTATGTTTTTCTTGTCACCTCACAAGGAGGATTCCATCCCCATTGAAGCCACTTTTAGGGTCTTATAAATATAGTGATCAAGGTATGATTATCTAGCTATTTATCCTAAGGGATGTAGTAACTTATTTTTTATTTTAGTTATTTTTATTATTTAGTATATATATATATATAACCAAAGGAGCATGCTAATTAAAATGTCACTTTTAGTTTAGATTATGGTTAATATTGATTAATTAGCATAAGATGTTGTTTTAATTTTCAAATAAAGGTGGATATCATCTTTTGTCACTTTATGATATTTTTTTTCACTTTTGGATCAATGGTAGGGGACGATGTTCAGCGCCCCCCCCCCCCCAATGACCTCTCGAAAGTTAATGAAGAGGGGGGGTTCGAAAAATGGCTTGATGGATACCGCCAAGGACCACGTGGAGGCTCTAAACTTATTTCAGGGGCCTCCCTTCCTTTACTGCTTACCATTCAACCCCCCAAAAACCATCACCCGCTCCCGCTCCATTCATAACGCTCCACCTGTCACCACCACACCCATCCACATCACCTCGTCCCCCCACGTGACATTACCGTTGGCCGTTAAATTTCCTGCCAATAGTCATATGGACATTGGTCATTAATTATCGCTAACGTTTACATCTTTAAATTTGATGCTCCAAAAAAGATAATTTTTCCGTTAAATCTTTTTCCCTCTCATTTTGAAAATCCTACACTATCCAGGTTTTCTCCCTTTTCCATTTCATTGTATTAGTGCATGTCCAGACCCATAATTATTTTCTAGTGTACCAACACCTTCTGAAATTTCCATCCTCTTCAAGTATTAATCAAGTATAGTCATGTAATTTCACTTGAGCCTCCTTTATAGTCTAAAATATTGTCGCATAAAGGAAAAGAAAAAATGGTCATCGAGAGTCCTGTCTTTCCCTATGTTTCTAACTTATATGAACTTCCATTAGTTGAGACCCATTATAAGATAGTGGAAGCCAAATTGAGTTTGATTTATATGAGCTTCATAACTGGGCGAATCAATAGTTTCTAGATAAGAGTGATGAATTAAGTATCTGGGAGTCATTTTTACCTTAGTTTAATTTTCCCCATACTCATGTTTTCCTAGAGTTCATTACATGGTGTCAGCCTAGGTACCTCCCCAATCACAAGGCAATGATTTCCCAAAACAATGAAATCCTATTCTCAATTACCCCATAAGTTATTTTCCAAGCTCTTAATATTAATTCCCAAGCTCATTTACATCCATTTTCGACTGATGCACTTATGGAAATATACCAAAAGCTTACAATTTCTCAACGAGCCCATATATTTTAGTCTTTTCTACCTGAGAATTCTAAGTTGCCCAAAAATGATCCCCCACACTCTGCTTCTATTTTCCCTGAAATTTCAAGGCAAGTTATCTCTATGGTTAATTTCCTATTAGGCTATCCCACAAATCAATGGGTATATGAAGTAGTGTTCAGATTTTTGTCAGTATTCTTAGTTGGTCAGAAGCCCTCACTCATTTTCAACTACAGTCAATATCTATCATTTATTATTCATGATCAGTTTCTTAAATTTATTGTTGAAGGTGCATTCAAACACCAGTCATTCATTGTATATTTAATATTGTTCTATCAAGCAGATAGGTTCAAATTTTAGTTGCAAAAGTTGGATGTGTAGGGAATGGCACTATCATTCATTCAATGGACTTCTTTGGTGAGAAATAACTTAGAGGAATATTAATTTAGTAATTGTGTAGACTAGTTTTTGCATGTATCATTATTCCTTTTTAGCAACAATATTGTACCAAGGATTTCAACATAAATCAAAAGGATTTTTCATCTTACAGAACATGTCAAAGTTGGAGACTTGTATATTTACCATAATTATACAAAAATTCTAATAAATGGATGTGAAATCCCTCCCTATAGGTTGCAAATTTTTGTACCAAAAATAATCTTTGCATTCGAATATATCAGGAAAATGTTAAATATCGATGACCTACATTTTGTGCCAAGGAAACAGAAAGCACAATTCAAACTAGAGGCTCATATTGGTCATTACATTGTCAACACTAGAGCAAAAAAAAAGCATATGAGTTACTAAAGAAGATTAAATTCAAGCTGAGTTTCACATGGTCTTATGATCCATTGGGGATATTTTTAAAATTGAGAGTTGAGAAAAATACCACCCCTTATGCACATACACCTAGACCATAAATATAGTAGTATGTCAATCAAGAGGAGTGAACAAAGAATACATTGCAATACTATGAAGAGAAAATTGTCAACCAAACATCTGTATAAACAACTATTCCAAAGGACAAAGAAACTAAGAGTTTAAGTGAAAGTGTGTCTCCTACAGATTCAGAGTCTTAAGCTATAGCCTTATATGATATTGATTTCAAAGGTTTAATCAATAAATATATTGTAGTGTACTTATCTGACATTAAAATTTATTCAAAAAAGAATTCTAATCATCTACATGATCTAAAAAAAATCTTTGAAAGATGTAGAAAGTTCAAAATCTCTTTGAATCCTAAGAAATCATTCTTTTCTCTTAGTGAGGGTAAGTTTCTAGGATATATTGTTTCTAAAGAAGTAAATTATATTTATCTTGAAAGAATCAAAGAAATATAAGAAATCCCCTTATCTCACCAAAAAAAAATGCAATCTCTTCCGAGTCAGATAAATTTTGTCAAAACATTTGTTCCTTATTTTTCACAAAATGTTTTACCTTTGTAGGCTATTATAAAGAAAAAAGAAATATATAAATAGGGTAAAATTGAGAAAAAAAAATTGAATCAATAAAACAAGCCCTAGTATATTCTCCATCCTTATCAACACCTGATTTTCTAAAAAAATTGTTTTATATACCTTTTCTTTTGAAAGTTCTTATGCCCTTTTCTTTTGAAAGTTCTTATGCAACAGTTCTGACTCAAGGAAAATAAGAACATATTGAAGCTATTATTTATTTATTTAGTTATAGTTTACAAGGGGCTTAGTTAGATTATTTTGATGTTGAAAAACAAACTTTTGTATTTTTTAAGTCAATAAAGCATTTTAGGCCCTTTCTCCTAAAATCACATACAAAAGTAATTGTTAATTTCCCAACTATTAAGAAATTACTCATTCAGAGAGAATTAGGTGAGAAAAGAGCCAATTAGGTTACTACTTTGTAAGAATATGATTTGGAAATAAATCTAGCTAAAATAGTAAAAGGTAAATGTTTTTGCAAGCTAATAACTGGAGCTCTTGACACTTCTGCAGAATGTCCACATTTTAGAGGTAACGGCCCTATTGATATTCAATCTCAATATGCTAATTTAATCTATTATCTAAAAAATGGTCATGCTCCAATAGAACTCAATTGAAAAAGAAAAATATCTTTAAGACTTAAGGAAAATCAATATAAGCTTGTTGATGATGTTCTATTCAGAAGAAATTATGACTTTGTTTTACTAAGATGTCTTGAGAAAACTAAAACTGAAAAGGTCTTGCATGGAATGCATGATGGACTAGCTAGAGGACATTATAGTAGAGATACTACTACCCATAAAATACTTCATGTTGGATATTACTGGCCTACTTTTTTTAAAGATACTCATGCTTATGTACGAAAGTGCAAAGTCTTTCAAACAAATTTAGGAAGAGAGAAGAGATCTGCCTTACCTTTACAACCAATCAACATTGAACAACCATTTGAACAATTGGGTTTGGATTTTATGGGCCAAATTATTCCAAACTCTTCCAAACAACACAAGTACATCTTAACTGCTACATACTACTTTACTAGGTGGGTGAAAGTTATTCCTTTGAAGGTAATCAACTTTGAAAATGTTATGGACTTCATTGATTAGTATATAATTACCAGATTTGGTTTATATAATTCTATCATTTTTTGTAATGCATTTTATTTTTCTGGAAATAATGTTACACAATTTTCCCTTAAGAGAGGTTTTGATTCGGGTGGATATCAGTGGCCACCCACCTATTCCATTTGAACCCCTGCCATTAGTTCTTTCCGTTTTCAAGTTTCAGCACATCATACTATTTTTAGCCGTTTTTCAGGTCCTAAACTTATAGAGCCGTTTTGAGGCCCTAAATGATGTTTTTTGGGAAAATCGAGAGCGACCAAGCTTGAATTTATTACACCAAAAGTTGTACTCCTCAGATAGATATTTATAATGAGCTATTGAGCGTGTTAAACGGAGATCGGATGCCAAAGTTACATCCCTCGGAAGTTGAAACACCAATTTACCCAAACAGGGTCGACAGTTTTGGTGCTTCATCTCTTAGGGTTAGGTTTTTGGACGTTTCGGATTCTACATTGTTCAACAATAATAAATAGGCCCTCGAGCCTCATTGTAACACAGTTCAGGGGCTGCTATCTTTCACATCTCTTCTCAGAGATACGCTTCCAGTACCCTAGCTCATCTATTTCCATTATGTCTGTAATAGACCTTCGAGCCTCAATGTAGCACAGTTCAGAGGCCCGAGTACACCACATCTCTTCTCAAAGATACGTTTCTAGTGCCCTAGCTTGATTCCATTATGTTTGTAAGATTATTTCAGTCATTATTTTATTAATAAAATGAAGCATTATTTCTGCTGCATCTCTGTGTTTATGGGTATATGTGTATTCTGTTATGTTCGTGCATAAAATCCGGATCAGGTTTTAAACTCAAATCTTCTGCTAATTATTATACATAAGGTAATGGAATGGAATAATCGATAAACAATAATATCTTAAGAATAATCAAGATAACCATTGATGACAAACAAAATAATTGGCACAAATCTTTAATTTTTCTCTATGGGATGATAAATCACATATAAGGCTTCATTAGGAACTTCCCTTGACCAACTAGTATATGGGAAAGAAGAGATTTTACCTCCTAATTTAGCTTTCCCCTCATTTTCCTTAGTTCATTCCATATAATAAAAACCTTTCTCTTCTTTACAACTAAGAATGTCTCAAATTTTAAACTTATAAGAGAGAGAGAGATAAATCCAAACAAACTCATATTCAACATCAAAAAGTGGTTAAATCTTGGTTTGATGCGAGTTCAATAAAAAATATATGTTTTTTAAATTGGTGATCTAGTTCTTAAATGGGATAAATCCCATGAAGAAAAAGGTAAACACACAAAGTTTCAAAGACTATGGCTTGGCCCATTTCAGATATTTGAGAAACTAGGCCCATCAACCTTTATTGTGCAAGATTTACAAGGAAAGAGTGATAATCTTCCCATAAATGGGCTAGTTCTTAAATATTATTTTGTTTTAAACTAAGCATAACTTCTACCGTCAGATCATCTGCCTAATGAACAACCCAGATTGACTAGAAATTACTATACTTTTACAAGGAAATTTTACATCTGTTTTGAGCTTCGGGGGCACTGCCCCCGAAACCCCCGCCGGGGGGGGGACGCATTCCATAAAGTTGCAATCACCCCCCTAGACCCCCTAGGCAGCATTTAATTATGGGTGGTGTTGCCTCCCCATTAAGGTACAGGGGTCCAACACTGTGATACAAAACAAACAAGATAATCAAGCTCCACACCCAACAGTTGTCAGCATCACTTTTTGTCTTACCTATTACATCATCACCACAACCAATGGATATTGGCTCTTATAGAATTCCTATTCAGTTTTCAGATTTCCCTAAGGTTGTGGGATTTTCTCACACATATGAGAGAGGGAGGAGGCAAGTTTTTGTGCCTAAGTCTACCAGGTATTTTCTTACACTTGGCACCCATGATGAGTCAGTGCCAATGGAGCATGAGGTATGAGAACATGAGGACATCCTTTTAGTTTAAGACATCATCAAAGAGAAGGATAAAGAGATTGCAGAGTTGAAAGAGGCCGTCTCCATTGCCCAATCCCAAATTACCTTCCTTGAGCGGGAAAATTTTCAATTGCAGGTGAATCAGCTCCTCCAAACTATATACAAATTAGAAATCTAGGAAAACATAGGTAAAGTCAAGAATATTGTTGTTTTTGACCAGGTGCAAGAGATGGAGGCTGAAGCACATGCAAAAATACCAAGAACAAGAGGCCTAAAAAGGGCATTGGAGAAAGAGAGACAACAAAGTCATCAATCTGAAGAGTTGACATTTGATGAGCTCATTTCCATGGAGATCAATGAGGATAGAGAGATTTTTCTATGAAGGGTTAAGGAGCATCTGGAGAAGTTATTGAAGAAGGCTAAAAGGGATAACAAGCTGAAAAGGCACATGACAATTCATTATAGTACTAGGGATACCTTTCCTCAAGTAAGGATGAAACAAGTAAAAAATAAGTTTAAAGAGGCTCAAATGAAGCTCAAGGAGAAGGAAATCTTGAATTTATTGGTTGAAGCTTCATTATCTATGTATCCTATCTCTTTTAGGTGTCAAAGAACTAATTTTGAAAGCTTTGGAGAACTTTTGGTATTTTACATGATTTTTGGCAGAATTATGGAAATTTCTCATTGCAGAAGGGTAACAGACACTTATGAATTTTGTTTTGGAGGAAGACAAATGGTGATTTATTTACATGGATGCATTTATTTTGATTTGTACATCATAGATCAGTAACTCGCCTAGCATGACAAGCTGCAATTTAGGAGAGAAAACTCAAAAACCACCTATTTTTTATGTTTCTGCCTCCTTTTTGAACCTTCTGTTACACTTTTGAGTGACCCTGGGAGAAATGATTTTTGAATGCCTTATCGTGGTCCATTTTGAAAAATTCAAGATTTTCTGGAAACTAGACACACAAGGCTAGTTTACCGTTTTTTCAAAAGTGAATTTTGACTTCTTAAAGTGCCTCAAAATTTCTTCCAAAGTTTTGTTACTCTTCTACAATTTGTTTTTAAATTCTTCGGTTGGAATTATCACAGATGAGCATTGGATTCCATCAATTTACTTGTCAAGCTCAAAAATGGTCAAAAATTAAAGGCTATGAGTTGTCATTAGAGTTATTAGGTTAGTTTTTGTTTCCTATTATAATGGAATTTTTAATTAATATAAGGGACAAGTACTCCTAGTTTGTAGCTAAATTCCAGGGAATGGTTTCTAACCTCCCTAGAAACTAGGAAAAGACTCATATTTTTCATTTATGATCCATTTTGGATGGGATTTCAACCGAATGAGGTGTCATATTCTATACTTTCTATAAGTAGACTCTTTTTGTTTTTTTGCGAGGTTAGATAGTCTCATACTTTACAGTGGAGATCTTGTAACCAGTTTGTGGAATGAAATGAAAGACATATTTGCAGTAAATATTGTGAGATACTTGTGGTATGATTTGGAACATCTGTGTTTCTCATGTTTTTCTTATTATCTTATTCTTAATTCCATGTCTACTTCTTCATATATGTCTATCTTGTGAGTTCGAGAGCAGACTTCATATTATGCATGCTCTATTTTATACAAGATTCACCATATTATGTTTATTTTCTTCTTAAATTGAATAAATTCACCTCAGTGCTCATTCAATCTCTACTCCATATTCATCCTGTACTCAATGACTAATTAATATGTTTCCAAACTACCTACCTTTCCTCACACACTCTCTATAGGTTAACCTGAAAGTTCATACCAAAAAATCTCATTTATAGTCCCTTCACTGACTTTCCTATCCAACATTCAAAATATCAAATGAATTTTACTCATTTAAGCTTACATATATAGCCTCAAATATTATGATACTCAACCATTCATTTGTGTAGTATTCTGGATAGAAATAAACAACAATATAAAGCACATAAACAAGAAACTACAGCAACTAGAGAGACATCACATGAAAAAAACATAATATGGAGAATGCTGAGCCATTTTATTAAATACTGAAATATAAAATGAGTACAAAGGTGATCAGAATTATGGCACCTTGGCTTGCACTAGGCAATCATAGAAATACTCTCAGAATTATCATGGAATGGTTGCTCCCACAATGACTGTGTAATCTCCAAGATATTGGTGTTGTTGTCATGCTGCTGCTACTACTGGAACAAACTGAATCTTTGGGGCTGCTCCCCACCTCGAAAAATTATGAAAACTTGGGAATGTCCTCTCCACCCAATACCCAGAAAATCCTAGAGAGATTTTCGAAAATGGCTAGCCTCCAAAAATTACCTTCCTTGAGGTACCACGTTGTCCCAATGATAAACGTTGGCCCTGAAGAATATGTTGCAAAAGATGGCCTCCAACTCTACCAAGATGATGGAATAGGGAAGGGATGACCCCTTTCCAACTCTCTCGAGCTGAATCCCCTGATAAACCCTCAATCTAAAATCTCCTCCTCCAAAGACAGCATCCTCCCTCTCACTAACTGTGATGTCTCTGCAAGTGAAAAATCCCAGTTGTGGCTGCTCCAACTTTCTTCGGCAAAACAAGGATAGAACTCCTCACCCGAGCAGGCACTCGAAGTCCCCCAGGGATGAGGTTGGGATCTCTGCATGGAGACACCCAGTGTTCTAAACAACACTTGCAAACTTTGCTCAACAACAAAAGTGTGCTCAATGTCAAAAGACAAATATCATAGATGCATAATCAGAATGATCCAAACAAGGAGCCTCTCTCCCTTTTTATGTTTGGAGAGCCTTGCTCTCACCTAGGCCACACCACCAACTATGTTGTCTCCTTGAGCCACGTTGTCCCTCTAGCTTTGCGCTGACTTGGGCCCACGCTGCCCACATTGACATCTCCTCCACGCTACCACTTTGTCCCCTAGGCCCCACGCTGCCAAATAAACATGTCTCCAAGTGACTTTAGGAAATGCTTTTATCCTAAGTGTGAGTTAAGTGTCCCTATTCACCCACTTTATTTCTAACTTAACTTTATTAAAGTGAAATAGCCAAAAATTAATATTTCTAATTAGCTATTGCCAATTGGGAATATTACAGTCCTCCCCAGCAAAACGTTGCTTGTCCTCAAGCAACTGCAATGATGGATGTTGTAAAATTTTCTCACTCTCCGAAGTGGCATCCTCATCTGGTAGATTCCTCCTGTTAGTGTCAGCCTTTGTAGCCTTCCTCCAGTGATCAAACATGCTCTTACAAAACGATTTTAAGGTTTCAAGGTCAAATTTTGTTATTTCAACGAGTCTTCAAGCAAAATTTGGTCACTAGGCATTAGGTCTAAGGGTTTGTTTTCACTCTTTTCAAAGTTGTCCAAGTGTCGGTCCATGTCACCATTCAGCTGAGTGTATCATCATTCAGAGGGTTTTCATCATCATGTCAAGTTCCATTGAGTCATTTTACACCTTTTTCATGCTTCAGTTGTGCCTAGGTAAGGTCCATTTCCCTCTCCTAGGGTTTTGGAGGTAATTTCTCTTGGATGGTCAAATCATTGGAAAAACTTGTATCCTGATGTTCACACACCCTCCCCTATCCTTAATATACCTTATTAAACACTTCCCATCACTGAGATCCCCCAAATTCCTCATTTTTCCACAAACCCTAGTTTCTTGCCACAACTTGGCAATTTTCTAGGCTAGGCCTGTGTTTTGCCCTTTTGGACCCCTTCCCCTCACTCAATATCTGAGATTCCACTTTCCCCTACTTCCTAACATCCCTCCCTATTTCCCAAAATTTCCCCAAGAATTTAGAAGCCCCTTATCCCCTTCATTTCGCTTCATTTCGACAAAATTCCTTGTTTCACACATCGGGATCGGTTTCACTCAAAAGATGTTTCAGAGAAATCAAAGATGAATTTTGGAAAACTGAGAGACATTTTTGTCCAAAACATGCCAAGGAAGACAAACCTCCTTCACTTTTTACACAGGTATCATGGTTTTGGAGAAATGTCAAAAATACCGTTGCCTCAAGAGGATTGATGCACCTGCTGGGAGTAGTGTTGGGAGATTTGATTTTTGACAGGGACAATGAGCTCCAAATTGGGAAATTCCACTTGGGTTGGATAGCCAACATCCAGAGCTTTCCAACGAGCTATCATGAGCTCACTTTGGATGCCAGGAAGTACCTCAAAATCAGGTTGAAAGGCGCATGACCCACTTGTTTCAGGGGTGAGACCCACTTAAATTTTTGGCTGAATTTTCAACTTCCAGCTCAGAGTTTCGGCCAGTTTGGACCAGTTTTTCTTGGGGATGAAATTTTTGAGTTATTATGATGTAAATTTATGTTTGGCATGTAACTTTGGTTCATTTTTACCTATTCTAGAAGATTCACTCTTAAAAAAGTGAAAATCATGTAAATGAATCAGTTTCCACTCTTTTAGAGGCAAGTTGTTAGTTGCCTAGATTTTAGTTCCTTGATTAGAATTTGGTTGAAACTGACCCCTGAAGGAGGAATTCGACCCCTAGAGGTGTGGGAAGGGGTTAGAGTGATCTATATGATGTAATTTCTCAATCATTTTCAGAGGTTGGAGAGGTTGGACTCTTGGGAGACCTTTGGCACCATTGTACATATTTTTTCATATTTTGGCTAAGGAAAGATCAGAGGTTTTGCGGCACCTGTTGGGATTCTTGTGGTGTTCTGTTCTTGATGGTGTTTTCTCTCTATTTACTGTAATTTCTTCATGTTAAATGTATGCCATTCCTTTCATATGCTTCTGAAATTAAATGGATGAGTAGATGAGGTTGAACCCATTGTTTACAGTGCTCTGCCTTTGAATTCGTTTAATTTTTCATGTTTTCGACTGTTTGGAGAGGATCCAAGTTCTCTTTGCCCTCTTCAGCTCCTTATCGTTCTAATCCATCCATATATCCAATCAAAAGCATCAAGACATTCACCTACCTCGCCCCAACTCGAATTCTGCAAAGATCTGACCTTATCCCCGGACCCAAAATTTGTTTTTTCCATTTCTCCAGTAAAAACCCAAAAATCAAAATCAAACATACCTATCTCTTTACTAGCCTAAAATCATTTCCCATTTTAAGTCATCTCGCACCCTATTTCTCATTTTATTGAGATTGACGGAGAGAGCCCTCTCTTGTCCTCGTAGGGCTAGCTACGAGGCTGAGCGTGGTTTGATGTAGCCTTGAGTTTTACCTCATTTCAGCCTGAGGTAGATTTGAGCGCTAACATAGTGGCGACCATACTGGGGAGAAACTCAAAACATTTGCTTGTTATAGACGGAGTCTGAAGTCACGCCAGGTAGCCTTCGAAACGCTGTTGCTATGCATCAGCGAAGTAGATAAACGCTGCTTCAGTCGATCTCCGATTTAACTTGTAATCGTAGCATTTAACTTGTAAATTGCCCCAGTACATGTATCAAGTTCAAATCTGATGCTGATGGTGGATAGCAGTCAGACACCACAAGGCTGAAATCATTCACCGGCGACTTCATTCACTGAACAATCCAGAAATCAATGCTTCATGGCGACCTCACTGTTGACGGACCGGATTGCAAGAAGATACGCTCCCATGAGCCGAGATCACATCCCAGGTTTTCCGAATAAGATGCCCAAGGTGGATTGGCTTCAGAATTTGCCTATGTTCAGAAATGAGGAAGGTAATGACGCTGCTCTTCATCTGGTGAAATTTCACATTCATGTGCATAAATTTAAGATCAATTTTCCTGAAGACTGTTTGATGAAAATGTTTATGGCTACTCTGGAAGACGAAGCCTGATCATGGTATGAAGGTTTGCCAGCTGCTTCTATTTACTGTTTAAGGGATTTTCATACCGTGTTCTTTGAAAAGTATAAAGCATCATATCCATCCTTGATTTTAGTTCAGAACTGTTGTAACCATGTACATAATTTCATTGAAGATCTAGAGCTGTTTTATGGTAATAATGATTTCATGGACGGAGAAATCATGGAGGCTCTGTACGAGAAACCATTTCAGCAACATGAAGAGAACCTAGAGGATACCCATCAAGATGCTCAAGAGACTTTGCAGCAGGTTGAAGATCATATGGCTGAAAGTGATGAAAGAGGAAGTGTCATTTCAGATCTGCCCACAGAAGACAGCAGCATGCAAGTAAGTCCAGTGCTAATTTCAGAATGTGTTAATGACTAGCCTGCTACTTCAGTTTCAGATTCAGATCGTAATGACCAAGCATATCTTGTGTTGAAGCCCATCAAAGAGAACTCTACTGTTGAAATCATCTGGAATGCAGAAGACACAGTAATGGATCCAAATGTTCTCAGTCATACTGTCAGCCCATCATTAGAACACAGCCTTCATGAAGAAGCAATCCAGTCAGTTCATGAAAATCAAAATGAGATCTTTGTGCAAGTGATAAATCTCCTTTCCATAACTCAGTAATAAATGATAGTTTGAATGCCCTGTCATATGAAGATAATTACTGTTTAAGCAGAAGAAAACAAAAGGCATTGTCTCCTTTGTCTGAAGATGAGATAGATCAGCTTTTGAAAGGTCTTGTTACAGCCCAAGCTACAACAGATTTGCAGTGCACACGTAATCAGGAAAGTGTTGGTGAAACTTCTTCCTCTGTTGAAAAAGATGACTGTCTTGTAATCAGTTGTGTAGATCAGCAAACAGATAATTTTTTCCTTCACAAAGATGATAAGGCTGTCATGTTTAATAACCTTGAAGATTGTTTTTTGTTTAAGAATGACCTAGATCATGAAATTGAAGAGTATATGCCAGAATTGCTCATGGTCAAGGAACCTACAGCTAACACTCAAATGGCAGATTTGTGCATTTCTATCCCTCAGAAATCAATTGTCCTTTCAGATCAGAATGAAGTGGATACTAGTATTTTTGCAGTTGGATCTCCAGATAATCCCGTGCTTCAAGATTTTCAAGACCCCTTCAGCATTCTTCTACAAACATTAGAAAGGATAAATATTGCCTGGTTCATTATCATAAGCTTTGGTTTCAGTGGTTATTTTGAGTTGCCTACAAGTTCATCAGTCTGCCTGCTCAGGGAGAGTAAGAGCAGAAATTTGGGGTGTAGCCATCTACTGGATTGGTTACATTGGAAAGCACATTATACATGATTGTACATATCTCATCAGTATGTAGGTGGTTGCCATCAGGATTTTAAAGCTTGATGGACTGCTGCCCTTTTCAGAAAGTTTTTGTTCTAATTCAGTCATTTCCGTTTGCATCAAGTCAGTTTGAGTCGATTTTCCAGTTAATAAGTTGAGTCATTATTCTTTAGTCTGTTTGTCAGAATAATGATTCCATAGCCCAATGGATGGAGGCACTGTCTGCTCTCCCAAAGTTCTACGGTTCTTGACACCTCCACGGAGCTGGAGCTACCATCCCCATTGGAGCCAATGTTAGTGTCAGCCTTTGTAGCCTTCCTCCAGTGATCAAACATGCTCTTACAAAACTATTTTAAGGTTTCAAGGTCAAATTTTTTCATTTCAATGAGTCTTCAAGCAAAATTTGGTCACTAGGCATTAGGTCTAAGGGTTTGTTTTCACTCTTTTCAAAGTTGTCCAAGTGTCGGTCCATGTCACCATTCAGCTGAGTGTATCATCATTCAGAGGGTTGTAATCATCATTTCAAGTTCCATTGAGTCATTTTACACCTTGTTCATGCTTCAGTTGTGCCTAGGTAAGGTCCATTTCCCTCTCCTAGGGTTTTGGAGGTAATTTCTCTTGGATGGTCAAATCATTGGAAAAACTTGTATCCTGATGTTCACACACCCTCCCCTATCCTTAATATACCTTATTAAACACTTCCCATCACTTAGATCCCCAAAATTCCTTATTTTTCCACAAACCCTAGTTTCTTGCCACAACTTGGCAATTTTCTAGGCTAGGCCTGTGTTTTGCCCTTTTGGACCCCTTCCCCTCACTCAATCTCTGAGATTCCACTTTCCCCTACTTCCTAACATCCCTCCCTACTTCCCAAAATTTCCCCAAGAATTTAGAAGCCCCTTATTCCCTTCATTTCGCTTCATTTCGACAAAATTCCTTGTTTCATACATCGGGATACGTTTCACTCAAAAGATGTTTCAGAGCAATAAAAGATGAATTTTGGAAAAATGAGAGAGGTTTTTGTCCAAAACATTCCAAGGAAGAAAAACCTCCTTCACTTTTTACACAGGTGTCATGGTTTTAGAGACATGTCAAAAATACCGTTGCCTCAAGAGAATTGATGCACCTGCTGGGAGTAGTGTTGGGAGATTTGATTTTTGACAGAGAAAATGAGCTAAAAATTGGGAAATTCCACTTGGGTTGGATAGCCAACATCCAAAGCTTTCCAAGGAGCTATCATGAGCTCAATTTGGATGCCAGGAAGTACCTCAAAATCAGGTTGAAAGGCGCGCGACCCACTTGTTTCAGGGGTGAGACCCACTTAAATTTTTGGCTGAATTTTCAACTTCCAGCTCAGAGTTTCGGCCAGTTTGGACCAGTTTTGCTTGGGGATGAAATTTTTGAGTTATTATGATGTAAATTTATGTTTGGCATGTAACTTTGGTTCATTTTTACCTATTCTAGAAGATTCACTCTTAAAAAAGTGAAAATAATGTAAATGAATCAGTTTCCACTCTTTTAGAGGCAAGTTGTTAGCTGCCTAGATTTTAGTTCCTTGATTAGAATTTGGTTGAAACTGACGCCTGAAGGAGGAGTTAGACCCCTAGAGGTGTGGGAAGGGGTTAGGATGATCTATATGATGTGATTTCTCAATACTTTTCAGAGGTTGGAGAGGTTGGACTCTTGGGAGACTTTTGGCACCATTGTACATATTTTTTCATATTTTGGCTAAGGAAAGATCAGAGGTTTTGCGGCACTTGTTGGGATTCTTGTGGTGTTCTGTTCTTGATGGTGTTTCTTCTCTGTTTATTGTAAGTTCTTCATGTTTAATGTATGTCATTCCTTTCATATGCTTCTGAAACTAAAATGAATGAGTAGATGAGGTTGAAACCATTGTTTACAGTGCTCTGCCTTTGAATTCATTTAGTTTTACATGTTTTCGACTGTTTGGAGAGGATCCAAGTTCTTCTTTGCCCTCTTCAGCTCCTTATCATTCTAATCCATCCATATATCCAATCAAAAGCATCAAGACATTCACCTACCTCGCCCCAACTCGAATTCTGCAAAGATCTGACCTTATCCCCGGACCCAAAATTTGTTTTTTCCATTTCTCCAGCGAAAACCCAAAAATCAAAATCAAACATACCTATCTCTTTACTAGCCTAAAATCATTTCCCATTTTAAGTCATCTCGCACCCTATTGCTCATTTTATTGAGATTGACGGAGAGAGCCCTCTCCTGTCCTCGTAGGGCTAGCTACGAGGCTGAGCGTGGTTTGATGTAGCCTTGAGTTTTACCTCATTTCAGCCTAAGGTAGATTTGAGCGCTAACACCTCCATCTCACCAGATATTCCCTAACTTTCTGCTCCACAGCTACCTCTCCCTAGTATCAAGAATGGCCTCCAGATGCAACACCAAATTCCCCTCATCATCTGTGGGTGGAAGCTCCTCGGTTGCAGTCACCTACTGTCCCAGTTTCTTCTTCAGGCATGACACATGGAAAATATTATGAATCTTGCTACTAGTGGGCAACTCCAACTCATATGCAACCTCCCCAATCCTGCGTGTCACCCTGTATGGTGCATAAAAGTGGGGCTTGATATTCTCAACCCCCTTCTTCTTCAACATGGATTGTCGATATGGCTGCAATCATAGGTAGACCAAGTACCCTACCTCAAACTGCCTCTTAACCTATCCCCTGTTGGCATACAACTTCTGTTGATTTTGTGTTGTAGCTATGTTATCCTTAAGAGGGTGGAGTATATCCTGACTCTCTTGGATCCAATCGTTGCCCTAGGGGCATTGCTAGCACCAAACATCACGTCAGCAAAATATAAAGCATGATACCCATATAAAGTATAAATGTGTAATGTCCCTACTTAGCCTTAGCTAAGAGGAGACATTAAATTTTGATTTATTTTATGATTTATGAATAAATGAATAAAGGAGGACATGTAAAACTCTTAATAAATCAATGCGCATGTGAACAAAGACAAATCTGGGCTATGTAAATAATCACTTGCAGGTGTGAAAGAGGATTAAGCCAAAGATTGGGTCCACCTTGACCAAATCAACTGCATTGTCTAGGTTCAATGCATCTCCAAGAGGGACTGCGCAGTTCTAGAAGGGAGCCTCTAATGTGAAGAGGGGTGACTCATCAAAGTGGTTTAGGGTTTGCAAAGGCTTTCTCATGTTACAAAAAGGAGGAGAAGACACAAGAATAGGTTGTTGATGAATTATATCTCTGAACTATTTGTCTGCTTAGACAAATACCATTCTCTGTTGTTTAGTGGAGGATTGTGATTGGAATTCCTGTTTAGGGATTTCATCTCTTCCCTTGAGGATCATTAGAGGATTTATTTACTGAATTTGGCCACTATCTGGTTTGAGACCAAGCTCTATCTTTCATGAGCAGCGCTGGCCCATTGAGGGTTTTGCAGCTGCTATCTTTTGTAGCAAGTGGCATTGTAGATCTTCTTAGATCTAGTTGTTTTTGAGAGGCTTTATCTATTAGAGAGTGTTCTTCAGCATCCAAGGAGTTAGATGATCCATATTTGATATCAGATCTGTACTTTTAATTCCATTTACTCAGTCTCCTTCACCCTCTGTGCAGTTTCTGCTTCATACTGTGTTATTTTGTGAGAGGGCTTTGTTATTTCAATTTGCTATCAATTTGGAGGAAGATCTCTTGGTGTTAGGCTTGCCTTCCCTTGGTGATCCATGGATTGGATTTCTGATCCATGTCTCTATAGATCTGATATATTTCAGTAATAAATGTTATCTTCATAAATTTCTGGGTTTTCTGCAGCACAGTATATTGTAATTCAGATCTACAGCTTAATATACAGTATTTTGATGTAATTCCAATTGGATCTTGTTCTTAAAGTCTTGTAGCTTCCAGATCTGTATTAGAGCTGATGTTTCATCCATATATCTGTCGTATATCTGAAATTTAATGTACAACAGCTGAACCACCTGGAAAATAACGCTGTCTATGCATTTCTGCAGTTTATTTCTAGTTGCAGCTCTCATTTTTGAAGGGATATTGCCCTAGTTCTTCTTGTAATAAATTGTAAAGAAAATAAGCTAATTTGTAATTCTGATTTACTATTACATTACTGAAATATCATACCTTTGGCTGACCTTCTTTGAGTTTCAGTAAGATCTGCTCAATTCTAATAGCTGGGCTTTTCATTTTGCAGCAGTCTCTCTCTTTGGTTGATTTCTAGCTAGTCTTGTTTCCGGGAGATATGTTTAACATTCTTTAAATTATTTGTTTCTTCTGAAATTTCATATACATGTCACATACAGCTTGAATGAGGGGATCCCAACCTTGATTTATGTTTTCATTTCTCATATTTTCTTATACAACATTTTCATTGAAGGCCTTGTTGAGATTCCTGAATTGGGATTATTCCAAGTTCTATAGGCAGAGTCTACAGTTGGCCAGGTAACCTCTGGTTATCACCCTATTTCTGAGGTGACATAACCAGTAAATGCATATTTATTCCATCTCTGACATAGAATCTTGAGAATCCTCAGAAAGGGACATTACAGTGGTATCGGAGCTCCACTATTGGCACAGCCTGTGCTAGCTTTGGAGCCTTAGTCATGCTGCATTCCGAAGATGAAGATCATCTTTCTGAGAGGGAGAGGAGTTACCAGAATAGAAGTCATAGAAAGTATGACTATACTACTGTTGACCTTGACAAGGGTCAATACAAGGGGAAAGGGCCTGAGTTGAATGATAAAGATAAGGAGGCAGAAGAGTTTGCAAAAACTCTCTTGGAAACCATGCAAGATATATCCAAGGAAATAAAGGGGATGAGGATAGAAAGAATTAGGGATTCCCTTGGAAGAATCCATCAAGGAGAGAATTCTAAAATGTCTCAGTTTGGGACTGGTCCACCGGTGAGCTTGCCACAAGCTCCACAGATCTCACAATGCTCTACAATGCCTACCTTCTTGGTTGTAGAGAATGAAGGGCTTCAAGAGTCAACCTCTTTGGAAGGTTACTTTGCATAATATGATTCACAAAGCCAAAGTTTCAAGGATAACTTGAGCTTTCAATATTTCTGCCATCTAAAGGACCGGAGGAGACCATTGCAGCAGTATAGAGATGGAGGTTTCCTTCATGGGAGGCACCACACCATGGGCAGGTTCTTCTTGCCTAATTTTGATGGATCACCCTCTTGTTCAGCTAAATCATGGGTGGAAAAGTTGGACATCTACTTCCAGCTGAATAAAGTGCCTAAAGCAGAAGCCATTAAGATTGTTGCGCTGCATTTTGATGGAGAAGCCCACAACTGGTGGTTTCATGGAATTTCTACATTGGGGCACAAAAATGTGTCCACTTATGCTGAGTTCACTAGGAGACTAGTGGAAATATTTTATCGGAAGGATCTAGAGGCCCCTTTCATAAGCTTGGCCAAGTAAAGCAGACAGGAGATGCTGAAGCTTATATTTCTGAATTTTTGAGGTTGTCTGTTATGGTTCTTGATCTTTCAGTTGCAAGGAGATTTTATATTTTCATAGATGGCTTGGAAGAACATTTGCATGGGTTGGTCAAGTCTACCAAACCCACCACATTGCATGATGCCATTGAAAGAACAAGAGATCTCCAAGATGCCTTGCCTAGAGCAAAGGCAACCCTTCGTAGTAAAGCCACTCACTCTTCTAAAGGGAAGGAAGGGTGCTCCACCCAAGGAGAGCTCACATAAAAATATTCTTGACAATGATCTTTGGAGGGAGTTGAGAAAGAATAAATTATGTTTCACTTGTCAAGAATCATGGGTGTCGGGACATAGATGTGCTGCTAGAAGAGCACATTATATTGAATTCTTCTCCAATTATGAGGAGGAGGAAGGAAATGATGGACCTAAGAGAGGTCACAACGTTGGTGATGATGACGAGGAGGATCCATCATCATCTAGGGAAGAAGAAGGATCATTTTCTCCAACCAGTGGGACTCTTGCTTCTTTGAGGGGAGTGCCCAAATATTTGACTCTTAGAGTGCAGGGTTCAGTTATGGACCAAAGAATATCTATTCTTATTGACAGTGGGGCAACCCACAATTTTATTGATGCTCACTTTGTGCAGAGGAGAGGGATCCCTACTGATTCTTTTGATGGGTTATCTGTTTTGGTTCCGGGGGACAGAACTATGCAGTGCATGCAATATGTTCCCTCACTTTCTGTGACTATGGGGACCTACACTTTGAGGGACCACTTCTTTATGGTGGACATACCAGAAACCAACCTCATCTTGGGTGTCCAGTGGTTGATTACTTTCGAAAAATTCACCACTGATTGGAGGGCCTTGCAGATGGATTGGGTGGACTTGAAGAGTGGGAAGCAACAAGTTATTCAAGGCATGCACACCTACCCTTCACTTGATGTCTCTACCCACACAACAAAGATGGATTTGCGCAATGAGGGTAAGGATCTCATGGTTCCTTCTCTCATGTTCATGAGATTGCTAGAAGGGAAATTCCTACATCATGGCAAGCCTCTTGGGATGCCATTAGATTCTATGGAGAAAGCTTCACCAAGTGCTAGAACAATGGAAGAAAGAGTCACTGCGTTGTGGGAGGAAGCAAAGGGGAGGATCAGCCTTCCCACACAAAATTTTGGCATGCATAATGCCAAAGGAACAAGCAGCAACAAGGCAAGCACCACCATAGATACATCTCTAGCATTTTCCTTGTTGAGGAGTGTAGATCCATATTGGAGGTCTCAACTCCTTGTAGAGTACTCCAAAGATCTGCATACCGGGATGATTCTAGATGGTATAACGCAAGGAGGAGGCTATATGGTCCATGAAGGGGTCATCTATCATCTTGGAAAAGTATTCTTGTCTCAAGTCTCAAATATTAAGAAAGAAATACTACAAAGGGCACACAAGGAGTTCCTTTCTAGCTACATGAAATCAGCAAAAATATACTCCCTAATATTGAAGAGTTTTGATTGGGAGGGTATGGAGGAAGAGCTACATCAGCATTATGATTGGGAGGAACTAAATCAGCACTTACAAGAGTGCAATAGCTATGTGGAGATGGGGAAGCCAAAGGATCCTATGCAAGATATATTCCAGCCATCTCTTTCTTCTCTCAAAAGAGGGGAAAAACCCATGCCTAACTCTATGAGTATGGGAGGTTTGTATGGTAAGAAATCTGATCTTGTAGAGAAAGTTTATTTTTCTGATTTGGCACACTCTCTTACCATATGTATGCAGGCCAAGGCTCCTACAAGGAGCAATATTACATGCATATCTCATGGCAAAGATGGGGCCAATGAAAACTCCAAAGATAGCCACTCCCTTGAGGTGCAAAGGGAGATTGTTTTTCATGATGGGTGCTTTCCAAAGGCACCTAATGAGAGTTTCACTTTCAGCCATGTCAAAGTGGCTTATGCAGCAAATATGTGGTGGGAACACCACCTATCACATTCAGATCTACTCAGAACAAGGAGTGTACTACACTGGTACCTTATGTGGGATTGTGACCCACCTCCTCATGTGAAAATTTCAGTTTTCCTTTATGTGATTTTGCTACCATACATAGATGACATATTGGTTTTGTTTATGGGTATGTATGGGAAAAGTGTCAGTAGAGTACATGTACCAAATGGGATGGAACTATATCCAGTACTTCATGATACATGTTTCAAATGTGACATTGGTTCACCCATGTATATTTCCATTGAGTTTTACACTCCTGAAGGGGCAGACTATGAACCGATCATGCTAGAATTGGAGGAGCAGTTTTTGATGTATTACCTTGGTGAACACTTGCTTCATGATGAGAGCTTTATTCTTGATGGTTTCATCAATGGAGAAGGAGAAGAGACACATCTCTTACCCTGCTAGTTGCTTGAGGACAAGCAACATTTTGAAGGGGAGTACTGTAATGTCCCTACTTAGACTTAGCTAAGAGGAGACATTAAATTTTGATTTATTTTATGTTTTATGAATAAATGAATAAAGGAGGACATGTAAAACTCCTAATAAATCAATGCCCATGTGAACAAAGACAAATTTGGGCTATGTAAATAATCACTTGCAGGTGTGAAAGAGGATTAAACCAAATATTGGGTCCACCTTGACCAAATCAACTGCGTTGTCTAGGTTCAATGCATCTCCAAGAGGGACTGCGCAGTTCTAGAAGGGAGCCTCTAATGTGAAAAGGGGTGACCCATAAAAGTGGTTTAGGGTTTACAAAGGCTTTCTCATGTTATAAAAAGGAGGAGAAGACACAATAATAGGTTGTTGATGAATTATATTTCTGAAGTATTTGTTTGCTTAGACAAATACCATTTTCTGTTGTTTAGTGGAGGATTGTGATTGGAATTCCTATTTAGGGATTTCATATCTTCCCTTGAGGATCATTGGAGGAGTTATTTTCTGAATTTGGCCACTATATGGTTTGAGACCAAGCTCTGTCTTTCATGAGTAGTGCTGGCCCATTGAGGGTTTTGCAGCTGCTATCTTTTGTAGCAAGTGGCATTGTAGATCTGCTTAGATCTAGTTGTTTTTGAGAGGCTTTCTTTATTGGAGATTGTTAGTCAGCCTCCAAGGAGTTATCTGATCCATATTTTGTATCATATCTGTACTTTTCATTCCATGTACTCAGTCTCCTTCACCCTCTGCGCAGTTTCTACTTCATACTGCGTTATTTTGTGAGAGGGCTTTGTTATTTCAGTTTGCTATCATTTTGGAGGAAGATATCTTGGTGTTAGGCTTGCCTTCCCTCGGTGATCCATGGATTGGGTTGTTGATCCATGTCTCTATATATCTGATATATTTCAGTAATAAAAGTTATATTCAAAAATTTCGGGGTTTTCTACCGCACAATATATTGTAATTCAGATCTACAGCTTAATATGCATTATTTTGATGTAATTCCAATTGGATCTCGTTCTTAAAGTCTTGTAGCTTACAAATATATATTAGATCTGATGTTTCATCCATAGATCTATCCTGGATCTAAAAACTAATTTACAACAGCTGAAACACCTGGAAAATAACGTTGTCTATGCATTTCTACAGTTTATTTCTAGTTGTAGCTCTCTTTGTAGCTCTCATTTATGAAGGGATCTTGCCCTAGTTATTCTTGTAATCAATTGTAAAGACAATAAGCTAATATGTAATTCTGATTTACTGTTACATTACTAAAATATCAGACCTTTGGCTGACCTCCTCTGAGTTTCAGTTAGATCTGCGCAATTCTAGTAGCTGGGGTATTCATTTTGCAGCAGTCTCTCTCTTTGGATGATTTCTAGCTAGTCTTGTTTTCGGGAGATCTGTTTAACATGCTTAAAATTATTTGTTTCTGCTGAAATTGCATATACATGTCACATACAGCTTGAATGGGGGATCCCAGTGCTGATCTTCGTTTTCATTGCTAATATTTTCTTATACAGCGTTTTCATTGAAGGCTTTGTTGAGATTCCTGAATTGGGATTATTCCAATTTCTACAGGCAGAGTCTACAGTTGGCTAGGTAGCCTCTGGTTCTCACCCTCTTTATGAGTTGAAATAACCAGTAAATTCCTCTGTATTCCATCTCTGACATAGAATGTTGATAATCCCAAAAAAGGGACATTACAAAATGTTGGGTATGTGTTATATTCTTTCCACAACTAGTCACACGCGTGGGGGGGGGGGGGGTCACAGGGGGGGTCATAGAGAACGCTGAGCCATTTTATTAAATAATAAAATATAAAATGAATGATGGCACCTTGGCTTTCACTAGGCAAGCGTAGAAATATTCTCAGAATATATCATGTAATGGTTACTCCCTCAATGACTGCATAATCTCCAAGTTGTTGGTGTTGCTGTCGTGCTGCTGCTACTGTTGTAATAAACTGAATATTTGGGGCTGCTCCCCACCTTGTAAAATTATGAAAACTTGGGAATGGCCTCTCCACCCAATACCCAGAAAAGCCCAGAGAGCTTTTTGAAAATGGCTGACCACCGAAAATGACCTCCCTTGAGGTACCACGCTGTCGCAATGATAAACGTCGGCCCTGAATAATTTTCTGCAAATGATGGCCTCCAACTCTACCAAGATGATGGAATAGGGAAGGGTTGATCCCTTTCCAACTCACTCAAGCTGAATCCCCTGATAAATTGTCAATCTGAAATCTCCTCCTCCAAAGACTGCGTCCTCCCTCTCATTGACTGCGCTGTCTCTACAAGTGGACAATCCCAGTTGTGGCTACTCCAACTCTCTCTGGGAAAAAAAGGATAGAACTCCTCACCCGAGCAGTCACTCGAAGTCACCTGGGGTTGAGGTTGGGATCTCCACACAGAGACACCCGGTGTGCTGAACAACACTTGCAGACTTTTCTCAACAATAAAAGCGTGCTCAATGTCAAAATACAAATATCAGAGATGCATAATCAAAATGATCCAAATGATGAGCTTCTCTCCCTTTTTATGTTTGGAGAGCCTTGCTCTCACCTAGGCCCCACCATCAACTTCGATGTCTCCTTGAGCCACGTTGTCCCTCTAGCTTGTCACTGACTTGGGCCCACGCTGCCCATGCTGACATCTCCTCCACGCTGCCAATTCGTCCCCTAGGCCCCACGCTGCCAAATAAACATGTCTCTAAGTGACTTTAGGAAACGATTCTATCCTAAATGTGAGTTAAGTGTCCCTCTTCACCCACTTTATTTCTAACTTAGCTTTATTAAAGTGAAATAGCCAAAAATCAATATTTCCAATTAGCTATTGCTAATTGGGAATATTACAATTTGATTGTTTAAAGTGGCAAAGATAGAGCCCTCTCTGGTCTGGGTAGGGCTAGCTAACTGACCTAAAGTTTGGTCTGTGGTTATCTTTTTCCAATCCTACTTTCAACCTTGGGAAGTTGGGGAGAGTGATAAAAATTCCAAAATAAATTGCAGATGCCAATAAAATTTAGTGTGCCATGATATTGTGGGGAAAAACTTTGCTAAACACAACTATCTATTATATAATCCAAGTGGAATGGTTTCTTCATTAAACAAAAACCACCAAATTCAAAATCATGTTATATAATTAGCACACGACCTAGCTATATAATATATGACAAAGGCGTTGGATGTGCCTTTTTTAAAATCACTAGGTTCAAGCCTTTAGATGTATATGTGCATGGAGGAGTTACAATAGAGAACCCATGAGAAAATTATTCTTACCTTTATCTTAAGCATAAGCTAGTATTTAGCTCATAGCCCCTTTTCTTTTTCAATCTTCCTTTCAATAACACTTGTGTCTATGAGCACAATCACAACCTTGTAACACTAGACTCCAACTTTTTTTTTATTGTGCATGCTTCAAAATTACCGGGAAAAAATACTTTGGAGGTGAATATTTTCGTCTGTCAACTACTAGACTATCTCCCAGTTTTTTTAACTGACAAACCTAGACTAGGCAACCTAGTGTTTTTCATATTTACCATTGTTTCACATAAACGATAAAAAAATCGCCACTATTGTTCACTATTATTTACCATATAGAAAATTTTAAAAAAATAATAATAACATAATCAAATCCCTTAATAAGTGAAATACTTGGGCCTGGAGCATTCCCTAAAACTGCTTCTTCTTGGCTAAGATCTCGTCTTCCTCGGATGTAAGGAAACAGGTTAATGGCCCAAGACCTAGAGGCATCTAGTAGGAGTGAAAATCTTCCCCCTTATGGACTGCCAATGGGTTATTCTAGTTGGAGTGGTTTTCCTTGAATAATAGTGATGATTCAACCTTCATTCGTCGATAGTAGCTAGTGATGGTTGTACTCACTGATGGTTTGAAAACTGAGTTATGATAGGTTTTCTCATCGTGTGAAAAAGAAGTGAGACTGCTAGGAGTAGTGATTTTAATTTGCAACTAAGATACTGTTGGGAAAAATACTGAGAGGGGGGGTGAATCAGTATTTAGAGCTCATATTCATAAATTTAACTTTTTCTTTTTTCAAAATTCCATATGCGGATTTTATGAACCAAACTTGTGTATACACAGAGATATGCTGAAAGAAACTAACGTATACTGATATAAATTTCTAGTTTAGAAAGCTTCTTAGAAACAGTCTTTAAATCAGATTTACCAGTTATGCATCGGGTTAGATAATCAATAACTATGTGCAGTAACAGCAGTATAAAAAATCACACAACTGGAACACACATGAACACCAATATTTAAGGTGGAAACCCAATTCGGGAGAAAACCACCGCTGCTGTCATATCTGTCTTCAATATTTATTATATGGAAAACTATTTACAACATTTTACTGATGCAGACTCATATCAGTACGCAGGCTTCTACCTGCAAAAGGCTGCAACCTTCACTCATTTACCAGCTGCTACTGGAAGGGAGCCCAACCCCCTTTCTTCTCGTTTTCCAGCCATTCCTGGAAGGGAGCTTCAACCCCCTGAACATAACACGAGCTTCTACTGGTAGGAAATTTCTACTTCCATACTAAAGGCTTCAACCCTCAGACCCATTGCAGACCACGTTTCATCAATTTTCATACTAGATCAAACAGCATCAACATGACCCTTTATCAACAATCATAAATTTTTCCCAATCCTTCAATTAGAACAGTGAAAAACATTGTAACCAAAACTTTAGAAATAACCCAGACTTCAAAATAGATATGCAAATACAAACTCAACCGTGAACAGTCATTAATTCAAATAGCATATGCTACTTTGCTTCACTGAATCCGCGTACATACGCGCTTTCCTGCACACCAACCTGCGTATGCCTCAGTGCATACCGTTTTCATAACCTGGAATGAATACGCTACTTCACTTTGTTAAAGCTGTGTGTATACGCGCTTTTCTTTATACCAACCCGCGTATACTTCTGTGTATACTATTCTTCAGAATGTGATCAAACTCATATTCAAATCTGAGGCTTTCAGTCAGATATTTTCTCAGTAGTGCAAAACCTTTAGATATTCAGTCAACCTTAATCATGTTTTCTCAATCATTGATTATATTTGTTCATGATCAACTTAGCAGCATACTCAGTATTCAAAACAACCTAGAAATTCAAGAAGACTTCATTGACATACAACAGACAAAAAGCAGGAATCACAGTAGTAATATCTGAAATAATCTTCAGATAACCCTAACTGCCATACGCAATTTTCATGAAGCGAACCTTCGTATATACGCGCTTTTACTTAGACCAACTAGCGTATAGATCTGTAAAATTAAATTTTGCAGAACAGACTAGATCTATAAAACTTACCCAGATTTCTTCATTTTCTTCAGCAGACTTGCGCCAGTTCTTCATCATTTCTTTAGTAGATCATACTAGAGGTTCATCATATTCAAATATAGAGATCTTGAACCATAATTATATCCATGGGTGCATCATAGATTCAGATCTATCAATTAAAAACAGAGTTCATCCATGCAGATATTCCTTAGAGAAATTTATTCATTAACAACCCTTACAAATGCACACTTTGCACTATGATCTTCTTCTCCTTATATAGATTTAGCTTTTACCAATACCATGAGTCAAAACCACTCAATTGTTGATGGTAATCCTAGATGGAATCAAATAGTTAATACAACGCTCAATATTGTGGGCTAATACCATGGTAAAGCCCCCTAGTATTATCATTTTGGAGCACAAATAGGCATACACGACTTGGGATGTACTTCTCCACATGCATACGTGACTTGGCCTTTACAAACCCACGTATACATTGTGACATATTAAAAGTAACCAATCTGCTGCACAAAACTTCTGAGAGACTGCTGAGATTCTTCATACAGATATTTTATTCGTCCTTTGCTAGAGAGGTTCCATCAATGACAATCAATTTAATATTATAGATCACAAGAAACATATTGCCAACAATCTCCCCCTTTGGACTTGATGGCAACCATAATCATTAGGCATCTGTATTCAACCATCCTTAGAATTCTCCCCCTTTGACATCAAGGGAAAAGGGCAGATCAATATCCTTTGTAAAAAAATTACCATGATCCCCCTGAGTTCATGCTTGAATATTTAGGCATATTGTTCAATGAAGTACATGACTTTTCAACCGAGTATGACCTTTCCTATCACCAATTACTCATACTTGCATCAATGATCCAACTAAGTGGATTTACATATTTGACTCAACTACCCAACCAAGTGGGTGTACAAATTTGAACAAGTCCTTACATGACTGAATATAACAATTTACATCATAGATCTCAACATGACCTTTTCATCAAATGAATTTTTATAAACAAGACCAATGAATCTCAATCATGAGATCAGACCATCGTAAACACTTAGAATGCCAACAATGCATCCTGCCCATAGGACAATTTCTCCCATTAGCTTGTGCACCCTGAACACTTTCAACAGCAAATCATCAAGTCATTTTCATCAAAAAAAATATTATAGAATGAAACAGAAATGTGAGAACTGGAACATCACCATAGATACCCAACAACACTGCAACTGTTCTGAAAATGCTGACCTAGAAAATTTTTCCAGCAAAAAATCATACGCAGTTTGATGTATATAAACTCGCATATATACGCGATCGTCCTTTATGAAATCCGCATATCCAATTTAATCTTCTCAATTTAAGCAGATCTGATCTTCTAAGCGGCAGAGAAAACTCCCAACTTTTGTCTGAGATATTCGAATGCTTCCCTGGGAAGAGGTTTAATAAATATATCAGCAACTTGTTCTTTGGAGGGAACATACTCCAATTTCACCTTTTGTTTAAGCACTTGTTCATGTAAGAAGTGATACTTGATAGGAATGTGCTTGGTCTTGGAATGCATAATAGGATTCTTTGAGATACTGATGGTACTTGTATTATCGCACATAATGGATATGGGAGGTGAACATTTGATTTGAATGTCTTGTAAAGCCTGCATCATCCAAAGAAGTTGTGTGCAACATGATGCGGTAGCCACATATTCTGCCTCTGATTTAGATAAGGAAATAGAGCTTTGCTTCTTGCTGAACCAAGATACTAATCAGGGCCCCATATAGAATGCACCACCACTAGTGCTCTTCTGATCATCAACATTTCCAGCCAAATCTGCATCTGTGTAAGCGTGAAGAGTGAGATCAGCATTCTTTGGATACCATAGTCCAATGTCTTGAGTTCCTTGTAGATATTTGAATATTCTTTTTACAGCCTGAAGGTGAGACTCTTTTGGATTAGCTTGGAATCGTCCAACAATCCCAACTGCATGCATAATGTCTGGTCTTGTCCCAGTGAGATAAAGTAGACTTCCTATCATGGATCTGTATTCTGGTTGATTCACCGTGGAAGAATCGTCACGAGAACTGAGGTTACACCCGGTTATCATTGGTGTACTTACAGGTTTTCAATCTTCCATCCCATACTTCTTCATAATTTGCTTAAGATATTTTTCTTGTGATAAAAATATGCCATCTGTTGCTTGTTGCACTTGTAAGCCAACAAAGAATGTTAGTTCCCCAAGTAAAGATATTTCAAATTCTTGCTACATAACAGAAGCAAATTTCTAACTCATGGACTCTTCATTACTTCCAAAAATGATATCATCAACATATACAACCACAATCAATAGTTTATCATTTTCAGTTTTTGTGTATAAGTTGCTATCAGCAAATCCCTTTGAAAATCCTTATTGATGAAGATATTTGTCAAGACGATAATACCATGCCCTTGGAGCTTGTTTGAGACCATATAAAGCCTTTTTAAGTTTAAAAACAAGTTTTTCATCTTTTCCCAAAATGAATCCTTCTGGTTGTTCTATATAAACTTCTTCTTCTAGATCACCATTGAGGAAAGTAGATTTAACATCCATTTGATAAACTTTGATTTGTTTAAAGCTTGAAAAAGAAAGAAACATTCTGATGGCTTCAAGTATAGCTACAAGAGAAAATGTTTCTTCAAAGTCTATACCTTCTTGTTGAGCATACCCTTTACAAACAAGTCTAGCCTTGTTTCTAATAACATCTCCATTTTCATTTAACTTGTTCTTGAATATCCATTTTGTTCCAATAACATTTTTATCATGAGGTCTTGGAACTAGTTACCAAGTATGATTATTTTCAATTTGATCAAGTTCTTCATTGATGGCTTGAATCCAACATTAATATTTTCTAGCTTGACTGACATTCTGTGGTTCAATGGTGGATAAAAATGCTAGATAGCTAGTAGACCCTACAAGAGTTCTTCTTTTTTGGACACCTGATCCCTTTTCTCCCAAAATTTGGGATTCTGGATGATTCTTTTGAACATACCTGGATGGAGCATTTTCAGATAGATCTTCTTCTGCTGCTTCATTGGGTTCACCTTCTATATTATCTCTATTAGATGCAGGAAGATATACATCATCATCATCTTCATTTGTTGTTTGTATTTACCCTTTTGGAGCTAAGAGAGATTCATCAATTACAATGTCATTGCATTCAGCAATATTTCGAAGTCTTTTATTGTAGCATTTATATGCTTTACTTCTAGAAGAGTAACCAAGAAATATTCCTTCATCTGCTCTAGGTTCAAACTTGCCAAGTTTTTCATCATTGTTCTTGATAAAACATTTGCTTCCAAAAACTTTAAAATTCTTTACAGTGGGAAGATTACCATACTAGAGCTCATATGGAGTTTTATCACTATTTACATGAACATGTGCTTTGTTAAGAATATTTACCGCAATATGCGCTGCTTCTCCCCAAAATGTGTCAGGTGTTCCTGAATCATCAAGCATAGCCCAAGTCATCTGTTGAACTATTTTATTCATTCTTTTTGCTACACCATTTTGTTGTGGGGTACCAGCTACAGAAAACTGTCTTTTTATGCCACATTGTTCAAAAAAATCAAAGAATTCATCTGATATATATTCACCTCCTCTATCAAATATAAGACACTTGATTTTTAGATCTAATTCATTTTCAACTAGTGCTTTGAAGATCTGAAATTTTTCGAATGCTTCATCTCTGTGTTTTAGCAACCCAATCCAACACATTCTAGAGAAATCATCAATAAACAGAATATATTATTGTTCTCCACGGGGTGACCTTTTTCTCATATGTCCAAATATATCAGTATGAATGAGTTCAAGAGGCTTAATCGCTGATCCTTATTTGGCATTAAATTGCACTCTGGTTTGCTTACCGAATTGGCAAGATTTGCATATGGTACTCTCAGGCAGAGTAATATTGGGAATATCACGAACAGCTTTGATTCTGCTAGATTTGTTGATTTGAGAGAAGCTCAAATGCCCCAATCTTCTATGCCATAACCAATTTTTTGAAGATTTACCCAATTAACATTGTTCTTTACAGCTTTTCAATACATACAAATTGCTTGGTGTTCTATTTCCTTTTATGATTGTTTTTCCTGTATCAAGATAACGTACCACACATTCTTTTGAGCTAAAGACAACTTTAGTTCCTTGATCACACATTTGACTTACACTTAACAGGTTATGCTTTAATCCATCCACATACATAACATTGTTAGCTTTCATCTTTTCCTTTAGAAAAACAGAACCTTTTCCCTTAATGACAGCAAGAGTATCATTTCCAAAATAACATTCTTTTCTCTTTCGAGAGCATTGTATGCAAGAAGTTTATTTCTGTCACCTTTCATGTGTTTTGAGAATCCACTATCAATGTGCCATTGATTTTCTGCTCCTTCTGCCAATAAATCTATGCCACAGTTCTCAACCTGTAATTCCTTCTTTCTCCATACTTTGGAAGTTGAAGGTATATGCTCTTTTGGCTGAAGTTTGCTCCTGCATTCAGATTCTTCATGACCAAAGTTATTGCAATAAGAACATTCATTTTCATTTTGAAGAGGAGAAAAGTTGCTATAAGTATTCTTCTTTATTCCAGTATCAATTCTTTTCTTTCTTGCTTATCTAGTCATGATGGTTTTGTATGCAACACATTGAACAACTTTATGACCAAAATTATGACATGAGAAACATTGTCCATTAAAGAAGAAATTTTTTTGATCATGGAACCTTCTTTGTGTTTACCTGTTGGTTGGTATTTCTCTGAAACGTATTCCTGTTGGTGTTCTTTGTATTGATTTGGTCATGCTTTACCTGTAAAGTTTCTTTGTTTCCTCGCTAAGTGGCAGAATGTTGTAGGCTGGCTGTAACTGCTTTTAGATAGTTTGGTGTTGAAGACTGACAAGATTATCCGACATACCCAAGACCTGTCTTTATAAGAGGAGAACGTTGTACCTTGATAATTTCGTCTAAGGTTTCAGATGCTTTAGCAAATCTAAGATTCAAAGTATTTACTTTCTCAATTTCTTTTCTTAGACGTACTATTTCACATTCTAATTCTCATTGTGTTTCTCATTTTCTTCAAGTTGATTTTTTAGAGTTTCTATGGATATTTTGTTTTCTTCCAAACATATTTTGAGCTGATTGTGGGTTTTAACCCTGAATGTAAAATTATCTACACACCCACTCTTTATAACAATAAAACATAAACAGATAAACACAGAGATTTTCCTGATCCCAAATCGACGACCAAATTAGTTATCTTTGTTACAACACATTTATATACATGCCGAAGCATACATAAACCCCAATCCATTAACCCTGGATTAGAACATAACCGTAGTTCCCTTGACCGGATCTACAAAATACCAGGGGCCGAAAACCATCGTACCCCAAAACCATGTGCAAACTCATGCAAAAAACATGGGTGGGTCTGTACACCAAAAAAAAATTCAGAAAAAATCTTTCGGTAAAAATCACATCCAAATAAATTTGGTCGACGCGTTTCGAACCAGCCAGTGTGGTTCATCATCAGGACTTGATGAAAAATCTGATCAAGAGACCCAATTAAATAGATATGAGAAGCTCCAACTAGCCGTTGAAAAATAACGGCTAGTTAGACTAAATCAAAGCCAAAAAAAATAAAAAGTCAAGAAATATATATAAAAAGATTAAAGTTTATAATATGAATATTATTTAATATTATTTTTAATTTTAATTTTAATTTTTATTTAATTTACAATAGGAATCATTCAAAATATTCTAGAAGATTAAATAAATAAAGGAATATTTCAATTTTAAAATAATAATAATAATAATAAATTAAAATATTTATTTTGTTTAATATTATTTAAAAACATAAAGGATTAAAAAATAATAAAAATAATAACAATCATAATAATAAAAATTAAAAATTAAATTAAATAAATAATAATAATTTAATTTTTAATAATTTTTATTTTAATTTATTTTATTAATATTTATTAATTTATTTACTTATTTATATATTTATTTTATAGATTTAAAAAATAATAAAATAATAATAATAATAATAAATTTAAATTTAAAAAAAAAATAAAATAAAATAAATAAATAAATAAATTTAAAAAATATATATATATATATATATTTAAAATAATAATAATAATAATATAAAAATAAATAAAATAAATAAATAAATAATACATAAATTTATTTTATTTTAATTTTAGGAATGAAGAGCAGGAATCCAACACCTGCTAACCATCCACCCATCATCCCTGTTCAGGTTGAGAGGCCTCTTTTCGATTTCCAAGGCTTCTCGCAACTTGCGGTGGTGGAAATGGTCGATCTTCGCAATCACCTTAGCATCTTCAATGCAAATGTGATGATTAGTCTTCTCAACATGCTCTGCTAGGGCTGAGGAGCGTGATCTATTATGCTTAAGGTCAGCTACATGCTCATGAATTCTTTGATTAATAGACCGACCCGTCTCACCAATGTAAGGCGTCCCACAAGAGCATGGAATCAAGTACACACCCTTACCATCCTTAGGGCAAATCGGGTCTTTAACAGATCTAAGGGAACTTCGAATGGTGCGGTAGGGTTTAAACGTAGAGGATACATTAAACTTCTTAAGGATCCTAGCGATTTTATCCGTAGTACCTTGGATAAACGGAAGGTGAACTCCAGATAATCGATCGCAAGGATCTTTCCTAACTCTAGGACCCCTTTCCGCTTTTTGAAAAGCTTTAAGGCAGTGACTCATACTATAACCATTTTTATTAAAAACTTTAAGGAGATGAGCCTTTTCACCTTCAAAATGGTTAACATCAGAGATTCTAAAGGCTCTGGTAGCTAAGGTGTTGAGAACCCCGAGCTTCTGAGCAGGGAAATGGTGAGAACTAGCATGTAAATACTGCTCGGTGTGTGTCTTCTTTCTAAAAACTTGATGAGACAAAGAACCATCTTCATTCTTAGAAAGGAGGACATCAAGAAAAGGCAAGCTACCATTATCTTCAAACTCCATGGTGAACTTAATGAAGTCAGATTGATCATTAAGATGCTGGTAGAAAAGGTCCAATTTCTCCTTACCATGGGGCCACACAACACAGGTGTCATCGACAAATCTTTTCCAAAGCTTAGGTTGAAAAAGGGAAGAGGAAAGGGCTCTGGATTCAAAGTCTTCCATGAACAGATTAGCTACCACAGGAGAAAGGGGGGAACCCATGGCCACACCGCAAGTCTGTTCATAGAATTCACCCTCAAAACTAAAGAAAGTTGAGGTTAGACAAATTTCAACAAGATGAGCCGTATCAGGATCAGTGACACGAGAAATAACATCAACAGCCTCCCTAATGGGGATGCAAGTGTATAAGGAAACAACATCAAAACTAACAAAACTATCATCACTGTCTAATTTCAAGTCTTTCAAATCATTAATAAAAGACCAAGAGTCTTTAACAAAGGAAGAGGTCTGACCGACAAGCGGTTTCAGCTTAGTGGCTAGAAATTTAGCGAGCAGATAAGTTGGACCTCCTATGGTGTTAACAATAGGGCGGAGGGGGACTCCATCCTTATGAATCTTAGGAAGACCATAAATCCTTGGCGTGAGAGGGTTACTCTCAATTAGTTTTTTGCTTAAAGAACCAACAGTGCTACTCGATTTTATAGCCAAAGCAACTGCTTTTGAAACTTTTTTAAGAGGATTTTTGTCAAGCTTCTTATAACTCCCGCTGTTAAGAAGGTGATCTAACATCTTATTATGATAATCATCTTTGTTTAAAATGACTGTAGCACCTCCCTTATCAGCTTTAAGAATCACAATGTTAGGGTTGTCGTTTAAAGATTTGAGAGCCTCAAACTCTAGTTTGCTGATGTTGCTCTTAGGTGGCTTAGCTTTTCTAAGGATCATGGCACAATCCTGTCTGATAAAGTCTTTGGTAGTATCAGGTAAATCCCTAATCCCATATTCAATATCACAGATAATGTCTAGACTTGGGATTTTTTTAGGCGCAAGAGCAAAATTTAGACCCTTTTCCAACAAACTAAAGACATGAGGATCGAAAGAAAAACCAGAGAGATTAATAACAGTGTTATTCAAAGGGAGAGAATTACTATTACTACTATGGTTATTATAATTATCAATGTTTGGATATTTTGTTTTCTTCCAAACATATTTTGAGCTGATTGTGGGTTTTAACCCTGAACAGAAATTATCTACACACGACTCTTATAACAGAAAATAAACAATAGCGAGAGCATAAAACATAAAACAGATAAACACAGAGATTTTCCCCTGGATCCCAAATCGGGACGACCAGCTTGATTTTCATTATATTCCTTTTAGTGTTACAACACATATATATACATGCCGAAGCATACATAAACCCCAATCCATTAACCCTGGATTAGAACATAACCGTAGTTCCCTTGACCGGATCTACAAAATACCAGGGGCCGAAAACCATCGTACCCCAAAACCATGTGCAAACTCATGCAAAAAACATGGGTGGGTCCGCTTATGAGTGGGTCCCAACAGTGGGGGATACCTCCCCCCTTGTGACCCCCCTGTTGCGCCCGGTGCAACGTATAGTGCATGGGGCTAGTCATGGAAATAATATAACACATACCCAACATTCTCCCACTTGTTGTTTTCTTTCCACAGGGGGCCACATGAGAGCTTAGTCATTGGGCCAATTCTTCAACACCCATTGTTTCTCTACACCAAGAGAACTTCTGAGTGCTCACAGACTTCGTCAATGCATCTGCAAAATTCTTCAAAGTGTCCACCTTTACCAGCAACACCCTTTTAGCCTCAACCATATCTCTAACAAAGTGATATTTAACATCAATGTGCTTTTTCTTTGAATGGTAAGCAGGGTTCTTAGCCAAGAAAATTGCACTTTGGCTATCACAGTCTATCCTTATATCTTGCTGTACCAACCCCATACTTGAACACAATCTCTGCAACCAAACTGCTTCCTTGCTTGCATGAGTGGCTACTATGTATTCTGCCTCTGTAGTTGAAAGAGCCACTACAGACTGTCTTTTACTCATCCAACTGACTGCGCCTCCAAATAGGCTAAACACATACCCACTTGTAGATCTTCTTTGGTCCAGATCTCCAGCCCAGTCTGCATCAAAAAAACCACGAATGTCCAACATTCTTTCCAATCCTGGTCTTCCTTGGTAGCATAAGCCATAATCACTAGTGCCACGTAAATATCTGAAAACCTGCTTCATTGTTGTCCAGTTCTCCTTTCCTGGGTTTGACATAAACCTGATCAATACTCCCACTGAATGTGCAATGTCTGGTCTAGTACAGACCATTGCCTACATCAGGCTACCCACTTCACTTGCATATGGAACACGGGACATATACTCCTCTTCTTCGTGTGTCTTGGGACACTGTTCAGCAGACAGCTTTACACCTACAGGAATAGGAACATTCACTAGTTTACTATCCTGCATATTGAACCTCTGCAATATAGTTTCGACATACTTCCTCTGGTTTAACCAGAGCGTCCTCTTTTCCCAATCTGTCTTAATTTCCATGCCCAAAATATAGTTTGCAGCACCAATATCCTTCATGTCGAATTTGGAGAACAGTTGGATCTTCAAATCTTGGATAATTTCTTTGTCATTTCCAATCAACAACATATCATCCACATACAAGAACAAATAAATAAAATGGTCACCAATTAATTTAAAATAAACACAGTGATCCTCCTTGCTTCTGTTGGGCCGTGAATACAACCACTTTGTAACACTTATTTCATCCATTTTTACTCTTCTCTATTATATCATTTGTTATAATTTATCATTTAAATCCATTTTATAAATGATTTATGCTCTTATGGATGAATATTATTTATCTTCCTTTATTTCTAATAAATTGATGATTATGAATTATTTTATCGATGATAGTTTCAATAAGTTGGTTATAACATTATTCACCATTTTTAGCCTCCAAGGTAATTTCCAGATTGAAGATTTGATCATTAAAAGTGCCAACTCAGAAATGCGCTGGAATAAGGAGTGACAGTTTTGCGGTTGAGATTCTGAGCAAATGAAGATGAATCTGGAAAATCCGGAACATGGGTTTTGTTCAGAACGGACCCAATTAACTTTATTAAAAAACGGTTTGCCCAAATTCGGCTTGTACTGAGAGAAACGCAGGGTTCTTTGAGCACGATTTTCTTAGATTTGTTGTTGCGGCCGTCCTCCAAATCTTAGCTGCAAAGCCAAATTCGTCTTGCTCTTGTTGAGAGATGGATGGAAATATATCTTCTTGTTGATCAATTGGTTGGAAACAATCCAATTTTGTAATAGAATCATGTTGTAATTATCTCTATTGTAACCACTCTCTGCTCTCTTTGTATTTAAATCAGAACAGAGATCAGAGAGGGGAGGACTTCAGGGATGGATTCGAATGATGGAATTGAGGATGAATTAGAGATTCAGAATTGAGGATGGCTGAGAGAATGGATAATGGCTGAGAGATGGAGCGATTTCTTGTTGTAATCCACTATAACTCTGCTTTGATATTTTAATATAAATCTGGTTGCCATTCATTCTTTTCATTCTGAAGTAGCCCAGCAGCATCCGCTGGCGGCTAAGGGCCCAACCTCTGGTGGATTGTGCTGCTGCTGTATATTATCTTCTTGGTTTATGCGTGGTTTTTCTTATTAGCGTTATTTGGTAATCTGATGTGTTGTTTAGTTTACATCACATGCTCTGTTATGCTTAATTTATTAAGGTTTCTAAAGACAGAACTATTGTATTGACTCTGCATCGTATCACTGTTCTTTTAAGTGTTGATATAATACTGCTAGTCTTTACAGAATACTGTTGTTGTTTAATTACAGAGCCTCTGTGTTGTGCACTTGTTCATTAACATTACAGAATTCATCTTGGGAGTTATGTTCTTTGCGATTGTTGGATCTATAAACAATACTGTTCTACTTTGAAACGCAGTCGTACTCTTTCTAACTGAGATTGATAATTGGATCAGATTACTATTAAGGTGTGCCGTGTGTTAAGTCATTGTGTATTTATATTTGACTTTCCAACGTTGTTTCATATTCTATCATTAATCAATGCTGTTCTATTTCCGTGTGCTGTCCGATTTATTCTTAGAGTAGAGATTGCTATTAATTTGGCTTTGCTATTGATTTCCATTAATTAGAGTTTGTTGTTCAGATTCCTTTAATTACAGTTTGCTGTCCATTTACTTTGTTGTTCGATTACTGTTCCCTTTTAGAATTTCCGTTCCATTCCAGATTTGCTGTTCAATTCTTTATTTGCTGTTCCATTGTGCTATCTGCCGTTCCATTTACTCGCATTTGTTGTTTTGGTGTGAGAGACGATCTAAGGCTGTAGTGAGCTTCGGCATTCACTGTCTAGCTCCCAGACCCGTGGTCTATGCTCTAATTTCCTTTCCATTAGTTTCCAAAGGGATGGGTTATCGCTGCCGAACCCTTGACTGATAAGCTGCCTAGTTTTCTGAATGTGTGATTTATTCTTTTGAAGTAACTTAGTTATAGACAAGCATCCGTTTACTCTTGTATTTTTAAGCACTATACTGCAAAACATTACTCTTGAGTAAATAGCCGCCTCAGACTGAGTACACTTTTGAAATAAAAAGTCGTCCCTGGGTTGACAATTAATGTGAGGTAATTAGGAGTTACAAAGACACCTTTTTATCGCTCCACATTTTGGCGTCGTTGCCGAGGAGAGTGTAGCCATTTCTAAAGAGTAGTGTGAATCTGATGAGTGCCTGCTAGGGAAGAGTTGGGTATTAAAAACGGAAGGTAAGAACCCGTTGCACGGAGTATGTAATGCACTTCGCCTCGCCCGCTTCCGGCAGACGATAATTTTGTGAAATAGATGTTTGAATTTTTGTGTGAATGATTAGGAAAAAGATAGAAATTTTTAAAAAATGGATCACATGATCTCATGCAAGTGGTGATGTAAGCACCACCCATTTCACTAACCGATTGACAGGAACATTTGAAGAAGGAGCCTTGAAGAAACACATGAAAAACATCTTATATTATGGTAAGAAATGGCTCACGTTTCTACTTTTGAATTTCCTATCAAAGATCTAGGAGGAGTGATACAAATGCACATAATTCCCCCATCTTTACCAAATTTTCATGGTTTAGCAAATGAAGATCCAAATACATTCTTATTTGAGTTCGAAATACTTTGTAGAGGATATGATTATTGTACTAATGATCAAAGATTGAAAGTGTTTCCTCTTACTCTAAAAGGAGCAGCTCTCCGATGGTTCATGAGCCTAGGTGGAAATTGCATCCAATCATGGGAGGACATGAAGAACATATTCTTGAAGAAGTACCAAGACTATTGCAAATCCAATGAAGATATTTTCAGTATGATACAAGGGGAAGATGAAAGTTTGGAGGACTATGTAGATCGATTTCAATACAACCTTCAAAAATCAAAATATAAGCATTTGGAGAAAGAGATCTTAAAAACACTCATTCTTAAAGGAATCAAAAATGAATTTTTAGAACTCTTAAATCTGATAGGAAAAGGTGATGTTTTTCAGTTATCATATGATGATGTTTGTGAGTTGTGCATAAGGTATTCAAGAGGAATCTTCAAGGCTGGTAAGAACTCTAGAGATGTTTGTTCTTTCTTTTCCCAATCTGCTACAAGAATAGGAGACATAAGAGCTGAAATCAAGGTTTTATTTGAAAATTTTAAAGTTGATTTTGTTAGCTCTCTAAATGCAAAATTGGTTGTTTTGCAAGTTCATAAAAATCAAGAATTTGATGAAGTGTTTTTCACTCATGGCCAAAAGGAGCATCCCATAGATACTCACTCTTCCTTATCTAGGATGGAAGTAGCATATCAAAGAGGTAAGGAAGCTGTAACAAGGTCAAAACCATGGAAATCATGGCCTACAGGTATGGTTCAAAACACTTCCTCTCCACTTTCTTACTTACATAATCCATTATGGAATACTAATGTGTTAGGGCAGCCATGTCAATCTCAATATAACCACCAACAATTTTGTCTACAAGCTTGGCATGGTTCACCTTATGATTGCATGACTACTCTCCCTCATCTTGTAGCACAAACACATTCTCCATATTCTCCACTAGCTCTTCTACAATATCTTCCTTGCCCATCAAAACCATTCACACAACCCAATCAACCACATCATCAAAATGCTCCATTCCTTACACATTTTCCTGCTCAACTAATTCCACACCCTCACCATAATAAACCAGTACAACATACTTACAATGTTGAACTGCCAAATTTACCCACTCTTCCCACCCATTCTATCTCACATGTGTTATTAGAGAAAACTTACAATGAGATTCAGACTGTTTCAACTGCAAAAATTGTAGAAGCTATGGAAGAAAATGAGGTTTCTTTTACTATGCATCAACAAGCTATTTTAAAAGCTCAAGAACTTCATGATATGATGGCTATGGGAAATCAAGAATGTAAAGGATATATTGAATATTGGTTTCACTCCATCATTTGTTTGCAACATCACTCTATGCTTCAACAATTTTTGATACCATTTTTTCAAGGGAAGTTGGCTTCTCATACCCTGATTTTCATTAATATGCATTTTTCAAATTTGGGTATGTGTATACGTGAAGCCTTATTTCGAAAATGGCTCCACTGGAAGTACTCATATACGTAGTCATATTCATTTTTCAAATTAAAATAGGTTAGTGTAGAAAATAAAATAAATAAGGGAATAAATAAATGCATTTTGTTTTTTATGTAAAACTAGTTGTTTTTTGGTTGCAACATGCTATGCAAATCAACATTGGTGATAATTTTTTAATTCATTTGTGTTTGTAGATGACTTATAATGGAAATAATAGTTCTACAAACACTCATATTCACTTTTATCACCAATTTGAAAAAATGCTTCAATATCATATTTTTTTTGGCTTCTGGGCTTGATATAATTTCTGCAAAAACAGTCGGGACAGTCATGTTTTGAGAGACCAAAAGGGAATATTTTTAAAACCTGTTTCTACCCTAGGTAGACCTTGATGTCTAATTTCTAACTAAATTTGAATCATTCAATTTGGATTTGAAACGAAAAAGTTAGAACCAAAACATTGACCGGATGTCTAGTGGGCAGCTCAGGAACAGAGTTGGGACAGTCAGTTTTTGGAGGCCTAAATGAATGAATTTTTAAAACCTGTTTCTATGGTAGATTCCCCTATGAATCTAGTTTACAATGCAATTGGAATCACTCATTTTCGATATCGTATGGGGAATTTATGATCAAAATACTGACTGTCTATCGTAAATCAACACCCTTAAAACTATGTCTTTCCGGCTGTTCCTTACAGTATTTGACCTACAATTCTTCTTGTCTTCAAAACCTGTTTCTATTAGAGATAAATAAATAAATCTACTTTCATTTCCAATTTGAATCATTCGAATCCGACATCAAACGAAAAATTTATGCTTGAAATATCAACGGTTGGTTTAAGCTAGGTAATCGGAAATGACTCTGTTATGCAGGCTGTTCCAACTAAAATTGACATATCACATCATTGAAATTTTAAAACCTGTTTCTATTGCAAATAAAACTTTGAATTAGCTCTCATCTGGCTTTGGAATCACTCAATTTGGACAAAAAACAAAGAAGTTGTGATTAAAACACTGCTGGTTAGTATGGTCGACCACTGCTCTCCCGCAGGTGACAAATAAATTTTACTTTGTTATTTTCTCTGTGGATTTGTTATACAGAGTAACTACTTGTTAATTTTTTTTCATAATTCTTGGATTAAGGGAGCCCGCACACCTCTCTTTCTCCATAATTTAATGTTTTATTGCAGGTAGATACTCGTTTTTTGCAGGTCTTAAGAGAAGAAGAAGGTCAATTTATGGACGAGTGATTTTGAAAGAAATTTTAAATGAAACAAAGGAATTTCATCCAACTCATTACCCAACGGATTCATAATAGCAGAAATGAAGAATTGATTTCCATTTGAAGATTCATGTCATGTCTTTGCTGCCAAAACATTTTTCGAATAGATCATTTTTTTTACATAATATCATAGCTGTTGTAACTTAATTTATTTATTTACATACTGTCTTTTGTTGTTTCTTTTCTGATTTCTCTTATATTTTGTGTTTCGGGTATTGCTTCATTCAAACTATAACCCATCCTCAGCATCAATGCAGTGAACAACTAATTCATTCCTTGCATGCTTACATTTTATGCTTGTGCATTTTGTTGTTCCTTTTCTGAAGGGACAGCATTTGTGTGCATTTTTGTCGTTCCTGCTGTTTCTTTTTCAAAGGGACATCATTTTTCGTTTTGCTTTTCATTTTCCAAAGGAATAGCACTTTTTGGGTCAGCCGTTCATTTTGCTGTTCCTTTTTCACGGTTCATTTTTTTGTTCATTTTCGAATGGAACAACACTTCTGCATTTTCACATTTTGTTGTTCCTTTTCGAAATGGAACAGTTGTTGTTCCTTTTCGAATGGAACAGTACTTCTGCACTTTCACGTTTTGCTGTTCCCTTTCGAAATAGAACAACACTTCTGCACTTTTCATTTTTGCTGTTCATTTTTCAAATGAACGGCACTTTTCATTTTTGCTGTCCATTTTCCAAAGAAACGGCATTTGCGTTTTTACACTTTTTTGTGTGTATTTTTCCTTTTTGGTGTGCATTTCCTTTGTTGTTCCCTACAAAGAACAACACTTTTTTGAGTGTTTTTTGTTGTTCCTTCAAATGAGCAACACTTTGGGAGTATTTTCGAGAGCAACCCTTTCTTCCTTTTGTGGGATTATTCCTAGTTCGTCTTACTGATTCTCTTTCATGGCATGAAGTACACTACTTTTATGAGGACAAGAATTATGGATTCTTTTGAAGCGAGTTATTATCATTCAAGTTATGATCTTTAACAGGACAGTTCCTTGATGATAGATTCTTTTCAAAAAGGACACAATTATTTATATACTTCTTTACTGCATTGTTTTCTGTTGAACATGATATTGATTGATCATCTTAATACCATGCTGGGTCCACCCTTCCTGGTTATAATCTGATCTGTCTGTAATAAATGAGATTATGGGTATATTTTTTTTTCTATTGACATGTTCAACTTCTTCCGCCATCCTTGCTCTTAAGGAGTATTGAGCCTCCCTCTTTTTATCATAAAAATGTGTAATAACAACAAAATTTTGTTCACAGATGGAGGATAGGGGGTCTTATTACGAGCCAGCCTACCATGTTCATAAGACTGTAACAAAGTGACATTCCCATTATGGCCACCACACCAGGGTTATGATCCATTGGATAGCCAAATTATCCTTAGAACAGGAGGTCTCATCACGAGCCGGCCTGATCACTTTTGCTACATCCTAGTGAATGGCAGTGTGGTTATCTGGTTACCACGCCAGCACACTGATCTCTTCTGTAGAATAGCATTGGAACTCTCCATTTATAAATTGAGGATCCTAGCTCATATGGGTTAAAAAGCAACCCTGCCGAGGCTATGGACGCCTGCTGGCAGCAGAGGCTCTGCTTATGGTATTGAAGTTATATCTTATCGTCAATTATTACTATAATACCCTTTCTTATTATTTCTTTTTATCAGAGAAGTTATTTCCTTAATTGTTTTTTCCTTATTTTGAACCTTTACGCATGAGAAATTGTTTTATGATCAATCACATCATTTTCAGCTAGAATACCGTCAGTAAAGCATCTTTTTGGCATATTGCATTCCTTTTTCTCTTTTCATAACTTATCATCAATCCAAAGCGTCCTATCTTTTATTCATAACTATCTTTATACACTCTACTCCCATTATAACCATAACTCTCATCGTCCTCTCATTGATATGTGTACTTTGTTTTATTTATTGCACTATTGTTCATTCCCTTGCCTTGCTCTCAGCACAACACCTTTCATATGCTTTATGGTCATGGAATTCCTTTTCCAATTGGAGGGGGGAATGTATGCATTATGGGATTGCATGTGATATGATTACTGCACTCTGCCATAACTTGTTGATTTGATAAGTTTTTCTGATTGAAATTTTTGCATGCATCTTATCTATTGCTTACACTATGGATTCAAGAACATTGTATGCCAAATAGTGCTTTGTTTGTAGGAAAACAACAAGTATGGGCAGAATTCTATTCATAGCATGACCACACTATTGCACTTAACAGAAGAGGCTCGCGTACGTGAACAATTCTTCAGACATGATGTGCTTACCTGGATTCCACCTTTTGTATCACTTTCAGCACCAACTCTGCCTACATCAGCTTCAACAAATGTCAGTCCATATATGTCATTCCACATTTTTGGAGGTAAAACTTGAGGTAAAATAACATAATTTTCTGATTTATTACGAATTTAGGAGAATTTCATGAAAATCCATTTTGAGCATTATTTATCATCCTTCATTCCACATCTTTACCACTTTCCCTTTTTCAGCAACATATCATTTTCGAGTATGGGGGAGTGTTCCTTTCATTCATTTCTTTCTTATGACCATGTTATTCATCTTCTTTATCATCCATTGCTATTCTTATTCACTCTCAACACCTCCATTATTCCATGCTGTTTTACACCAAGCATAGAATTCAACAGATGGTGGCAACCACCTCTATTTGTTTTCTAGCATTGCATGAGGGCATGCTAATTCTTCAGAGAGGGGGAGGAATTGCTACGCATGATGGATGTTTTCTATTTTCTTTCTCATTTAAGGCATACAATTTCAGTGTAGAAATTGATTTCCATAATATTTTTAAAACTATGAACTCAATTCTTGTGATTTCCGGAGGTATCATTAAAATACACAAACCCAAATCATTTCAAGTTAAATTGGTTCATAAAATTTCGGAAATCATGCACTCTCACCTACAACCATTTTGTTTATATCTCATGATCCGTGCATCAAAACGATCTGATTTTTGGATCATAGTGGCATTCATATATTACAAATCTACTTGCAACATTTCAACAAAATCTGGTTTGTAGTTTTTGGGAAAATGGTTAATGAAGGTTGTTGTTATTTATATCATATTTTGCTGCAACTTAATTGTTATGCCTTCATCAAGATTGTTAAAATTGAATATTCATTAATTGAGGAAGAATTCATTTGTTCTATCCATTTTATGAGCTGAGAGAAACAAATTATATTGCTTGGTTAACACATGGGTTTTGTCTTTGAGTTGCATGAGGACATGCAACATATTCAGTTTTTGTTGCATGAGGACATGCAATATATTCGGTGTGGGGGTGTGTTGGGCCGTGAATACAACCACTTTGTAACACTTATTTCATCCATTTTTACTCTTCTCTATTATATCATTTGTTATAATTTATCATTTAAATCCATTTTATAAATGATTTATGCTCTTATGGATGAAAAATATTTATCTTCCTTTATTTCTAATAAATTGATAATTATGAATTATTTTATCAATGATAGTTTTAATAAGTTGGTTATAACATTATTCACCATTTTTAGCCTCCAAGGTAATTTCAGATTGAAGATTTGATCATTAAAAGTGCCAACTCAGAAATGCGCTGGAATAAGGAGTGACAGTTTTGCGGTTGAGATTCTGAGCAAATGAAGACGAATCTGGAAAATCCGGAACATGGGTTTTGTTCAGAACGGACCCAATTAACTTTATCAAAGAACGGTTTGCCCAAATTCGGCTTGTACTAAGAGAAACGCAGGGTTCTTTGAGCACGATTTTCTCAGATTTGTTGTTGCGGCCGTCCTCCAAATCTCAGTTGCAAAGCCAAATTCGCCTTGTTCTTGTTGATCAAATGGTTAGAAGCAAACCAATTTTGTAATAGAATCATGTTGTAATTATCTCTATTGTAACCACTCTCTGCTCTCTTTGTATTTAAATCAGAACATAGATCAGAGATGGGAGGACTTCAGGGATGGATTCGAATGATGGAATTGAGGATGAATTAGAGAATCAGAATTGAGGATGGAAGAGAGAATGGATAATGGCTGAGCGATTGAGAGATTTCTTGTTTTAATCCATTATAACTCTGCTTTGATATTTTAATATAAATCTGGTTGCCATTCATTCTTTTCATTCTGAAGTAGCCCAGCAGCGTCCGCTGGCGGCCAAGGGCCCAGCCTCTGGTGGATTGTGCTGCTGCTGTATATTATATTCTTTGGTTTATTCGTGGTTTTTCTTATTAGCATTATTTGGTAATCTGATGTGTTATTTAGTTTACATCACACGCTCTGTTATGCTTAATTTATTAAGGTTTCTAAAGACAGAACTATTGTATTGACTCTGCATCGTATCTCTGTTCTTTTAAGTGTTGATATAATACCGCTAGTCTTTACAGAATACTGTTGCTGTTTAATTACAGAGCCGCTGTGTTGTGCACTTGTTCATTAACATTACGGAATTCATCTTGGGAGTTATGTTCTTTACGATTGTTGGATCTATAAACAATGTTGTTCTACTTTGAAACGCAATCGTACTCTTTCTAACTAAGATTGATAATTGGATCAGATTACTATTAAGGTGTGCCGTGTGTTAAGTCATTGTGTATTTATATTTGACTTTCCAACGTTGTTTCATATTCTATCATTAATCAATGCTGTTCTATTTCCGTGTGCTGTCCGATTTATTCTTAGAGTAAAGATTGCTATTAATTTGGCTTTGCTATTGATTTCCATTAATTAGAGTTTGTTGTTCAGATTCCTTTAATTACAGTTTGCTGTCCATTTACTTTGTTGTTCGATTACTATTCCCTTTTAGAATTTCCGTTCCATTCCAGATTTGCTGTTCAATTCTTTATTTGCTGTTCCATTTTGCTATCTGCCGTTCCATTTACTCGCATTTGTTGTTTTGGTGTGAGAGACGATCTAAGGCTGTAGTGAGCTTCGGCATTCACTGTCTAGCTCCCAGACCCGTGGTCTATGCTCTAATTTCCTTTCCATCAGTTTCCAAAGGGATGGGTTATCGCTGCCGAACCCTTGACTGATAAGCTGCCTAGTTTTTTGAATGTGTGATTTATTCTTTTGAAGTAATTTAGTTACAGACAAGCATCCGTTTACTCTTGTATTTCTTAAACACTATCTTGCAAAACACTCTTGAGTAAATAGCGCCTGCGGTAAGTACACTCTTGAAATAAAAAGTCGTCCCTGGGTTGACAATTAATGTGAGGTAATTAGGAGTTACAAAGACACCTTTTTATCGCTCCACAGCTTCTGGTGAAGCCAAGTCCCCGTATATAGGTATCAAATTTTTGATACCACATCCTTGGTGATTGTTTTAACCCATACAGAGACTTCTTCAGCCTGCATACTAGTTCTTTCTTACCCTTCACCATAAAGCCTTCAGGTTGCTTCATGTAGATCTCCTCTTCTAGATCCCCATGAAGAAATTTTATCTTCACATCCATCTGTTCTATCTCAAAATCAAATGCAGCAGCAACAGATAAAAGTAATCTAATAGAAGTAACCTTGGCAACAGGAGAAAAAATATCACCAAAATCAATTCCTGGAACTTGGGAATAACTTTTTGCTACCAACTGAGCTTTGTATTTCTCCACCTTGCCTTCTACATTCATCTTATTCTTAAACACCCATTTGCTCCCGATGGGCTTCCTTCCAGTTGGCAACTCCACCAGATCCCATGCCTCATTTTTCTGCAAGGATGCCATTTCATCAACCATGGCCTCCTTCCAGAGTTTTCCATCCTCTGAATCTACTACCTCCCTGACAGTTTTGGGATCATCATCAGTTATAGTTAAGGCTACAACCTGAACAAAACGTAGATGGACTATACCTTTCTGGTTGCATTCTTTCTCGAACTGATCTTCTCAAAGCAGGAGTTTGTGGCTCTTCCTCTTCTGAATCTTCTTCTGCTGTAGAGTCTGATTCATACTCCTTTAGCTCAAACTCTATCTTCTCAGGTTCCTTTGGTATGATTTCATGTTTAACAACATCTTTCACCTCTCTAAACACCAAATCTCAACTGTACACAACCTTCCTTATTTATGGGTTCCAAAGCTTGTAACCTTTTAAACCATCCTTATACCCAATAAAGATGCACCTTTCAGATTTATTATCCAACTTGGTCCTTTTCTCCTTTGGAACATGTACATATGCATCACATCCAAATACCCTTACATGTGAAAGAGAGGGTTTCTTACCGGTCCATACCTCATGTGGAGTCTTATCCTCCAACACTGATGAAGGTGATCTGTTAACCAGATAGCATGCAGTCTCCACTGCCTCTGCCCAGAATTCTTGTCCTAACCCGGTACCACTGAGCATGCTTCTTGCCTTTTCCATCAGTGTTCTGTTCATTCTTTCTGCAACTCCATTTTGCTGAGGTGTGTATGGAGTAGTCTTATGTCGTGCTATACCACACTTCTTACAGAACTCTTCAAATTCCTTCTTGCAGAACTCCCCACCATTATCTGTCCTCAATGCCTTTATCTTCTTCTCTGTCTGGTTTTCCACCAGAGCCTTAAATTCTTTAAATTTGTCAAAGACTTCAGATTTCTTCCTCAAGAAATATATCCATGTATTCTTTGAGAAGTCATCTATGAATGAAACATAGTACACAGACTTTCCCAGTGATGGAACTGACACAGGTCCAAACACATCACTGTGCACAAGTTCTAATATCGTGTTCGCCCTCTTAGCACCAGAAGGAAAACTCACCCGATTCTGCTTCCCATATACACAATGTTCACAGAAATCGAAATCCAGAGAGCAATTAGACATACCTTCTACCATACCATTTATATGCAGTATCCGAAGGCCCTTCTCTCCAATATGTCCAAGCCTTTGATGCCATAGCATGGTCTTTTCTCCAGACACAGCTAGGCTTTCCGTCCCACTTTCAGGAACCACAGAACTGTTACACCCATCAATAACTGTGCTACCTTGTAGCTTGTACAAAGTTCCAGTCCGAACTCCCCGCATTAATACCAGTGCTCCCCGAACCATCTTGCAGGCATATTTCTCGAACACTGTTTTTACACCTGCATCATCCATCTTGCTTACAGAAATCAGATTTCTGGCCAATGCAGGAATATGCAGAACACCAGGAAGTGTTCTAATCCTTCCACCTTGCAGCTTCAGCTTGACCTTTCCACGTCAGATGATTCTGGCCCTCCTATCATCCCCTAGGAAGACATCACCACCATCATATTTCTCATACTCGCAGAACCACTCCCTATGGGGAGTGAAGTGAAAGGATGCACCTGAGTCAATCAACCATGACTCACGATCTACATGTGTATTTGAAGAAGAAGCCAAATACACATCCCCACCTTCATCCGAGGTGGTTTTTGCCTCTGCAGAAGGAGCATCATCAGATCCCTTTCCTTTCTCAGGAGCTTTAGATCTGCAGTCCTTTTTTTAGTGCCCTTCCTTTCCGCATTTCCAGCATACCTTTACAAACTTTCCAGGAGATTTAGATCTCCCTCTAGATTTGGATCTCCCACTCGAAACCTTATTATTTTTTTCGTTTTGTGACCTTCCTCGTACAGATAAGGCATCTCCATTTTGGCCCTCCATATTTCTTCGTCTCATTTCCTCCAACAACAAGGCTGAGACAATGTCATCAAAATTCAAGGTAGTTGTATTGCTACCTATTGCAATAACCAGACTATCCCACGAGTCTGGTAGAGAACACAACAAACTGATGCACTTATCTTCATCTGAGATTTCAATATCAACATATGACAGCTGACTTACCACAGTATTGAAGGCGTTTAGATGCTCTGTCACTGAGTCTTCATCCTTCATCCTCAGGTTATACAGCTTTTTCCGCAGGAAAAACTTATTCACCAGATACTTAGATTGGTACAAAGTCCCAAGTTTTTCCCACAAATTATTTTCCATAGCTTCCCAAAATACATTCAACAATACTGAATCTGAGACACACAACCGTATTGTGCTCTTAGCCTTCCGATCTAGTTTCTTCCAGTCTTCATCTGACATTGCCGTTGGTTTAGTACCTGGATCTACCGCAATCCACTGATCTTTATCCACCAGCAGATCCTCCATGTTGAGCTTCCACAACTCAAAACTCTGACCATTAAATTTCTCGATCTCTATCTTTCCACTGCTTGCCATCTTCTTTCACTGCAAGAATCGATCTCGCAGATCTCCCACTGAACAGGGTCTACCTCAGGCCCAAGCAAAAAACCCTCAGCAGCAAAGGTGTCCCCTTGAAGCCAAAAAAACTTTGATACCAAATGTAGGTTTTAACCCTGAACAAAAATGATCTACACACGAATCTTATAACAGAAAATAAACAATAGCGAGAGCATAAAACATAAAAAATATAAACACAGAGATTTTCCCCTGGATCCCAAATCGGGACGACCAGCTTGATTTTTCATTATATTCCTTTTAGTGTTACAACACATATATATACATGCTGAAGCATACATAAACCCCAATCCATTAACCCTGGATTAGAACATAACCATAGTTCCCTTGACCGGATCTACAAAATACTAGGGGCCGAAAACCATTGTACCCCAAAACCATGTGCAAACTCATGCACAAACATGGGTGGGTCCACACACTAAAAAAAATTCGTCGGGGCGCTGCCCTAGACCCCAACAGTGGGGGCTACCTCCCCCCTTGTGACCCCCCTGCTGCACCCGGTGCAACGTACAACGCGTGGGGCTAGTCATGGAAAGAATATAACACATGGCCAACACTGATTGATTTCTTCAAGAAAATAATCATCTTCTAGAGCATCCATAAAAGTATCCTTTTCTTCTCTAGACTCTTTTTCAAATGCCATGAGAAGTCTAAGATCTTGATCAGATTCTTCCTCACTGTCTAATAACCCATCACTATCTTCATGAGTATAATAAATTTTTCTAGTGCTAAACCGATTCTTATTTCTTCTTGCTACTTTCTTTCCTTTTTCATATGTTTCTTTATAAGGACACTTAGCAGCATAATGACCAACTATTCCACAAGCAAAACATTTGAAAGGAAGCTTACCTCTGAACCTTCCAGTGCCAAGTTGGATCTTCTTTACAAAATTTACCTCATCTTCTTCTGAAACATACCCTGATCCTTCTGTTTCTTGTACTTCTTTTCCTTTTGTAGAAGTTCTAAAGACGGCTTCTTTGAATTCAGATGATCCTCCTTTTCTAATTTCACATGCAGTTATAATGCCATGAAGTTGAACAATAATAAGACTTTGAAGATCCTGCTTCTCTTCAATAGCAGACACTTTTGACTCAAATTTTGAAGTTAGAGATCTTAAAACTTTTTCAACTAGAGTAGTGTCAGTTATGGTTTCACCCAAATTTCTCATACAATTTACAATATCATCTAGACGTAAAAAGAAACTGGCAATGCTCTCCTCATTATGCATCCTTAGATTTTCATATTGAATTCTGAGAGTTTAGAGTTTAGCACTTTTTACCTTTGTATCACCCTCATAGCTTAGAATTATTTTGTCCCATATTTCCTTTTTTGTATTCAACTGCATGACCTTGACAAATTCTGATTCCGTTAGACTCCCCAATAGTGCATTGACCGCCTTTGCTTTTGTTTCATTGTTCTTTCTTGTCATTGCATCTGTTGGAACTGAGGCTGGATATTGATAACCTCCTTCAACAATAGCCCATACATCTGCTCCAAGAGACTGAAGATAGGATCTTGTCCGTGCTTTCTAGAAGATTAAATTGTTTCCGTTGAAGAGTGGAGACCTAATAGATGTTGTCCCATATTGATTTCTCATCTTGGCTGATCTTCCTTCTAGAAGCTAAGCTTATTCATAAGGACCTACTTCGAAACCATTTTTTCGGAAAAATACTGAGAGGGGGGGGGATGGGGTTAATCAGTATTTAGAGCTCATATCAATAAATTTAACTTTTTCTTTTGCAGAATTCCATACGTGGCGTTTATGAACCGAACTCACATATACACGTGGATATGCTGAAAGAAAATAACGTATACTGATATAAATTTCTAGTTTAGAAAGCTTCTCAGAAACAATATTTAAATCAGATTTACTAGTTATGCATCAGGTTAGATAATCAGTAACTATGTGCAGTAACAACAGTATAAAACATCACACAAGTGGAACACACATGAACACCAATATTTAAGGTGGAAACCCAATTTGGGAGAAAACCACCATTGTTGTCGTCTTTGTCTTCAATATTTATTATATGGAAAATTGTTTACAACATTGTACTAATGCAGACTCATATCAGTACGCAGGCTTCTACCTGCAGAAGGTTGCAACCTTCACTCATTTACCAGCTGCTATTGGAAGTGAGCTCCAACCCCCTTTCTTCTCGTTTACCAACCACTCCTGGAAGGGAGCTTCAACCCCCTGAACATAACACCAGCTTCTACTGGCAGGAAGTTTCTACTTCCATACTAAAGGCTTCAACCCTTAGACCCACTGCAGACCACGTTTCATCAATTTTCATATTGGATCAAACAGCATCAACATGACCCTTTATCAACAATCATAAACTTTGCCCAATCCTTCAATTAGAACAGTGAAAAACACTGTAACCAGAAATTCAGAAATAACCCAGACTTCAGAATAGATATGCAGATACAAACTCAACCCTAAACAATCATTAATTCAAATAGCATATGCTACTTTGCTTCATTGAAGCCACATGCATACGCGCTTTCATGCACACCAACCTGTGTATGCCTCAGTGCATATTGTTTTCATAACCTGGAATGAATATGCTACTTTGCTTTGTTAAAGCTGCGTGTATACGCGCTTTTCTTTATACCAACCCGCGTATACTTCTGTGTATACTATTCTTCAGAATGTGATCAAACTCATATTCAAATATGAGGCTTTTAGTCAGAAATTTTCTCAGCAGTGCAGAACCTTTAAACTATCAGTTAACCTTAATCATGTTTTCTCAATCATTGATTAGATTTGTTCATGATCAACTTAGCAGCATACTCAGTATTCAAAACAACCCATAACTTCAAGAAGACTTCATTGACAAACAACAGACAAAAAGCAGGAATCACAGTAGTAATATCTAAAATAATCTTCAGATAACCCCAACTTCCATACGCGCTTTTCATGAAGCGAACCTGCATATATACGCGCTTTTACTGAGACCAACTAGCATATAGATCTGTAAAAGTAAATTTTGCAGAACAGACCAGATCTATAAAACTTACCCAGATCTCTTCATTTTCTTTAGCAGACTTGCGCTAGTTCTTCATCATTTCTTTAGTAGATCATATTAGAGATTCATCATCTTCAAATCTAGAGATCTTGAACCATCATTATATCCATGGGTGCATCATAGATTCAGATCTATCAATTAAAAACAGAGTTCATCCATGCAAATATTCCTTAGATAAATTTATTCATTAAAAACCCTTACAAATGCACACTTTGCACTATGATCTTCTTCTCCTTATATAGATTTAGATTTTACCAATACCATGAGTCAAAACCACTCAACTGCTGATGGTAATCCTGGACGGAATCAAATAGATAATACATCGCTCAATATTGTGGGCTAAGACCATGCTAAAGCCCCCTGGTATTATAATTTTGGAGCACAAACAGGCATACGCGACTTGGGACGTAATTCTCTACGTGCATATGCGACTTGGCCTTTACAAACCCATGTATACATTGTGACATATTAAAAGTAACCAATCTGCTGCACAAAAATTCCGAGAGACGGCTGAGATTCTTCATACAGATAGTTTATTCGTCCTTTGCCAGAGTGTTGCCATCAAGGACAATCAATTTAATATTATAGATCACAAGAAACATATTGCCAACAGATACGTTTGCATCACCTAATATGCAAGATGTAAAATACAACATTTGGATTGCTAGTGCCAACTATGTTATTGGTCTTGAGATACAAAAATAAGCATGGGATTCTTGGACTTGCAATCACAATATAACTATGATATATTAAGCTCTATGTAGAAGAGTTATTTTGTATGGTAAAATATGTTAATAAATTAGCAATCGGAATTTTTTATAAGTTTTAATATTATGTTGTTATTTCATATCATTTTATTAGCATTTAAATTTTTACTTTTACTGGGGAAATTTTTCTCTATTTTATATTTATTTGTACAATAGAAGCTACCGTGTATATGTGGCCCAAACTTTGTTGATACCTATTTTTTCCATTACTATTTACTTTAATATTTCTAATAAGTTAATTTGTTAAAATTGATTAAAATTATATTGAAACTTAGTATTAAAGCATCAATTAATATATCACATTTTGCTTTTGTTGTGTGTTTTAATTTAATTTTATATAAAATGAAAACAAAATCTAAAAAAACACATTTTTATTTCATTTAGATATATTGACAAAATATATATAGATATTTAAAGAAGAAAATAATAGACAATGAAAAATCATTTGTGATCCCTATTCTATACTCTGAAGGGGCAATAATGAAGAATTTGAGCAAAAGAATTTCATGTGAAAAGAAATATCTCTCTAAAACTATTGAGAATACAAAACCATGAAATAGATAGTTTTGATCATTAGATAAAGTTTACATGACATGAATTTATGAGAAGAGCAAAAATGTATACGTGAAGTTCAATCTTGCAGTTAGGGTACACACACTTATGACAAAGAGAATATGTTAAATATGGGACTACATCATTATGTTGGCCTAGCTTATAGTTTGAGAGAAAGATGTACTTTTTAGAAGCACTAATGTCAGAATTTTAAAAAAATTTCTTGTTAATTTAACTTAGATGTTAAATTGTAATTGAAATTATTCCTATTATATATTGCTTATGCATTTAATCCTCAAGTTCAAAGATGACTTCATCCAGATGACACACAAAATATTTATGACACCAAATATTTATTAAGATAGACATGTTTGAATCTAACACAAATGATAAACAAATTACTATAGAAAAGGACTTAAAAGTCACATTGAAGTTATTAAAAGAAAATAGTTCATTATATCAAAATTGATTATGCATATGATAGCAAAATCTAGCAAAAAGAGAAGTTGAAAGTGATTTAAATCAAAGGCTTTCATTACTACTCTACCTAAAACCCCAATCCATTAATATAAATTCCTTATTGACATAGAGGATATTAACCTTCATTTAAGAACCATGTATTTAAAATGCATACTAATATGACTATAAATATGAAATTTTCATGCACACTTTTATTAAAAATTTAGACAATTACTCAAGTCTATGAGACAAAATTATAATATCAATAGTAATTGCAAAATTGCTAATCTCACTTACTATAATAATAAAATTGAATATATTTGTATCTTCAAATTTAATAGTCATAATTATACACAAAGATACCATATTATGGTTGACCTTGTAACAAAACAACAACTCTCAATTTTAAATTCAATCATAATAAAAATAAAAACCTTTCAAATTTTTATTTTATACTTTGTTTTTCTTCTTTTTATTAAAATTTTAACCTATTTAAAAAACCCAAAATACTTTCAAAATTTGTATTAATCTTTAAATTAATTTTATTTCTAAATAATCAGCATAGATCAAACTTTATAAACAAATAAGGCCTAATGGCCAGAATCACTGCAGTCGAGCACATTCTAAAAAAAACCAATACATATATTTTATATATAATAATAAGCCTTTGTTTCTTCCATGCGCCCCTACAGTTTCCACAACCTACGCCACATCAGAAATTCCTCAAAACCCCTGAAATTTATGAGCAGAGTCTGAAGCAGACAGACACTTAAATGTATTTCATAACAATTCTTGTCTGCGAGCATTCCCTTCTAGTATTCCGAGATTTTATTCACGACATAGCTCTCTTTCCATATCTCCTCTCGTGGCCTTACTTTCCACTTTTCCCAATAACACTTTCCACATTATCTCGTAAATTACTCCACGTACTTCTTTAGTTTCTATTGAGATTGGTTTGTTTCGCGCTTTGTTTCTTCTAAAACGATATAAAAAAATCTCGAGCTCTTAATACCCTCTATTCCTCATTGGGAACTCGATACACACGTATTTTGATTCAAAATTCACTTATCACTTTAATATGAATTTATTGCGCATGTGTTAACCAAGTGTTCAAATTTATTGCAAATAGATTGAAGTCCATATTTATTTTGTTATTTCTTCTAAATTTATTAAAATAAATTAAAATGACATTGTAATTTGGTATTAAAGCATTAATTGATATTTTGTATTGGTGTTTTTGTTGTTATGTGTTTTAGTTTATTTTTATGTTGTAAGGCGTTTTTCTTTGAAAACAACTCTCCTCCCATGCTACTTGTACCTTTGTGGGTCATTGATTTTGATGTTAGACGATAGGAAAATTGTCTACCATGAGAGTAAAAATAACCATTGAAATTAGTTATTAGTTAGTTATAATTTTTCCTGCAAACAAGGCCATTTTTGAAGCATTTTAAAGACACGACAACCTGACTAGACTTGAATTTGATGCACATTTGCAGGCTTGGATTCAAGCCCTAGTTCTCAGATCTGGCAGACAGCATCTTTTGACATTAACATTCATTCGACCCGATAGCCCGATGGCACTAGCTCGCTGATGGTCGAACCCAGATTCTACTAGCTTATAAGCTTCGTTACAATCCACGGGACCCTTGAATGCTTCAAGGCTCTTCTAGAGGGGTGCTTCAGGTGTACTAAGGGAATCTCATCATGAATGGCAAAGCAAGAATATTGGTATTTTTAGAGCCTATAAGAAAAATAGAGGGCTTTTGTGTTAACCCTTGTTCTATAGTGCTATGCAAGATTATTTTGGTTTATGCAGGGTTATTACAGTCGTTGGGTATGACACTATTATCATTGGGTATGGCACTATTCTTCCAACCCCGAATGCTCTTATCTAGAGATTCTTTCAGCTCCACTTGCCATGTTCTAACTTACTCCTCGCATTCAAGTTTTTCCTGTATTGGAATTTTCGGATAACACCTTTTAGTGACCTTCACAACCCGATTGCAACTCTTTAAGCCTGGATTTGAAGCAATTTGAGATCTTTAACCTGTGTTATTTGCAGTATCTATTTTGTGCCACTTGAATCTGCCCAGCCTATGTAACATTCTGTCAATTGAATGCATCAAAAAGGTATCTATTTATGATCTTCTTAAATTCACTTTTTTTAGGAACACTTATATGAAAATATTATGTTATTTCGTGCTATTAAACTACATTGCATCGACTCTCTTTTCTTGGAAGGTTTTGTTGTTTGTTTATCTGTAAATGCTAGTTCGTTGAAAGGTTTGAAAGTAATTCCATAGTTGATTACTTTTGTTGTAGGTTTATTAGTCAAAATGGAGGAACATCCACATGAGGTGGTGTGGTTTATGGAGAGTGTGTTCTTTGGAGTCTGTTGAAGGCATTAAGTATTATTGTTTTGACTTCATTTTTGAGCATTTGAACCAGAGAAAATCAAACTTACTATTGTAATTTCTTTACAAAACTTATAAATAGCAATACAAAACCTATAAATAAACTAATCTTAAAATTGCTATTAACTTTCTCATGGATTTGTTCAAGATAGAAATATTATGGAATTCCATATCTATATCTTTTACCATGAAATATAATTATTATCTTATAATGTATATTTGCTTAAGCCACGTTGATTAATTTTCATATTTATCACATTTTACAAAGTAATATTCATAATTATTATTTAAATATTTTTATTATTTTTAATAAACTATTAATAACTCAGAAACTAAATTTACATTCATAATTGTGATATTTTTTTTATTATATACATAAAATTATAATCTATACATTCCAATTGAAGTAATATGACAATATCACTTTAGAATTAAAAAAAAATAATGTTCGGTCGAAATAATATATAATTTTTATTTTTTGTAAATATGGTAGGACCTGGCTTTTTCTATTTATATATGCAAGACAGGTTACAAAAATATAAAATCAAGTCTATGGCCTCAACCTGCCCGTAGGAAACCAGGTCTGTTGGCCACCTCAAAGCATGGAAAGCAAACCAAAACTGAAATTGTTTCATCCTTCTAAAAGCCGCATGAGCTATCTGTCCTATAACAGAAATGTCCACATACTGATACAAATAAAATAGCGAAGTTCATACAAAACTGCTAATTGCATTAGAAATCATGATAAAGTAAACTATTATCCATCAGATGAGTAAACTGGAGCAGGGTCTTTCACTGTGGACCTAGGCATGTCAACTTGTTGTAGCACCTGAATTTGCTTCTCCATACGGCCTACCCGATCATCCAATCTGCTAATGCGGTCCACTGCCTGATACTGAGTAATCTTTATATGTTGCAATTGATCCTGCATGTCCTGAATCAATTCCAGGAGGCGGGGTTCAATCTTAGTTGCATCAGTCCTTGTTTGGCCAGGATGGAAACTCTGTATAACCTTAGCTATAAGGAATTTGACTATCCAATATGTGTGTACAGTCTGCTGAAATAAGGTGAGACACCCTCGGGTATTGCCTGGGTCCGTTGTGAAGTCGAGGATTTCGGCTTCTGCTTCATTGTCTTCAGGGTCAGTCTGGATATCTCGTTCCCAGCCACGGATTTCGTGGTGAATAGTAGATGAATTCTCGGTGACATAGTTTGCAGCGAGGGTCTTAAGGGTCTCATGAAGAGGTTTCCGACCGCGTTTCTTAGGAGCAGGCTCCGGTATTGCCTGCAATTTACCTTTTGCAGCTTGAGCACGACGCTTCCCCATGGTGGAAGGAAGTCTGTGCAGCAACACAGACATACAGGAGAAAACGACAAGGAGATGAGTAACAACATTTACATAACCGGTGACCACCCCATGAACAGAGATAGTGTGTCTGCCCAGCGCATCAAAGAGAATTGTCCATAGAACCCAATTTAGAAAACAATGCACAAAGACAGCCTGTCTTTTCAAGGATCCGAGGTCCCATTTCCATGAACACAAACCCAGGTCGAAAATGGGCCAGAAGACATAGAACTGAACAGTGCGCATGGAAGAGAAAAGGTCCAAGCCCCCAGAATAAACAAGAGGTGGGCTAATAGCAGGGCGTAAGAGAGGAACATAAAACATTTTAAACACCACTGCCTCCCAGCTATGGATAGTTGACAAAGAAACCCAACAGAGTATCCCTGTGAGATGAGCAATAACAAAACGAAAACAGACCCATGCACGAAACTGCGACCAGCTAGCGAGACTAGGACCCCAATGGCTTGCTTTTCCACTGGCAGTAAGCAACATAAATAACCCAAAGAAAAAACTTCCTGATATACCTCGGTGAACATAAAAACGACACCACCTACAGGCCCTACCCCGGCAACTGCCTCTATAAACAACAGCAGAGTCTATCCCCCGACGTAGAAAACCCCACAACCAGCCTTCAGAATTCAAGCCTATCAACTTCAAAGTCCAAGAGCTAACATAAGCAATTCTAAAAAACAAACAAGGATCCCGAAAACAAGGATCAACATGATTCAGCAGCGGAAGAACCGGGTTGCAATCCATCCGAAACTGTCAGATAACCTTAATATGATACTGAACAATTCTACCTATACAGACATCAACAGCAACAATACTCAGACAAGCAAATACATACCCCAACGAAATCGCTTGCCTGTTTGATAGCGCTTCCAACAGTCTTCGGTGTTGCCTCCACATCTGCACTGCAAAAGATTTTTGCATGGCAAAATGCCACAGACACGCTACTTTGATAACCCTCCCAAGCCTTTCTGACATCCCAGGCTAGCAGGCATGCGAAACCATAACTCTCCATTCCATCGACTGGCGCCCACATAATACGATGGCCTGCTCCATACTATGGCATAATTACTGGGTGGAAGTACCGCCGCCATCTGTCATTGCCATTTAAGACTCCTGTGCCAACTGTCCACCCCGATCGGGGGGTCGAAATAATATATTAAAATAGTTATGGTTTTTTTATTTATTATTGTTTATATATGAGTTTTTTTTTTTTTTGGGTTGAAATGGTAATTGAATAGAATTTATCCATCTTAACCATAAATTGTTTAAAGAAATTTTTTTTTTTTCTAAATCTTTTTTAAAGTGTAAATATGGAATTTTTAGATATTTAATCAATATGGATATTTGATAGACTCATGCATGTATTGTGTGCTTTGCCTCTCTTATTTTTAGGTATTTAAATTGCATTTTTCAATACATAAATGGATTCAACTCCTAGAAAATTTTCTTGAACACTTGAATTGTTTAAATTATACATCTTAGACTTTATTTTAACAAAAAAAGACATCTAATATTTTTTAGCTACAATTAAGTATAATTAAAGATATGTATATAGTTTTTTTTTAACGGAAGAAATTTGATATTCATTAACAAAAAAAATTACAATTAAGTAATTAAAGGTAAATTTAGTATTATTTAAGAAATGAGAATTATGAACATTCATCAAAATAAATCATGTCTTGCTAAATAATTTCGAAATTTAAAAAAGATCACATGTTTTTTTTTAAAAAATCATTATTAATTTAATTTTTATATATTAAGAAACAAGAAATCATGTACTGTGAAATAATTTGGAAATTTAAAAAATGTGGAAATTGAGGTACAGAGTAGCTTGGCCTGGCCTCTTGAAGATTATGAGTTTATCAACTTCTGCCATGTTGATGGAAATAATCTAAAGGTGCGGTGATGCCAGTTCCATATGCATTAACTACAGTATGAAAGATAGAAAACATATTTGCCATTGAATCTTCATTGGGTTGTATGTGTAATTTTCGTACTAGCAGTACATACTTTCAATTCTTGCTTGTTTGGCAGATGATCCAATGTTTTCGATCTCTTCTCAACTGATTTTGGGGATCCTTTCGAACCTAGGATTTTTGCAACCCTCAGCTAGACTTGAAGGAAACTTTTGACGTGCACGCCTTCAAGGGTGATCCATTAGGTATTCATCATGCTTATTACAGGTTTTTTGTTCCTTTCATTAAAAATTTGTTGGATTTGTGTTATCACGGAAAATTACTTTGGTGTTTATGCTTCCTAAAAAAATGCCAAGGTGGACCAGCTAAGAGTTACAGTGGAAAATAAGTGCTCACTGTTAGGGTTCCCAAACAACCTAAGCCTAAACCCCAAGTTAGAGCCATAAAAATTTCTGGTTAGTTAAAAATAAAATGAGTGGGTATTATTATTAGTGTGGTGTTTGTGTTCAATGAGTTGGAATGTATTCTATTTCACACATTACATATTTTGACTTATGATGAGACTAGGGAGTGAAAATTCTTGAAAAGTATTATTAAGGTGTTTCAGTCTTTATATGAAAAGACTAGTAGCGATTTTTAGTATTGAATGTATTCTATTTTACACAATCTTATTTGGTAGTATGTTCTCCATGCGGCTTGGGAAGCCTGCAACATCAGTGTACAGTATAAATGATAATAACTAGCCAATGAATTTGTTAGTTACACAGTGGAGAACTTTCGAAAAGATTGGGTTTGGAATGGGCCGTGGTTCTCATTATAGAGTAAATTATATGACATAGTTTTGATACTTTTTAAAAGACGGAAACATCTTTCAAAAATTTATGCCTTGTAAAATACACATTTGCAGAGATTGTGTAATATCTACGTAAAATACACAGTTGCAGAGATTTTGTAATATTACAACTTGTTACTTATAATATTACAACTTGTTACTCATAAAAAAAATATTCAAGAGAAGTGTAACTAGTATATGAAAATAGTGCTATGATTAGTAGAAAAACAATGGCAAAAAAAATATCCTTACAAATTATTCATGAATAAATTCAACTGAATGATGAATGATAAGGTTTCTGTTAATTTTTGTCACTAGTTTTGGAAAGTAAAATGTTATAGAACTTATTTTTTATGCTGCTAACAAGATTTTTAATATTTGAGATGAGATCTTACATATAATAACTCATCCAAATTCATTTATTAATCATATCAAAATCAATTACAAGATGGTCATCATTACGTATAAAATTCACATATGACAGTTACATTGTGTTTGATAAATACATTATTATTCTAACATCTTTCTTATATCTACATATATAATGCAGATGCGATGGTCCCCTGCCTGTTCCTAGATGTAAACGAAATGCATGTTGTGCCCTGAAACTCTCTCAACACGTTTCATTTTCATCAGTTATGCCAGTTATGCTAGGGATCAAGACCCATGTGAACAATTCTCTTTTCAACTCCAAATCTAGTATCCATTTCATATCCTCCACGTCTGCATAATATATGATAACAATATTGCCTTGTAGGATCTAGTCCACAGGAGTCCTCGACATTCTTAGATGCTTTATTGAGACTAATATCTTCCACGTAAATATTTAGTAAGATCACCGAAACAAACATAACTATAATCAAGGAAATTTTCGTTCTCATCTTGTAGAAATTCAAACAATTCACCATTCATGAAAAAGTTGAAAATAATTAATATTATTTTATATTAATGGAGAAATGGTTACACAAGTTGTAACGTATCTCCTTAGTTTAGGATTAGTTCCTACAATTTAGGAGTTTGTTTGCAACTTCCTAATTCCTAGTGTTGTACTTAATGATGTAATTACTCATTCATGAATGTAGAGTAAACTCAGAGTGTTCTCTTAGTTTGAGTGCAGTCTCCAGGTGCAGTACTCACCTGTGAGCTGCTACTCCTTCTTTTTCAATTCAGTGTCATTTTTATCTTGGTATCAGAGCACAGAGTAGGGACAGCCTTAATTTTTTTTTTTTTTAGGATGCATCATTGATTACAGAACTGTAGTGGCGGAAGAGCTTACAGAAGTTTTCGTAGATTCAGGTGGACTGCAGTAACACCTGAAGGATAGGTCTCAGATGACTGATCATCTCTGAGCGGAAGGAAAGGTTGGCGCGGATTTTTCGCGAGCAGTCGCGCCATTGGCGCGAGTTTTAGGGAGCTAAGCGCGCCAGCGCGCCAAAATTCGCGATTGGCGCGGAAGTACACTCGAAAAGCGCGCCAAGGCTGGTGACTCGCACCGATTTTGATTTTGGCGCGGCTTTTTCGCATCGGAGAAGCGCCAGGGCTGGGACTCGCTCACATTTTGATTTGGGCGCGGTTTTTTCGAATCGAATAAGCACCAGCCTCTTTCTCTTTGGGAAGGTCTGCAATTATTTTTTTTGCAGATCAACCCTGCCCGGTGGTGGCACATTGAAGTTCCGAATTCGCTCGGTGGTAGCAGATCGGACTTGCCCGGTGGTGGCACATTGAAGTTCCGAATTCGCTCGGTGGTAGCAGATCGGACTTGCCCGGTGGTGGCCCATTGAAGTTCCTGATTTGCTCGGTGGCAGCAGATCGGACTTGCCCAGTGGTGGCGCATTGAAGTTCCGAATTCGCTCGGTGGCAGCAGATCGGACTTTCCCGGTGGTGGCGCATTGAAGCTCCTAATTTGCTCGGTGGCGGTGGCAGCAGATCGGATTTTCCCGGTGGTGGCACATTGAAGGTACAAATTTTTTTTGGAACACAGTGGTCAGGATCTGGTATGTGGTGATTTTTTTTTTTAGTGTGTCCTGCAATTATTCAGTTGGGTAGAATTGTTCATCAGAGGATCAGGAATTTTATCAGTCCAATATGAATAACAGTATAGAATCATATCTCCACGAGTCTGGCAAACTCGACGGATCGAATTTATCCAACTGGAAATTCAAGATACAGACTTTACTTGAAAGCGTAAATGCATGGTCGATCGTTACAGGAAGTGAGCTGAGACCAGGATCAGCTGCACAAGAACAAGACTGGGATAAAAGGGAGACAAAAGCAAAGGTCATATTGAAGATGTCCGTCAAGGACAATATTATCCCGCATATTAGAGACTGTAAATCGGCCACTGACATTTGGACGATGATTAAAAACCTATACCAGACGCAGAATACAAACCGTGTCTTGTCACTCAAAGGCAAGCTGTTTGCGATGAAGATGGAGGAGAATGAGTCCGCTGCTGGATTCATTGCGAGAGTCAAAGACCTGAAGGACAGATTGGAAGATATCGGAGAGAAAGTTTCCGATTCGGATCTGGTCACGATCACGTTGAACGGAATGATAGATGAATACCAGATGTTTATCACAGGGCTGGCAGCAAGGGAGAAAGCCCCTACATTTGAAGAGCTGACAGGGATTCTGCTACAGGAAGAAGAGCGACGACAAAATTTGAAATCGCAGAGCAATGACCTTGCTCTGATGGCGAAAAGGAGACAGTATAGAGGGAAGCAACCACAGCAGCAACAACAACCACAGCAGCAGCAGAGAGGAGCCAACACATTTCAGAAGAGACCGTTTAAAGGTATGTCTGCTAATAATTTTCCCAGCAAGAAATGTTTTTACTGTGGAAAACCTGGTCATCGGATTAAAGAGTGTAATAAGAGGCAGGCAGACGAAGCAAGAAATAAACAGAGAAAGCACAGAGGATACTTCGTTGAGGAAGATGAGGATCATAGCCACGAACTTCGACTATTTATAGCTTATTGTGCTCTTTCAGCTTCAAAGGGAGATGAGGACGACATATGGTATGTCGACTCTGGTGCATCCTCACATATGACACGTAAGAAGGACTGGTTTGAATGTCTTGAAGAAACTTCATGTGGGTCGAAAATTTATTTAGGGGATGATAGTGGATATGAGATCAAAGGATATGGTGACATTCCGGTAAAATTACCTAGCGGTAACATTAGACACCTTAAAAATGTATTGTATGTGCCCGAAATTAAGAAAAATTTGATCTCTGTCTCAATGATTACTGATCAGGACATGCAAGTTAAATTCTTTAAGACTAACTGTGTCATAAATGATAGCCAGATGGAAACAGTTGCAACAGAAGTGCGCGTGGGGAGCTTGTACAGATTAGACGTGAAAAGTATGACAAAGCAAGCAATGGTTGCAACTGGATCGACAGCTGAAGATCTCTGGCATCAGAGATTCGGCCATCTTAATCTGCAAGACCTCATCTTACTTCAGAGAAAAGGTATGGTTGATGGACTCCTTGTTTTCCATAATGTTAAGTTGGACTGTGATGGATGTGCATTAGGGAAGATGCATAGAGAAGAGTTCCCTTTGCATGTTAATGGAAAAGAAAGAGATATCTTAGAACTGGTGCATACAGATATATGCGGACCTATGCAGACTAGGTCATTAGGAGGTGCATATTATTTTCTCTTCTTTACAGATGATTGCACTAGGTTCTCATGGATATACTTTCTGAGTAAAAAGAGTCAAGCCTTTCAGTATTTTAAAGAGTTTAAATCTATGGTAGAAAACCAGACAGGAAAAAGAATAAAAATTCTCCGCTCAGATCAAGGGGGAGAATACGGGTTGGGAGAATTCATGAATTTCTGCAAGCAGCATGGGATTATTCAACAGTTCACAGTGCCCCACACTCCTCAGCAGAATGGAGTGGCAGAACGAAAGAACAGAACTCTTGTGGAGTGCGCAAGGAGCATGCTTCAAGGTAAGGGTCTATCAAATGGTTTTTGGGCAGAAGCTATTAACACTGCTGTCTACTTAAAAAATAGGAGTCCTACTAAACGTCTAGGCTTCAAAACCCCTTTTGAAGCATTGTTTGGACTCAAACCAGCAGTGAGTCATTTAAGAATATTTGGGTCAAAAGCTTATGCTCATATACCTAAGGCAGATAGGAAGAAGTTAGATCCAAAAGCCTTGAAATGTATCTTTGTTGGATATGGCACTGAGTTCAAGGCATATAAGTTATTTAATCCTGTGACTCATAAGGTTTTTGCAAGCCGAGATGTCATATTTCATGAACAGGTTGAAGAAGGAAAGGATGACTCTAACAGTGATTGGCACATTCCATTGCTAATGGAAGAAAACAGTGAGGATGATGAAGTGCAGGAGCAGAAACAAGAAGAAGAAGTAACAGGTAATGTAATCAATGATGCAAGCCCGGAGAAGGCTGAAATAGACAGATTTGAGGTAAGTCCCCTACCAAGGAGATCGAGTAGGAAGACTCAATTACCATCTAAATTGAAAGACTATGCATTAATGTCAAAGATTTTAAACATTGTAGAACCTGCAAATTATGAGGAAGCAAGTAAATTTGATGAATGGAGGGCTGCAATGCATGAGGAAATAGAATCAATAAACAGAAACCATACTTGGGATTTGGTTGAATTGCTTGAAGGTAAAACCCCCATAGGATGCAAATGGTTGTACAAACCTAAAATAAATGCAGATGGGAGTATAGAAAAACTTAAAGCTAGACTGGTAGCAAAGGGTTACTCACAGCAAGAGGGAATAGATTTCAATGACACCTTTGCTCCTGTAGCCAAATTAAACACCATTAGAATGCTAATTTCCTTAGCAACAAAACATAAATGGCAGCTACACCAGCTAGATGTTAAGTCTGCATTTCTGAATGGTGACTTGAAAGAAGAAATTTATTTAGTTCAGCCTGAAGATTTTGTGAAAAAGGGGCAGGAACATCTTGTTTGTAAATTGAAAAATGCACTTTATGGTTTAAAACAAGCACCCAGGTCGTGGTATGAGAAGATTGACTCATTTTTTGTACAGCATGGCTTTCATAGGAGCTTGAATGATCCAAATCTATATACCAAGTTTAATAAACAGAGGCAAATTATTTTGATTTCTTTGTATGTAGATGATATGATCATAACAGGGGATGCTAACAATCTGATCAAAGAAATCAAACAGCAGATGTCACAAGTGTTTGAGATGAAAGATCTCGGAAATCTACATTACTGCTTGGGATTGGAGGTATGGAGAGATTATGGACAGACTTTTCTTACACAAGGGAAGTATGCCAGAAGCTTGTTGGAAAGGTTCAGAATGGAGCAGTGCAGATCAGCAGCAACACCATTGCAGCAGAACTTAAAGTTGAGCAGTGATGATGGTACTAAAAAGGTGGATGCCACTATGTATAGACAGCTAGTTGGCAGTTTGATATATCTCACTACAACTAGACCAGATTTGGCATACTCTGTTAGTACGTTGAGCCAGTTCATGTCAAAACCACTCGAAAGTCACTGGGTCGCAGCAAAAAGTGTGTTGAGGTATCTTAGTGGTACTAGTAATTATGGTATTTTGTACACTGACACTTCTGATGTTACTCTAGTAGGTTTTTCAGATTCAGATTGGGCAGGTAACTTGGATGATCGAAGGTCTATCACAGGTTACGCTTTCAGCATTGGATCCGGGGTCATACCATGGAGCAGCAAAAATCAAAGCACTGTAGCCTTATCTTCATGTGAAGCTGAGTACCAAGCACTGTGTGCAGCCACATGTGAAGCTATCTGGTTGAGAAGACTTCTCAATGATGCAGGAGAAGAACAGAAAGAATCAACTATCATCAAAACTGACAACCAGAGTACCATGAAGCTTGCATACAATCCAGTCTTTCATAAAAATACCAAGCACATCGACACTTAGTTCCATTTTGTTCGAGAGAAACTACATTCAAAAGAGATATTTGTTGAATATTGTAAAACTAGTGACAATATGGCTGATATATTTACTAAGCCTCTTGGGCGTGTAAAGTTTGAATTATTTAGAAGGATGCTAGGAGTTCAGGATAATCCTTTCTCCATTAAGGGGGGGAGTTGAAAATAATTAATATTATTTTATATTAATGGATAAATGGTTACACAAGTTGTAATGTATCTCCTTAGTTTAGGATTAGTTCCTACAATTTAGGAGTTTGTTTGCAACTTCCTAATTCCTAGTGTTGTACTTAATGATGTAATTCCTCATTCATGAATGTAGAGTAAACTCAGAGTGTTCTCTCAGTTTGAGTGCAGTCTCCAGGTGCAGTACTCACCTGTGAGCTGCTACTCCTTCTTTTTCAATTCAGTGTCATTTTTATCTGAAAATCAAAATCAAAATAAGATTCCTAATTAAATTATAAAATTCCAAATCACACCAACATTTTTGCTAAAATTTTGACACTGTAGATTATAAATATCAGAATGCACTCAGAACCGTGGGTGATAACAGTTTCAAGATTTTCTTCTATCTCGTTGGTTTGAACTTTGCATGCAAGAAACTTGATCATGGAAAGGCTAATTTTTTGGTCCAAGAAATCATATCATATATGAGAATTCCATAAAAATTATCTCTCCTTATATCATTTCTTCACTCATGCATCATCATGTTCCCTGTGATTGAAGGAACATGAAAATTATCATAAAATTCAAATACTTCCGAAACTAGATTATTATGTGGCGAGCTATTACATAATTAGGATATATAAAGACTTACTTCATGATACATTTCACCTTGTTTCCCAAAACAATTAAATCATCAAAATTAACTAGATTTTAATTTTATTAATATATTAGGTAAACATATATCCATTGAACATTTCCAAAAAACAATAAAAATAAATAAACTCAAATGAAATATATGTATATACTTATTACGCTAAGGTGTTCCTCTTTGAGAAAAACTCCCCCAGTTTCCGCTCTACATCGCCAGATCAAATGTTAGAAAATTGAAGAGTAGTGTGTCATCATATTGGTACTAAGTAACATTGATTTGTACATATTTCAAATACCCTTGTCGATTGGGCCTATCAATCGCTGAAATTCCACCTGTTTCACATGAAAAATGATACATTGGCAGTCAGGTTTTGCACATGAAACATAAATACCAACATGTGTATAAGATATAAGTAACAAAATTACCTTATAGATCTTGCCTGGTTCATAGAGAAGTACTTATCATAATAATCATCTAGACCATATAGAAGAGTCCCTTTTTCCTTACCTTTAGAATTTTAATAATGCAATATCGCCACACCCATGACGTTGGACCAAATAGTTGTATTAACAAAGGGAGCACTTCCCACCATGTCATTATCATTGCTTGCATTTTGGTCCATGATTACTAGGAATGAGTATGAATAACCAACATGAATATCCAAGTTCATTTAATTTTGTAACCAATCTACACCATATAAACCATATATTTCATTCAAATAAGTATGGTCCAATGCCAAAACCAAAGTCTAGTTATGTGAGGTCAAACTAACTCACTCAAATTCATTGGACGCAAAACTCTAAGGAATATTTTTTTTTTCACAGTGATATTACTTTGATTTTTGTATGCTTCTTGACTGCAAAAACTGATGATTTCAAAGGTCCACAATGGAATCTTTAATTTTTCTTTAGCTCAAATCACTTGAAGCAAAATTATTAGGAAGCATTATTTTATTGTTCCATCACCAATTTCTTCTAATCCTAACACTTGAAAATACAAAAACCAATGATATTAGTGCATGAAATGATATTCAAAACCTCGATTTTGAAGGCTTCTATGACACATTTTTACTTTTTTACTGCAAAAAATTATGATTTCAAAGGTGCAAAAAGTTATGATTTCAAAGGTCCACAATGGAAGCTTTAATTTGTGTTGATTTCAAATCACTTGAAGCAAAATTTTCAAGTATTATTTTATTTTTCCCCAATTGCTTCGAATCCTAATGCTTATTAAATTATCGGCTTAAAGTTTAAATTTTTTTTTTTTTAATTTGATTTGTAATCGGGCTTGTTTGCATAAATGTTGATTGTTTTACATTCTCATCCATGCATGATACTTTACCTGTTTTCTTATTAAGATATAAGCTTTAGAAGTTTTCATTTATTTCAAATATTTATTTTTTACAATAGGGTGATGTTGCTATTGTTTAAATGGTTCTATCTCTTGGGAAGTGGGACACTACTACCGATTTTAATTAAAGTGTCCCTATCTCCCATCTCCCTATAGAGTACTCTGGTCACGTCTTCTTTCTTCTATGCTATCGGTTCTTATGCTACCACATTACGACGTTTCCTTTGCAACATCTAGTGGAATTGCTAGTTATATAAAATGAAAATAACCTTTAAAAAATCAATTCTATTTCATTTAGATATATTGACAAAATATCTAGATACTTAGAAAAAAAATAGATAATGAAAAATCACTCATGATCCATAGTCTATAATCCAAACTAGCAATGATGAATAATTTGAGCTAAAAAAATTCTTGTGAAAGGAAATATTTTTCTAAGAGTACTAAAAATACAAAACCATGAATGACATAGTTTCAATCATTACACAAAGTTTACATAACATAAATTTAGGACAAGAGCAAAAATGTATACATGAAGTTCAATTTTGCATTTAGGTACAACACACTTATGAAAGAGAATATGTTAAATGTGGGACTACATCATTATGTTGGCCTAGCTAATATTTTGGAAGAAATGTTTAATTTTTAGAAGCACCAAGGTCACAATTTTAACAATTTTGTTTGTTTATTTAACTTAGACATTGGATTATAATTGGCATTATTTCGATGATGCATTGCTTATGCATTTAGTCCACATGTTCAAGAAATACTACATCTAAATAAGACACGAAAAAATTATGATACAAAATATATATTAAGCTAGACATATTTGAATATAACATAAATCATAAAAAAATTACTATAGAGAAAAGACTAGAAAGTCATGTTGAAGCTATTAAAAGAAAATGGTCCATTACAACAAAATTGATTGTGTATATGATAACAAATTTTAGCAAAAAGAGAAGTTGAAAGTGATTTAAATCAAAGCTCTTAGTCATTAGTCAACCTAAAACTATAACTCATCTACAAATGCCTTAAAGACATAGTGTATCTTAACTTTCATGTAAGAGTCGTGCATTTAAAATACATATTAATATCATTTTAAATATGAAATTTTCAAAACAAATATTTTTACTAAAAATTTAAATAAGTAGACAAAATTATAATATCAATATAAATTAAAACAACACTAGTATCATTTCTTATAGTTTTATCTTCAAATTTAATAGCCACAATTATAAACAAACAAGCCTGGTTATGGTTATGGTTAACCCTTTAAAAGACCCAAAATACTTTCAAAATCTTTATTAAAGTTCAAAATTGGCTTTATGGCTAAATAATCATAATCATCGTGGCTGGGCTTTAGATATAAATAAACCTTATAAAAAATAAGGCCTAATGGTCATAATCACTACAGCTGAGCACATTAAGAAAACCAACGCATATATAATATATTAGAATTCAAATGTATATATAATATAGCGATCACACAACCTACTTCATCTTCTAAGACTGTTTCTAGGAAATTACTTAAATGCCATCAACTCGAAACTCCTGAAATGTGTATTTATTCCAACATACATTCCGCTCAAGACTCTCTACATATTTCTCTTTCGTTCAAAAAGTTGTCTCTCGAAAGTTTTAGCGACATGCTTCCTTCTATTTCTTTCGAGATTTTATTCATCATGAGATAGCCGAATGTCCATATGTACTTCCCACTTGTCTATGAAGCTATGAAGCAATGTCCATATGTACTTCCCACTTCCCACTTGTCTACGAAGCAATGTCCATATGTACTTTCCACTTGTCTATGAAGCACTCTCTGGGCCCCACTTTCCACGTCCTCTTGCAAATTACTACAACTACTCCTTGAAATGATGTCACAAACCACAACAATTCACATGTCAATCGATCTACCAGTATACACGTGACATTTGTCTACTCCACATTCTCTCAATACGCATGCATGGCATGTATTTTGATTCAAAGTTCATGTCTATCACTTTACTTTGCACAAATTTTTCTTTCTCATAATTCGTTACAATTCCCGTTTCAGAAAGTTCTCTCTCGGAAATTTTAGTGACAGGTCGCCTCTATTTCTTCTGAGATTTTATTCGTGAGATAGCCCATTATTTATATGTCTCACTAGCTGATCACTTTCCACTCTATGTGAGATAGCCCATTATTTATATGTCTCACTAGCTGATCACTTTCCACTCTATGGTCCCCATCTTCCATGTCATTTCCGATATATTATATCACAAATTACTGTAGCTACTCCTTTGCTTTAATCTCGCATTGGTTTCTTTCAAAATGATGTCACAAACCAAAAATACCGACATGTAGATCGAGCTACCGTTTTGCGCATGAAATCTCTTTACTCCTCGTTGGAAACTCAATAGGTGTGCCTTTTGATTTGAAATTCACGTCTTATCACTTTAATATGAATTTACTCTGCATGTATTAAATAGTTGTTCAACGTTATTGCAAATAAATTGAAATCATATGCCTTATGTGAATTCTTATTACCTTATTTGTGTGTGCAACAAGCTAATTCTGCGATTCCTTTCAAGTCTCGAAATCAATTTAACTCGACAACCCATATTAATTCATCTAATAGGGGAAGACCTCGAAGAAATCTATCTATACAAAAACCCGTTGGATGAACTATGGAAGATGTTGGGGATAAAAACCCTAATGCCTTCCTTTTTTTCCTATACAGCCATATCCATATCCAAGGAAGTAGGTGCTTTGACTTGGGAGCAAATTTATACTCTTATGGAGGAATAATTGGTAGATGCAAAAGAAGAAGAAACATGTGCTATAGTCCTAGATGAAGAACAAGGGGGCAAAAACAAACAAGAGCCCACACTAATGGATGTGGCCACCTCTTAATTACATAAAGTTAGTGCCAGAGCAAGAATCATGCCTTACATATATGATATGATGGGTTGTGGAGCACATTGACACCACAAAAAAACAAATTATCAGTCCTTGTGACACAATGGTTTGTTCTTTCCAGCCATCAGACATTTAGGGAATGTTAAAACTATCAAATCCTAATTTAAATATGACCTTGTTTTCGTTTAGAGTTTTGTTAAATAATAATGCATAGAGGCCGACAAATATTTTTCTTCTTTGATAAAGGAACGAAGAAGAGAGCCTAGTAAATACAAGGAAGAGTCTAGTCACCAGTATACCATTTCCTCTATATAAATAATGTTTTAAATATGTTGTTGCCATGTTTTGTAGACTCTATGGCTTAAATAATGCCTCAAATTCCCCCCTATATTGGGTCCCTCTCTTCCAAAGAATTACAGAAAGCACATAGAAGACACAAGTTTCAATTGGGCCAAAATTTTATCGAATATAATTTCTCAACATGTCCTCAATTTTTTAAAAGACCAAACCACTACATATAACCCCATTTTTTATGTCTACATAATAATAGATGTCATATGTATTACTAATTCCTTTTCAACAATTGGCTAGAAATGGACACCTGCAAAGTATCTTTCTATTCATATTTACCATAGCCAATTATGGGAGGAAAATTATTATGAGTATTTTTACCAAATATGCCATAATATCATCATTCCATTCTATTAGTCCCTATTTAACATGAAACCACCTAGAATGTCACAAGTTGCCATGGATTGTCTATAAATAATTAATGATTGGTATACAAAGGAAAACTTCACGTATATAAGGGAAATTGGTTGTCTTATCCCTCCTCACATTCTGCCCCTTTATATACCAGACACGATTTTATGCAATGAGTTAACTTATTAGAGAGTGAGCACTAGGATTTCTCTTGAGTTAAAAAGGTCATAAAAAAGAGTATGGCCTAGATTCCCAATTTAGATTGGAAATTATTCTCTTGTGAACTTTCAACATGCTGAAAAGGAACTTATTCATTTTAATGATTTGAATACAGCCATCATTCCTATGAAACTTCACGATACACATAGAGTGATTGAAAAGGTTACTACTAATGTTGGTATTAAGAAATGTGTATATCAGGATTCCATGTATGGTGATATATTTAAAGGGACTCCAAGTTATTAAGAAGTGTGGAAAAGGGCCAAAGAGCTACCTCCAAATTATTATTCAGATTTTATAGCTTTCATAGATAATAGAAGGTCTACATTTCCACCATGTCTACAATAAACAACTAGAGAACCAATTATGAAAAATTCCTCTATCTTTCAACTCAAGGCATCTCCCCTAAAAAATAAATACTACAAGAAACTTCTCCTAAAAACATGCTAGCAAAGGGGACTCCATCACAGGAAAACATAAAAAAAGCGGCCCCTTTACAAAATAAATCACTTATAAATAAAAGCAAAGAAGTTCTCGTTGATATTCCTAAGAAAGGTCCTGCTAAATAAATATTGTTTAAGAAGATTGTGGGTACTAAAATGATTAAGGATTCCCACATATTTGAAATCATAAGTTCAGAACGTGTCAAAAAGATGGGCAATGAACAAGTTGAGACAAAGTTTCTTGGTAAGGATACTGGGATGCAATAAATGGAGTTATCTCCAATGACAATTTCAAAAACTACTCTCTCATATCCTAATTTGATTGTTAAGACACCTATCAGTGTATTTCATGCTTCTAAGCAGATTCCAAAAGTTCCTTTTGTGTCTGCATTTGAGATAGCTTCCAATTGAAGTCCATTATATAGCCCTAAACACAAATTTGTATTGAAGAGAAGCATAAAAAATAGAAAGATAATTGAAACAGAGGTCTTGTCAACAACTATTAATTCAACAACATGAATTAGTTTGGGAATCATCTTCCACAACACCTAATGAAGAATTTGAAGAACTGCCTCAATATGCAGGAGCTTATGTTAATTATAACAAATAAGGCGACAAACAATGAATGAAACAAAAATACTTGAAAATCCACCAACTAGAGCAGTATTGTAAATAGACTAAAGTTGAAAGTAATATGATGCAGGGTTATGGCTAACCTTGCTTTTACCCCAGTACTATACTCATAACATAGTATACACTTTGAATTTGACACATTCGAATAGGTTCACAATATTGCTAAGAACCTTTTAAAAAAACTACTTTAATCTTTAAAAAAAAAATTGTTTCAGTTTTAGTACCAAAAAAACTGCGCGCGCTGCTCCCCATCGTGCCCTGAAGCTAGGGTTCCTGGAGTCCTCTGCGCCGCCCTGGCTGCTGCGCTCCTGCGCGCAGCTCTGCTCCCTCTCCCTGCTGCTCGATGGGGTCGCCTGGGGGCTCTGCCCCCCCTCCTGTTCCACCTGAAGTCACTGCTTTCCGAACATTGATAGCTGCCGGATCGAAACGCCCCCCTTCAGCCATTCAACAGAAATTCATAAAAAAAATGGATTCGATCCCTGCTGTTGCTTTGCCTGAGGAAGATACATGTAAAGCAGCGCTCAACCTGGCAGAAAGGGGCCTCATCGGCCAGTTTATGGGTCTTTGGCCGTCCCCCAAATCCGTGGAGGATTGGTCACAAAGAAACTGGAAACCCTTGATAAAAGACGACGTCAAGAGTTACTTCGTGGGTAAAGGGTTCTTCGTTTTCGTCTTCGAAAATCCAGAAGACAGAAGTTTAATCTTCAGAAATGGCCCCTACTTCATGGGGCCGCAAGGCTTGTATTTAAACAAGTGGTCTCCGGATTTTGATCCCACACAGGACGTTCCATCAGCTGTGCCGGTGTGGGTGAGACTACCACATCTGCCTCTCCACTGCTGGAACCAAAAATCACTTCAAGTCATCGGGAATGCCCTAGGCAAATACATTGATCAAGCAGTTAGAAAAGACCAGTACTCTTGCGCCCGAATATGTGTCGAAGTTGATCTCGAAGAAGGACTGCCTGAAGCGATCAAGCTCACGGTAGCAGGATGGACACATGTCCAAGAACTCGACTACGAACAACTTCCCTTTAAATGTCAACATTGCCACGGACATGGGCACTTTGCAAAGCATTGTAAGAAGCGAGCAGAGGAGCAAATGGACAAACATAGCAGGGAGCAATGGACACTAGTCCAGAGAGCTGGCCATGCAAAAAAAGATGCAGGAAAAAGCGCCGCAGTAGGAGCTAGGAACATCCCCACACCCACTCAGGAGACTGAGGAAAACTTAAAAGAAACTGAGGGAGCACATATTGACCCATCAACCGCTGCTCAAGAAAATGAGAATCAAAGAGAAGTATCTCCTCCAAGCAAAGAGGGTGGGGTTGCCAATCAATCTGAAGTTCCTCAAGGTAGCCCCCCCAACCCTACCTATGCAGAAGTCACAAAGAAAAAGGCAGCAGAAAGCTCAGACTCCTCAGAAGAAGAAATCTATGAACGTCCATCAAAAAGAGCTGGAAGGAAATCCCGCAAGGAACAGAGAGAAGAAGAAGCTGAAAGGCTTAAGACACAAGGAAGCCAGTCCACGATAGAAATGTCGATTGGAAGAAATAGCAGGTCCAGGCCACACAAGGGTGGCACCACTCCTCTCTCAGGTAAATAATGAAGCTAGTCTCTTGGAATTGCAGAGGACTGGGGAACCACGCAAAAATAGAAGAAGTAAAGGATTTATCGAAATTGGAACCTGCAGATATCCTCATGCTCCAAGAGACAAAGATAGCAGGGCAAGCTCTGCTAGAAATCAGTAAGACAAAATGGAAAAAAAGTGCAGGCAAAGCGGTCAGTGCGAGGGGATCATCGGGTGGCCTGGAAACTCTTTGGTCCGAAGATAAACTCCAGCTGATCAAATCTTATGAGACCCAACACTGGATCTACACGGAAATCTGCCATATCGCAAGTAAGTTGAAAATTTCTCTTGTCAATATTTATGTCCCTGTCATTTATGCAGAAAAAAGAGAATGCTGGAACTCTCTGATTACCTTTTTAGAACAAGAATCCCCCAACAATATCATTCTTGCTGGGGATCTCAACATTGTTCTGAAAGCCAAAGAGAAAAGAGGTGGATCCAATTCCAAAGATCACATGGTTGCCATAGTTGAAGAGCTTGCACAGCAATGGGATCTATTAGACCTTAACCCAACTCAAGGCCTCTTCACTTGGTCTAATAATCGATCTGGAACAGAGCATATTTCTGCCCGGCTAGATCGATTTCTAGTCCAATCCTCTCTTCTCATGAACAAGAAGATCTTAACAACAAAAATCCTGCCCAAGCTCACCTCTGACCACAAGCCTATTCTACTCAGTATAGATGATGAAGAGGATCTGGGCCCCATCCCATTCCGCTTTTCCCCTCTATGGATTGAGAGAGCAGGTTTCTCTGAAACGGTGTTAGCTGCTTGGGCCTCCTCCATCTCAGGTTCTCCCAGCTATGTTTGGGAGCAAAAGTTGAAAGCCACCAAAAAAGCGTTGAAGGAATGGATCAAAAATCCAGCCCCCAATCCTTCTTCTCAAAGAGCTGAAGCAGTTCTGAATCTGCACATTCTTCAAAATGAAATGGAAAGAAAAAACATAAATGATGAGCTGCTGGACAAGGAAACTAAAGCCCAGAGAGCTGCCTTTCAATCCTTTAGAAAAGAGGAGGAATACTGGAGATTAAAGTCCAGAAGCCTTTGGTTAAAAGCTGGTGATCGTAACACCTCTTTTTTCCACAGACAGTATCGTTCTAGACTGTCAAGGAACCACATTGCAGAAATAAAGAACGCTGATGGTCATATTTGTAAAGGACCCCAACAAGTCAAAGAAGCAGCAGAACTGCATTTTAAAAATCTTTACAGTTTAGACATCCAATGTGAAGAAGAAGAGGAAGCAGATTTCCTCAGTCACATCCCCCCTCTCATCTCTCCGGATGACAACTCTGATCTTTGTAAACCTGTCACTGAGGAAGAAATAATCAAAGTTATCTGGTCCATGGATTCAGATAAGGCCCCAGGACCCGATGGTTTCACAATTCATTTCTACAAAGCATGCTGGGACATAATCAAACATGACCTGAAAAGGATGATTTGGGGATTCATGAAAAAAGCGAAAGTAGGGGGCAGCACCAACTCAACCTACTTAGCTCTGATCCCCAAAGATACCAATCCGGAAACCTTCACAAGATTCAGACCAATCTCGTTATGCAATGCATCCTACAAGATATTGGCAAAACTGTTGGCCAGCAGATTAAAGCCCTTTCTCCCACGACTGATCTCTAACTCCCAAGGAGGTTTTGTAGAAGGCAGACATATTTTGGATAATGTCATACAAGTGCAGGAGACCATACACTCAAGCAAGAAAAGAAAAGAGAAAGGCATGATCATAAAGCTAGACATGGCGAATGCATTTGACAGAGTCAATAGAACTTTCCTCAGCAAAGTATTGCTCTCCTTTGGATTTGCTCCTCAGTTTGTAAATCTCATCAAAGCATGCACGGACAACCCATGGATTGCCCCTCTCATTAATGGCAGGCCAACCAGCTTCTTCCAAGCTAGGAGAGGCATCAGGCAGGGATGCCCGCTCTCCCCCTTCTTATATATTTTAATGGCTGAAACTCTAAGTAGAAAACTCGAAGCAGAAAGAAGGGCAGGCACTCTCCCGGGTCTCAAACCCACCAGCAGAGTTAACTCCCTGAACCATGCTCTCTTTGCAGATGACTCGATTCTATTGGGAGGAGCCTCTTCCAGAATTGCCAAGGCCTTCGACTCAGTCATCAGAAACTACTGCAAAGTTTCGGGAGCCCAAGTTAATGAAAGGAAAAGTGAAGTATTTAGCTGGAACACTGGTCAGCAGGAGCTCAACAACATAGATAATATACTTGGTTTCAAAGGGTATTCCCAATGGGACAAGATTAAATACCTTGGGCTTCCCATTATCTCTGGAATGAACAGGAGGTCGCTCTGGAGTGACATTATCTGCAAGCTCAAAACAAAAATTTCTTCATGGGGAGGTTTCTGGCTTACAAAAGGAGGAAAGGTCATCTTGATAAAATCTCAATTGTCTGCCTTGCCAATCTATCAAGCTGCGTTCTTGCTCGCCCCTAAGATTGTAATGGAACAGATCTCCACTCTCATACGAAACTTCCTCTGGCAAGGAGGGAAGGGAAATGAAAAGAAACTCCACCTGGTCAATTGGGACCTTGTTAAAAATCCAAGAGATGAGGGCGGATTGCAAATTCGGGACCCCTCACTGGTCAACCAAGCTCTTGGCTGCAAAATCGTGTGGAAAATGCTCAAAGAGCCACTGCACCCTGTCAGCGCTCTGTTGAGAGCTAAATATACATCTAAGGCAGCGTTTAGAAACATACAGTTGGACTACACAGCAAACAGCACGCTGCTGTGGAAGCTTTGTTATAAGAGCAGCAAAGTTTTCAAACGATTTGCGTTCAGGATCCCAGGGAATGGGAAAGAAACAAATCTTTGGCACGACAGCATTATGGGGAGAGAGCCTTTGAACGTTCATGAGGAAATCGCTGATTTGAAAGAATGGTTAATCACTGAAGGCAAGAACAGAGTATGTGATATCACGTCATGGGACGCCCGTGGAGAGTGGGCCGGTTGGGTAATCGACTCCCCTATTCGGCTGCAAACTCAACGCAACAGATTGATAGATCTTCTGGAAGGCGCAGCACCAATACACAGCACCATGAAGGATCGATGGGGATGGGGTATTTCTGGGGAATACTCAACTTCTGCTGGTTACAAAGCCTTCCAAACCTCTAGGAACAACAAGCACAGCAAAGAATTCTGGAAAAATGTATGGGAGCCTCTGGCACTCCCAAAAGTAAATTTTTTTTTCTGGACATTGGTCCACAATAAGATCTTAACGGGGGACAATATGGCAAAAATAAATTTCGCCGGCCCTTACAGGTGCGCTCTCTGCAGGAGCAACAATGAAACCTCACAGCATCTTTTTATTGACTGTCTATTTGCCAAGGCAGTATGGGAACTTATGCTTCAGGATTTTCAAATGAATCCGCCCTCACATAACTCTGTTTCGGAGCTGTTTGCAGATTGGAGGCATTTCTACCCTCATAGTATCCCTCAAAAGTCCTTTTGGCGCAAAGTCTGGAATGCCTTCCCCAAGTTTGTGTGTTGGCAGATTTGGATTGCGCGTAACCTGAAGATTTTTAATGATCTGTCTCAAACTCCATTGCAGGTTGCTGCAAAAGCCAGAACATTCCTTTTGGAAGCAGCCCAACAGCAGTACTATAAAGAGGATACTTCGCTACAGCCCATCGAAAAGAGGTGGCTAGAGTCTCTGGACCCCCATCGCAGAAAGTTCCTCCTTCCTCCTCAAACTTCTTCCCCCTCTTGGAGAAAGAGAGACCCTGATGCTACATTTCAGCAATGGTGGAGAGCGCAAAAGACAAATTCCATCTTCTTCGACGGGGCGTCCAAAGGGAACCCTGGTCCTTCCGGTGCCGGTGGGATCATCTATTCCCCAAATGGCGCCTCCCGGGACTCTTTCTACTGGGGTCTCGGTCAGAAAACTAATAATCAAGCAGAGCTGCTAAGCCTCCTCAAAGCCTGTCAAATTGCAAGGGAAAAAGGGATCAAAGACATTCAGATTTTCGGTGACTCGGAGATCCTCATCAAAAATCTGAACATGGAAGAGAATTTCAGAAATGCTGGCCTAAACAGGATACTGGAAAGACTGAAAAGGGTACTCACAGCTTTCAATTCTTATAAATGTTACCACATCCTCAGAAGCTCAAACAGCGAAGCAGACTTGATGGCCAACAAAGGGAGCGCAACGCAGAAAGGACTACTCTTCATAAACGAAGAAAGAAATGTTGAAATGCCTTGTTAAAGGATAGTTTTAAAAATCAGCTGCTATTGAAACTCTAAGATATACACGGGGTCGTTAAGGCACAGCCCTGCCCTCTCCTTTTCTTATCAATAAAAATCTCATACCCGTTAAAGTTAAAAAAAAAAAAAAAAAAATTGTTTCATGGAAGCTCCCTTCAATCCAACCTTACACCAAAATTATATCAAAAAGAAAATAATCTTGAACTTCTACATGGGATAAACATCGAAACCAGGCTTTGTGGGACTCCGGGTTAAAACCAAAGTAATCCTTCATAATAAGTGCATTTGACATTAAACGTTTATACTTACTTTATCGCCTTTTGCAATACCAAATGGCACATCGCAGATTTATATCGCAAATATCCATCACATCACAAATCTATGTCACATCACAATATTACACTATTACACCATATTCAAAACGTATATCCTTTAACCTAGTGTGATATACGATGGTGATGTTGCATCACAATATCACAACCCAAGCAATATCGCATTTTGCAAAATCGAGCCCATCGTAGATCGCAAACTTTAGCTCTTTCTACCAAACACGATATGGATGGAACCATATGCCAACACGTGGCTCCTCATTTCTCCCACCTCATCTTTGTGATGTGATCTTGACCGTCAATCTCCGCTTCATCTCTGCAATATGATCCTAACCATCCATCGCTCTTACTTCAATTCTGTGATTTGATCTCCATTTTCCATCTTCAAGCTTCATGCTTTCTCTGGAATTTAAAGGAAATTCATGGTTTCGGCCTTCAGGAAAATATGTTGGTTTTAATCCTGTGATTACTTCACGATCTTAAAATGTTGCGATCTTGAAACATCACAACTTTACGCCATTCACAGCTCAACATGAGCTTGATTTAATTACACAGGCTCGACACAACGCTCCTTTAACGCATAAATGAACTCTTTTGATTACACAGGTTCTACATATTAACTTCACAATGCTCCATAGCGTTAAAACCCTCCTGAGATTTATTCTGGTTATTCAATCATATCCAGAAATGATTCCCGTCACTTCTCTGCTTAATTTAATTCCTCCTTTCTGCAATAAATCGGATAGTACAACTATCTATGCATGCCTAGATTTCTTGAAACACACAGGTAAAGGAAATTTAAAATGCAAGAATGTTTTATTACATTCAATTAAAAATACTATACATACAAATTATGTCGATCCTTTTTTCCACCTATTCGATCTAGGGCCTAATTTTATTTAAAAATGGCCTTCTCTCATCCCTCTCTCTGCCCATAGACTTAAAATCAAATCTCCTCTATTACCTATCTAATAATATGGTCCCATGATGGCTTTGAGGCTTAAAAATATACACAAAAGGTTTTGCAACCAATTCTAGTTCAGATCCTCAATCTTCTCAACCAAATCCTAAGAATCCTCTAAATCCACAAAATCAACAACTAATTCCTAAGTCTAGGATTCACAATCCCTATGAGATCTCAACTAGCTTAAATCTCTCATGTTCTCCTACATTTGAGAACATCTACAAATATGCCTCACAATAATTAATTAAATCCTGTTCTAAATGTCTCACATAAAATCCACTCAAAACATTGAAAATTACATTAATTAAATACTTAGGGAACCAACTCCCTTGAAAATATAAGACCCCCTAGATTCTACTAAATGTACAAAATTTGGAACCATGATGCTCTTACATCAGAATTCCAAGGTAGAAAAAATTCATGATCTCTAGATCACGTGTCTTCAATACTGATGGAATTCCTCTTGGATACCAAAATTTGTTTGGTAGGTTGTCTTTGGCTGCCTCTCTTCCTTTGTGATGTTTGGCTGTTGTTGTTGTTGTCGTTTGTTGATGTTCTCCAGGTCTCCACACTTTATGTTGTATTTCCCCACTAGATATGCTTTCATAGTCTGTTGTTGTCTTTTCCTTGTTGTTACTGCTTTTATTTCTTGCTGTTGTATTCTTCTGAGACACTTTCATCATCAACCTTATTATTCTTTCAATATCCATTTCCACTTTATCTTCTGACTAGTACTCACTCTGCCATCTGTTGCTGCACTCCGTCCATTTATCTTCAAACTGTTGATTACCTTCTTTAGGTTTTTCTGCTTCAACTTCTGCTATTACTCTTGAGGTTACTCCAGATATTGCTATAGATTGTTTCTATTTCTCTTAATATTACTCTAGATATTGCTGCCACCCAAAATTCCTGAATATCCTTGAAGATATCTCCCTCTGCAATATCCAATTGATGCTCCTTGTCTGCAAATTTACTTTCAAAAAGTAAACTGCTCTTCAATTCCCTGACTGCAGTAACATTTTTACTCACACTGCTCTGTATATTATTTAACATAATATAGTTTAACAAACTAATATATGTTTTTGTCTTAGCCAAAACTTGAGACATTCTTCTAACAATGTTTGCAATCCCTTTCTCATGCTTAGATGCTTCCAGTAAACAGTTCAGCATCTCACTTTCTATTTGATTCCTTTCAAACACCTCATCACTATGTCGCTTATCAATTCCAGCATAAATCTCCTCCTTTTCCTTGATAACATCCCATATATGTCATTTAGCTCCTTGACTAATCCTCATTGTCATTTCAGCCTCCTTCAATTCTAAGAATGATTCTTCTTTAGCATGAGACATATCTGTCCCATCTTCCTCTTCATTACTATTCTTTTCTTTGTCACTATTATGTGACACTTCCATCTGTCCTTCTGGGTTGACTGAATCTTCCTCATTAACATCTCTACCTATGCATCCCTCAAGAAACCTCATTTCTTCATCAATATTACTAAAACTTAAATCATTTACCTGAGGTCTCAATCTATGGTTTGACTTAGACTCCATTAACATATTTTATAATAGTAAAATCTATTAGTTAGCTTCCTCAAGCGTTAAATTTGTATGCTTGATATATTCCTTCTCTTCTACTTGCTTTTGGCTACCCATATAAGCAAAAATCCCTCTGCTTACAGATCTAGAAGTATGTTGAAAAGAAATATTTTCCTCTAACTGTGTATGAGATTCCTCATGAGACCGAACTGTTTCATCCTTCTTCTTTAAAACATAATTCAGATTTTGTCTCTCCTCTTTCTCTTCTTTGACAATACCCAAAGATTTTCCATCATCATGTATTACACCTGCAAACATGCACAAATTTTTAATTTCAAAATCATAAGGTTCAGTAACCTAAACTGATGTTTCAGACATCATTTCTCCATCTTCAAGTTCATAAGGAACTTCTTCTTTTCCAGCAACTTTGTTTTGTTGTAGCTCAACTCCTTTGAGCTTCTCCAACCTCAATTGAACATCCATTATCTACTCAAGCTTCCTAAGATCCTCTATTAACTGAGTATTCACCTGATGCTCTCTCTTTTCTTGTAGCCTGTGCCATTTCACATTCTTTCTTATTGTATAACAATACCTCTGGTCATTTTTACTTCTTTGTAGCAACTCCATTAACAAACTAAGATGGATTCTTATCTTTGCCTTTTCTCTATCATACTCTTCATCATTCATATTCCTTCCCATGTCATTTTCTTTGGCATCTTTTTGTTGGAAATGTTGTCATTGATGGCAAAGGAGATGGCAAAGGAAGAACACCTGAGGCAGCAACAAGGAAAAGGAGATGGAAAAGGAAGAACACCTGAGGCAACAACAAGGCAAAGGAGATGGCAAAGGAAGAACACCTGAGGCAGCAACAAGGCAAAGGAGATGGCAAAGGAAGAACACCTGAGGCAGCAAAAGGAGAATTAAGGAGTAGCATCAGTCAAGGAGCAGATGAAACAAAGAGAGCGTAAGACAAGTAGCTGAGGAATGAGACAGAGTGATGAGGAAGAACACCTGAGGCAGCAAAAGGAGAATTAAGGAGTAGCATCAGTCAAGGAGCAGATGAAACAAAGAGAGCATAAGACAAGTAGCTGAGGAATGAGATAGAGTGATGAGGAACAATTATTCTAGTGGGAAGACTGTGAAGCACTGTTGGGGAGAATACATCAATTCATTCTGCAGAATTAAATCAAGATGAGGAACAAAACTCTGGTAACGTAGCGGAGTTCGAAGTTGAGGAAAAGAACTGTTGAATTGAAGGCGTAGAAGATCGGAGCCTCATAGGATGTGCTACAAGTATAACAGGTGGAGTGGATTCTATATACGCAATAGAGAAAGGAGCACAAAGAAACTAAGACAACAGATATAGCAGAAAGGAAGAGAAAAAGAAGTAACAAAGGCAGCAAAGGAGGCAGTGTTGAAGCAGAAACAGGCAGAGGCACAGCGAAGAACAGAGGCAGGGCAGCAAAAAGAAGCAGAGGCAGAGGCAGAGTGACAGGAGCAACAGAGGCAGAGGCAGAGCCGTTATAAAATTCCAAGAATCGCCCAAGCCGGTAGATACATTCATATGCATAATTCCGGGAATCGCACACTCCAACCGACGTTATACATATAATATAACACAAACTTATTCCGGGAATTGCTTAACTCCAGCGGAAATACAATGCATATAATACAGAACCATATTCTGGGAATCGCACACTCCAACCGGCGTTATACATATAATATAACACAAACTTATTCCGGGAATCGCTTCACTCCAGCGGCAAAAATATATATAAACATATATGTGCAGTGCATCACATAAACAAAGGTCCAAGGCATTTATATTATGGAGCGCATAAAAAAAAGTTTGATAAGGTGGGACCCCTCCCCAATCGCAATCAGAGATCGCAAGGGCAGCGGAACATGAAACCAACTGAGAGTTGCGATTGCGATTGAAGCCCGGACCTGATGGGTGTATAAACGGGGGATAATACATATTTGAGTTACGGTCAAATCGCATCGGCATTGGTCAATCGCATCGGAGAACATATGAGTTGCGATTGCGATTGGAAGTCCGGACCTGATGGAGGTATGAATTGTAATTCAAACTTGTTTGAAGTCCTTTCCCAATCGCATCGGCAAAATACAATGAACAGTGCCCAATTGCAACACATATTAAAAGACTTGCGATTGCGATTGAATGGCGGACCCGATGGAATTATACAATGGATTTAATAGGTTCAATCACATCCGGGGTTTTAATCGCAATCGAAACTTTCTGATTGATCTCACGACTTGTGTAATATGTTGCGATTGAAGTGGCGGACCCGATGGCATTATACGATGGATTTAATAGGTTCAATCGCATCCGGGATCTTAATCGCAATCGAAACTTTCCGATTGATCGCACGACTTGTGTAATATGTTGCGATTGAAGTGGCGGACCCGATGGCATTATACGATGGATTTAATAGGTTCAATCGCATCCGGGATCTTAATCGCAATCGGAAATTTCCGATTGATCGCACGACTTATGTAATATGTTGCGATTGAAGTGGCGGACCCGATCCTGTTATATGCAGGAGTTAATATGTGCAAATCGCATCCGTGTTCTGATCGCAATCGGAACTTTTATACTGTGTGCCCCGATTGCATTTGTTCAAAGTTCGGACCCGATTGCACTATGAGTCATGTTTTATGTGGTCATCGCGTCCATTTGATAAATCGCAATCGCAAGTTTTGTTTGACACCACCGATCCGCCGACGGAGATGTGGGGCCGGACCCCTTCATATATTAGAGGCTGTGATTTGATTTATTGGATTGTAATATAAGACCAAAGGCTTAAGGTGGAGGGCGATTGTTTATATAAAATAATTTTTGTGAGATATATAAAACATGGTTGCGGTTGTATTAAAACATGCCGCGTGGTCTGTAGACCCACGGGCCTCAGCTTAACGGGAGGGCGATTATTAATGTAATACAATTGTAATATATGTATGTTCCGGCTTGCGGAACTCGCCACATCAACAAGACACTTGCTGCGTGTAAAGGATTGAATTACAGTCAGCAGATTCATTTATATATAAAGCGCTGGTATAAAAATAAAATAAAAATGCGGTTCATAAATTCAGGAGTTACGCAGCAGCCATAAACAGAAAGGCATACAGAGAAGAGAAAGGGACAAAGAGACAGTTAGAGAAAAGACAAATGCGCAGCAAGCCAAGAGACAAAATGAGTGAGCTGGAGTTCACATTGTAATTTGAATGTAAATTTTTTAATTGTTTTTATTGTTTGTGATGCATTGGCAAGTCTCCGGAAGAGAGCAAATATCCCACTGTAATATTAAAATAAGCACCTACAGTTACATTTTTCTGAGTAAGCTGAAAAGAGATGAGAAGGCAGAAGGCAAAGAGACATGAGTGTCCATTTCGAATTCCCAGTAGAATACAAATAGTCATGAAGCTATCTTGTATAAAAAGGGGGTAATATCCAAGAGGAGAGATTGATGAAAACAGAATGAGAAGAGGAGAGAGTGTGCAACATAATTGAAGATAGTTGAAGAAAATAAGAAAGCTGCAAGAGGTCAGAGAGTGTGAATATAGAGAATGCTGAGTATGAAGAATTGAGGAGAAAAGAAGAGAAGAAGGAAGGGCTGAGCAGATATGATGCAGGTCTGATATAAGAGTTGATGAACAACAGAAGAGAAATTAAAAAACAGAGCTGATATCCAAGGTAAATCAGCAAGTGTTTTTCTTTTGAAGGAATAAGGAAGTTGGAGCTTCCCTATCAAGTTGTAGCTTGATAGATTTCAGTTGTAGCTGACTGAGGTAGGAGCCTCCTGTAGGTTGGTGCCTGCAGAAAATAGATGGGAGTTGGTGCTTCCACATCAAGTTGTAGCTTGATAAAATGTCAGTTGTAGCTGACTGAGGTTGGAGCCTCCTGTAGGTTGGTGCCTGCAGAAAATTGATGGGAGTTGGAGCTTCCTTGCAAGTTGTAGCTTGCAGAATTGAGGATAGAGCCTCCTGTAGGTTGGTGCCTGCAGAAAACAGTGGTGAGAGGGAGTTGGAGCTTGCCTTTGCATCATAACAATAATAAGATGTGGTTTTCTCCCTTTATGGGTTTCCACTTATATCTAGTGTCTCTGTGCATGATGTTTATGTGTTGATGTGATTTATCTCATCTGCTTAATACTTGCTGCTCTCATATTCAATCTGCTATTACATTAACAAATCTGTTTGATAGTAATACTTGTTGCTCACATATTAAGTTGACCAGGAAATGAAGGTGTAAATAAGATTTAAAAGAAAAGTTTTAAAAGTCCATGTATGTGTTAAACTGATTCACCCCCCCCTCTCAGTTTAACTAAGGGTTCAACACTTTCTTTACTCTACTTCTGTAGTGGCTTCTCTCTCAACCTATGTTATCACTACTAGTAGTCATTCCTCTGTCTCTTATGAACTACATTTGCTCACTTGTGAATTGCATTAAGCCTCTCTTTCTCAGCAAGTCTCCACACCTGCTGCAAGTACCTCACCAAGCATTCTCTCCTTTGAGCTCGGTATTTTGGTAACACTATTTCTCTATCTCTGGAACCTCTATTGATAAGCGTCTTTGATCCTTGGCTTCTACAATTCTACTCTCTTCTGAGAACACTCTTTTCCTCTCTATCCAACCTTCAACTAGAACATTTAGGTTCTTTTCCACTTTCCTTCAGAGTATCCTCTTTACTCTGTCTTTAAGAATGCAACTGGTCCTTCTTCTTACAGTTCCTCTTGTTTTTCTTTTGCTGAGATATTCCCTCTTTGTATGCAACCTGAAATATGAAAACATATTCTCAAACTAGTGTTAAAATAAAAATATACCATATCACCTTCTGGATCTCTGTATGATCTTGTTCCACCATTCATCTGCACTTTGAATGGAATATTCCTTGTACCTTTACCTCTGCAAATTCTCTTCAAGAGTATCAATTACTATCCATATTCTGCCACACCTCATCTATGTGTGCCTACTGCCTGTTAGACTTAAAATCTGATCCTTCTTCCTGCAATCACAATTATATTTTTCACATACAACTTCAAGAGCATAAATCTACTCTAACTTTCTCCCAAAAGATATTTTAACCTTCTCTAATACCAAATGATGCAGGGCTATGGCTAACCCCGCCTTTACCCCAGTATTATACTCATAACATAGTATACACTCCGATTTTGGCACATTTGGATAGGTTCATAATATTTCTAAGAACCTTTAAAACAAATTCATTTCGTGAAACCTCCCTTTAATCCAACCTTATGCAAACTTATATCAAAAAGAAAAGAATCCTGAACTTCTACATGGGATAAACATCAAAACTAGGCTTTGTGGGACTCCAGGTTAAAACCAAATTAATCCTTCATAATAAGTGCATTTAACATTAAATTCTTATACTTACTTTATCACCTTTTTCAATACCAAATGCTACATCGCAGATTTATATTATAGATATCCATCGCATTGCAAATCTATGTCGCATCACAATATTACAATTTTACACCATAACACAAAATTATATCATTTAACTGAATGTGATATGTGATGGTGATTTCGCATCGCAATATCACAACCTAAGAAATATCACATTTCGTAAAATTGAGCCCATTGTAAATCGTAAACTTTAGCTCTTTCTACTGAATGCGATATGTGATGGAACCATATGCCGACACGTGGCTCCTTATTTCTCCCACCTCATATTTGCGATGTGATCTTGACCATCAATCTCCGCTTCATCTCTACGATATGAACCTAACCATCCATCACTCTTACTTCAATTCTATGATTTGATCTCCATCGCCCATCTTCAATCTTCACGGTTTCTCTAGAATTTAAAGGAAATTCATGGTTTCGGATTTCGGGAAAATATACTGGTTTTCCTCCTATGATTACTTCACGATCTTAAAATGTTTCAATCTTAAAACATCACAACTTTACGCCATTCACAGGTCAACACAAGCTTGATTTAATTACACAGGCTCGACACAACGCTCCTTTAATGCGTAAATGAACTCTATTGATTATACAGGTTCTACATATTAACTTCACAATCCTCCACATCATTAAAACCATCCTTATCTTTATTCTGGTTATTCAATCATATCCAGAAATGATTCCCATCACTTCTCCGCTTAATTTAATTCCTCCATTCTGAAAGAAATCAGATAGTACAATTATCTATGCATGCCTAGATTTCTTGAAACACATAGGTAAAGGAAATTTCGAATGCAAGAATGCTTCATTACATTCAATTAAAAATATTGTACATACAAATTATGTCGATCCTTATTTCCACCTATTCGATTCAGGGCCTCATTTTCTTTAAAAACGGCCTTCTCTCATCCATCTCTCTGCCTGTAGACTTACAATCAAATCTCCTCTATTACCTATCTAAGAATATGGTCTCATAATGCCTTTGAGGCTTAAAAATATATACAAAAGGTTCAACAACCAATTTTGGTTCAGATCCTCAGTCTTCTCAACCAAATCCTAAGAATCCTCTAAATCCACAAAACCATCAACTAATTCCTAAGTCTAGGATTCACAATCCCTATGAGATCTCAACTAGCTTAAATCTCTCATGTTCTCCTATATTCAAGAAAATTTAAAAATATGCCTCACAATATTTAATTAAATCATATTCTAAATGTCTCACATAAAATCCACTCAAAACATTGAAAGTTACATTAATTAAAAACTTAGGGAACCAAATCCCTTGAAAATATAAGACCCCCTAGATTCTACTAAATGTAAAAAATTTGAAACCATGATGCTCCTGCATCATAATCATATGAAGATTCAGTCACGAATTGAAATCAAACAAAAGGAAACTCATATGAATGATTTGATGGAACAGATAAAATTTCCAATGTAATGTAGGAATTTACAGGGTAAGTTCCTTATATAAAAAACCAAAGGTCACCGCTCACAAATAGATCACAAATTAGTACACCAGTATATCATGTGGTTAAAACCCTCGAAGAGGGAAACAGTCCATGGCCTGAGCCAATGCGGCCACTTTAGGTAATTTATTAATATACAAGAAAAGTTACATATGTTTCTCTCATAAACGTTTTTCAGACAAATGACCCTTCATGCTCTTTAAATAGAGATCATGGACCAATTGGGTGTTAAGCCATGGATCAAGTGTTGTTAATACTGAGGAGAGAGTGAACTATCGGATCACTACAAATCGTGACCATTGGACTATAAGTTACACATGTACATAGTAAAGAAACACACTTTACCTAACTCTACACTAGACAAAGTTATACTTAAATATTTCCTATATGTAGGAATATCCTAACATCCCCTCTTAAGAAAAACTTGCGATAGGATTGAAGGATTTACAAAGGTGACACAAAAGGATCCTATTTCCTACGTGTCTAAATATCCTAACATCCCCCCTTAAGAACAACTTGGGATAGGATTGAAGGATTTACAAAGGTGACACAGTAGGAGAAGGAAGGAGGCATTAGAGCATATCCCCCCTTAATGATAACTTTCCTGAACTCCAAGCAAGGATCGAATTTTGGTAAACTTCGCTTTTTTGAGAGCCTTTGTAAAGATATCGGCTACTTGATCATTGGCTATACAATACTGCACTTCAATAACATGATTATGAATGAGCTTTATAATGAAGTGTATGTGGAGCTCAATGTGTTTCATATGCTGATGTTGAACTGGATCTTTACATAGCTGAATGGCACTCTATTATCACACCAAAGTGTAGTTGGATGTTATTGATGAAGACCAAATCCAGACAAGATCTAATGAAGCCACATGGCTTCCTTGCTAGCTTCAACTGCACCACGATACGCTGCTTCTACTGAAGAAAGAGACATGAAACTTTGTTTCTTACAAGACCATGTAATAGGTCCTAAACCAAGAATGAATACATATCCTGCAGTAGACTTTCGATCATCAGGGTCACCAGCCCAATCTGAATCAGTGAAACCAATCAACAATGAGAGGCTCATGTACTATAATGAATCCTGAACTGAACTGTACCTCAAATATATCGAAGTAATGTTTTAATTGCTTTCCAGTGACTTTCATGAGGTTGGTGCATAAACCGAGCAACAGGACCAACGAAAAAATAAAGGTCAGGATGGGTATGGGTTAGATACAGAAGTTTACTAACAAGTTGACGATATAAGGTAGCATCAACTTCAGTGGTAGTACAAGTGACTAAAATCTTGACTCTAGACTGAAAGGGAGAAGGGGCTGGCTTACAATCTTCCATGTGAAAGTGGCATAGAAGTTCACAGGCATACTTGGACTAAGATAGGGTAATACCTTCTTTGGATTGCAAGACTTGAAGACCAAGGAAATAATGCAAGTGTCCTAAGTCTGTCATTTCAAACTTCTTTTTGAGGCTAGAATTCACATGGTTTATATGGTGGGGATCACTACCAGTAAGGATAAGATCATCAACATAAAGAACAAGAATGGTGAAGGAATTACCCACTTTCTTGGTGTAGACAATGTTGTCAGAATGACACCTAGAAAATCCATTATCTAATAGAAATATATCCATTTTGGCATACCAAGCCTGAGGAGCTTGTTTGAGACCATAGAGAGACTTCCTAAGTTGAAAAACAAGGCTAGATTCGTTTTGGATAAAGCCAGGGGGTTGTTCCATGTAGATTTTTTCATGCAAATCTCCATGTAAGAAAGTGGATTTAACATCCATCTGATGGACTTCCCATTTAAAGGAGGCAACAAGGGAAATAACAAGGCTGTTAGAATTCATTTTTGCAATAGGGGAGAAGGTTTCAATATAGTCAATTCCTTCAACTTGTGAAAATCCTTTAGCAACAAGACGAACTTTATGCCTATCAACTTTTCCATTGGGGCCAAACTTTGTTTTGTAAACCCATCTGCATTTGACAAGTTTTCTTCCTTTTGGAAGAGGAACAAGATCCCAACTATCGTTTTCCAATAAGGAGCAATATTCTGGATGACCGAAAGCTTCTTCAAAGGTGTCTGGATCAGGATTTTCTGGAACTTGAGCGAATAAGGAAGAGTCTCTTTCGAACTGAGAACATGTACGTCGTCGATCTGCAAGGTCACCTGTAAGAGAACCTGTTGCATCTCGAGTAGAGCAGACCCATCTTGGAAGCTGTGGAGCTGAAGTAATATCTTCAAGAGGTGGAGAAGTATTTTAATCCTCATTGTCATCATTTGAACTATAAGGAATGCTATCAAAAATAGAAGAGATAGAGAGAGGTGGCACATATGTTGAATCAGACTCACAGGCCAAAGGTGGCACACTGCCGAACTAGGTTTGCAAACCGATATATTTTCATCAAATTTTACATCTCTTCTAAGGATTATATTTTTGGATTTTGGTTGAAGATGTCTATATCCTTTGACATCTTTAGAATATCCAACAAAAATTCATTTTTCACTCTTAGGTTCTAAGGCTTTATGTTTCGCATCTGGAATATGGGCCCAAGCATCACTTACAAAAAACATGAATGTGACTTACATCTGGTTTGATTGAACTCCAAGCTTCTTCTGGAGTTACATCCTTAAAACCTTAGTATGAGTGCGATTTACTATGTAATTTGCACAATTAATTGCTTCTGCCCAAAAATTGAGACTAAGTCCTTTAGATTGAAGCATACAATTATCCATTTCTTTTAAGGTGTGATTCTTCCTTTCAACTACAACATTTTATTGTGGAGTATATGGAACAATATGTTGCAATTTAATTCCATGCTCAATGAAAAAGTTGATAAATTTGTTGTTAACATATTCTCCTCCATTGTCTGGTCTTAACTTAAGAATTTGATGTCCAGATTGTTTCTCAACAAAGGCCTTAAAGGCCAAGAACATGTTAAAAAATTCACTCTTGAGTTTTAAGAAGTATACCCAAGTGCGTCTGGAAAAATCATCAATGAAATTCAAGAAGTAATTGCAAGCAGAGAAAGAAACAACATGAAGTGGACCACATAAATCACTGTGCACAAGCTGCAAAGGGGCTGAAGCGTGCCAAGAGGCACGTTTTTCAAAAATATCCCGCTGATTTTTTCTGAGTACACATCTGGAGCAAACACCATCTCAACAAGATACCATAGGGATACCTGTCACCATAATTTATTTACATATATTTTGAAGAGAGCGATAGTTTAAGTGACCAAATCGCTCATGCCAAAGTTTTCTCACTTCATCATTATGGGCAACAAAAATGGAGGGAAGACATGATGACCCAAAGTTGTTGAAATTATACAACCTTGTGGAATCATCAGCAATGCCAATAGCTAAAATATGTCTAGGATCTTTGAGGTCCTTGATTACAACATCATGAGGTGAGAATTCAACTATTTTCCCTTCACCTGAATGACTTATCTAATAAACATATAGAAGGTTGCATGACAAGGTAGGAACACACAATACATCATTAAACTAACCATTATCTAGATGAATGGTTCCAGATCCTACAACACTAAGAGATCTATCATCACCAACATTAATATGTTTGGTGTTACAATCATTTAAAGAAGAAAACATGGCTTTCTTTTTGGCCATGTGGTAAGAAGCTCCAGAATCAATGAGCCACTCATGAGAATGAGAAGAAGAAGATATATTTAATGCATAACCAGATGCCTGACAAACACAAGCAGAAAGTGACATTCCTGAAGATGAAGTTAAAGGGGTCTCCAAATTCATGTGGTGCTTCTTCATTTCTACTTCCAAGGCTTCCATATTTTTAAAACATTTGGATTCTATATGGCCATCATGATTACAAAAGTTTCATTGTCTATCTGTTTTCTTCCCTTTGTTTTTAGTTTCCTTATTAATTTAGTGAGTTTCTTTTTCAGTTTGCGGCTGAAATTGCTTAGGACCCTTGTTTGGTTTAGGACCATACTTTTTAGGATATTGCTTCTTGGGATTCTTTTGATATGTGCAATATCCCAAATTGGGACTGCTCAGCAATGCATGCTAAAATAATGCATTTTTCAGAAATATGTGCAATGAAAGTTAAATGAAACTCATGGATCCCTTAGATCTGATATTATAATGACTAGATCTGAAAGGAAATCAGAAAAAAATCACTATTGTATAGTTAAACGGGCCTCCCATGCCAAAAATAGCTCAAAATCATGTAAAACTAGGGACTGCAACCATGTATGAAATTTTGAATACCATGACATCATTATTCTATTACCTCTGCAATAGAAGTAGGTTGTACATCAGATCTAGAGCAAGTATGTGGACAAAAATTTAGATCTACAACAGATCCATGCACTATAAAAGCTCTTTTATCAATCCCCCTTGGGGTTTTCAGCAATACACCATGTACAAAATGTAGATCTGAGTTTTAAGACTGAAAATATATGGAAGTATTCAGATCTAGAAAATGGATATGATCTGATATAAACAAGAAAAGGATATCCTCCAATAGATCTCCAAAGTGGAGGGTAGATCCCTAACACTCAGAAAATCATCTCTCCAAATGGTGCACTGAATCACCCTGCAGCAACTCCTTCAGAAATAACGCAGATCTAGACTCTCTCTACGATGTAGGGGATAAAATGATGCTGGCCTATAGCCAATATATGGAAATATAGCTCACAATCTTCAATATTGTCCTCCCAATGGATTAGAAGACTTCTCCACTAAAAATAAGTATTGAGATGGCCTAGATTTGAAGATCTAGCCTCCACTTGCTGCAGCTTTCTTAACAGTCAAACCCTCAACAGGATCTGCGCTGTCAAAGGAAGATGATGCTTGGCCTCAAGCCAGATAGTGGACAATATGATGCAAGGCTCCTCCAAGAGCTACTCAATGGAAGAGAAGGAATTCCTAAACAGGAAGACCTTGTGCTAAACAACACTCTATCTCAGCTAAACAACCAGAGAAAGAAATATGTTTAAACAAACCATATAATCATAAAATCATAGTCATCAGCTAACCCCATATGGCTGCCATCCTCCTCCTTATAAACAATGTGAGCCTCCTCACCTTGGGTCCCACTCATTAGGGTTTCCATCTTCATGCAATGAATCTCCCTCCAAAATTACGTTCTCTCCATTAGTCTTACTCATATTTTTACACTGCTATTTGATTTAGTCAATCATGACTTGATCAACCTTGACTGGATCTCCATGCAAAAGTATTCTTCCACATTCAATGTGGCTTTATTCTATCTATCTAAACAGATCTATATTCCCACTGAGTTATCTTCATTAATGTTCCACATCCTCCATCTTATCTTAGTTGACTTGGTCAAACTTGACTTTGTCTACATGCATTAAGCCTTGTTCACATATGAAGGTGTTTTTATCCAAATGTGAATATGATCCTTTCCCCATTAAGAGGGTTTTTATTGTTGCTATAAATATTTATGGGTATCCCTACCCATTTATTCATCTAACTATGTGTTTGGCGAAAAATTAATATTCCTAATAGTTGCATGCTAATGTAGGAATATTACAGTCCTCCCCTCCCAAATGTTGCTTGTCCTCAAGCAACTGCAAGGATAAAACTGAAGAGCCTCACCTCTTCCCCTTTTAGCATCCTCAAGTGATAAGTTCCTCCAAAGAACAAGATTCTTTCTCAACAATATGTCCTCAAGTTGTTTCTCCCATGTGTAAAAGTAGGCCTTTGGTAAAAATTACAAATGGCTCTCAACATGAAAAAGTGGGACATACATGGAAACAACAATATGTGGTCTAAAGGCCTTCTTGAGGCATGGAATCAGAAATATATTGGGAATCGTCATCCCCATGTGAAGCCCCCATCCCCAAGCTATCATCCACAAAAAGTGAGTCACCCTCCAACATGGTAACTCATGAAACATCTCCTCCACCTTTAGCTCCTGTAAAGAAGGTGGGTTGCATGGCTGAATTTGTGGGACTAGAATGTCCATCCAACACTGCTTCTCTCTCCACTTATGATATGTATGGGGTTGCTGCTGATCTTGGGCTGAAATATCATGGTCTCCAAGAATGACCCAAGCTACCCCACAAATCAAAACATCCATCATGAAGTGCCTCTCCCAAGGACTCAAGTTCTCCAAATGACTCCTCCCACATGAAGACAAGAAGTGTAGTCTGGCAATCATGGTTTTCCAATTGTTTCCCCTGAAACATGTAACATATTAAGTATGGAGAATCATACTCCCAATGGGCCCTCCAACTCTTATGCCACTCTCCCAACAAGACTTACCATAAACATAATAACATCATCAATATATGGAAGCCTAAACAAATGAAAGCAAGTTTCCATATGACAACCAAAAGGTGGATCATAGTTCTATTCATGGAACCAGTGCAGTGCATCCCTTTCCTACCTCAAAAAAAAGTGTAACAAGTGTATTTTCAGCCACCTATTTGCTGCCACAATCATCCTACAAGATGGAATCATGAAAGTACAACTTGGTGCCAATGGTGCACACAAAAAATGATGTGGCATCCTCCACAAACCACAAATAGAATGGCCAACATCAATGCTGCAAATGGCCTCCAGTACATCACAATACAAAATACAAGAAGAAAATACCCTCCTCAGTACAATATGCAGCTCATAAAAAATAAAGGAGTACAAAGTATGAATCATAAATATACATCCTCTATCATGTACTTTGGTCATTGAGCTAAAATGGCTCAGTTGAAAGTTCTCCCTCACTTCAAATGAGTAGGGAAGTGGTTTTGAAAACCTATCCATCATCATCTAGGCTATGCATCTCTCCATATTATGATATACATCCTGTTGGATGCCCTCCCAAGTGAACTCCTCCATCAAGGAATTATATGCGTCAAAGTGCATGGAAAGAAAGCGAACGAGTGTTGCATGTAGATCTCTCTTCTTATGCTTGAAAATCCAAGTCAAGAAGATCATATTAGGATAATATATGTCTCCATCCACTACTCCATCACTCTCATCTCCTACATGCCCATCAATTGCATCATATATGAAGTGATCCCGGGAACACTCCATCAAAATACCCAAGCTCTAAATTGACAACGTTGTTGGACTTTGTAATAAGGCTCCTGTCATCTCATAGCTCCATCCTCTGACATCCCACATATCAAAGTCATCATCAAACATAATGCTGCTATATGTGAGATATCCCTCCCTGAGTGGAAGCACCTCCTCATCTTCCAAGGTTAAAGAGTAGCCCCTTTGCACCATGATAGTGCCATCTCCTACTCCTGCAACATCATGCAAAGTATGGGAGAAAATCAGCCCATACTCTCTTAGTAACACCCAAAGAAACAACATCTCTAGTTTCCTCCCCACACCATCATCATATAAATCATGGAGAAATATCATAATAGTTGGTATGAAAGATATCACACCACCCCAATACATCAAAACTCCTTGTTGCCATATGATGTAAGTGTCATGCCAAGATCCATCCATCCACATACCCTTTGAAATAGAATGTGTCATGGGATGACCAAACTCTTTCAAGAGTAACCAACATAGTTTTGCATCCTGCTGCCTAGTGTCATAGATCTGTAAGTGGTTTCTCAACCTCTTTCTTATCAACCTCACCCATCCAACCCATGGTGAGTGTCTATCATCATTTCCAAAAGTGGCACTCCTCCAATGGAGAATACCATCCTCCCAAATCATATTTCTGTCTTTGCATTTCATGGGATGTTGAAATGTAATCTCCTCAATGACCAAGTTGATCCCATAAGGATCCAAATAGGTGGTAGGAAAAAACCTCCCATCATGATGTGTAGGGCTCATCAAGGAGTATCCAACACAAACATGAGAGATGTTATCCATCGTAAGATGTCCTCCATCAATCATCTGCATATCCACTACTTCACAAGTTTGTTGGTCATCATAATTTCTCAATATTAGTTGGGCCCCTAACTCATCATTGCTGCTCAATGATATCATTGCTGATCTCCATGATGGTGCATCTATTGTCTCAATATTATACTCAATGTTGAACACATAGTTCTGCATTGCATTGTTTAGGACAATACTCATCCTATCCTCCAAAAATATACACTCCAACCCCAAGAGTTATGTGCAGCTCAGCACTGAATAACCAGGATGATTGTTTATCTCCTCCTTGAAAAAATCAAGGCTCCTCAGCGCAGTGATAGTCTGCTACTCCAAATCAGCAATGTGCTTTGACCCTAGGTCATGCAATGGTATATTCCCACAATAATCCCTATGATGTGCTGAAATAACAGAAAGTGGAAACATGTGCATACCTCAGTAAAGCTTGGGAACATCTTGTATTGCTACAAGGGTTCCATCCTCTAGTGTGATGACTTTCCCAACTATTGATGAATATGGTTGCTCTTCTATGGCTACATCAACGCTGGTATAAGTCTCCTCCTCCTTATGCATCTCCAAAATAGTGCATGGGACTCTAAATGTCAAGAGATCAAGACCACTTTGCAAAGGTGCAAGTGTTCTCTTTCCTGATGCAAGTGCTCCTGAAGTAAATAGTGGTGAAGGCTTCTTCCCTTCCGATTTCTTCATGTCAAACTTCTTGATCAACCTTTGAGTAAAATATGCATATGCAGTCACTTTTGCATGACTCAAATGGTTGAACCACCAATTGTGTGGTTCACCTTGAAGGTGTAGCGCTGCTATCTCAACAACTTCTTTCTCCACTACTAGATGTAGCAGGAAAAAGGCATCCAACTTCCTTCCCCAAGACTTTGTTGTGCATGAGGATGACCCATCAAAGGTAGACAATAGAAATCTATTTCCCTTCATTATTCTATTGATGTAAGGTCTCCTTTCTTCTTTGAGCTGAATAAACTCTAGAAGAGTCAGATTCTTCTTGATAGCTCTAGTTTAAGACTTATATTCTGCAAGATATTCACTTAGAATATCATGATCTAAGTATTCTTCACTTCTATGCCTCTTATCTTTCAAAGAAAGGGCCATAGTATGTTTCTTTGGAGCATGCAATACTGGATCTTCTTTTTGCTGATAGGAAGTACATGGACCTTCCTCATCTTTAAACCCTAACTTGGCTTCACTTCTTCTTTGCTTGACCTCCTTGGTGAGGTCCTTATTAGATTTGAAAAGATATGAGAGAAAACTCATTCTTTCCATCATTCTTATATTTTTCTTAAAACTTACAGGCTAAGCCAAAGATCATGCTCTGATACCACTATAATATCCCAAATTGGGACTGCTCAGCAATGCATGCTAAAATAACGCATTTTTCATAAATATGTGCAATAAAAGTTAAATGAAACCCATGTATCCCTTAGATCTGATATTATAATGACTATATCTGAAAGGAAATCAGAAACAAATCACTATTACATAGTTAAACAGGCCTCCCATGCCAAAACTAGCTCAAAATCATGTAAAAATAGGGACTGCAACCATGTATGAAAGCTGGAATACCATGACAACGTTATTTTATTACCTCTGCAACAATAGTAGGTTGTACATCAGATCTAGAGCAAGTGTGTGGACAAAAAGTTAGATCTACAATAGATCCATGCACTATACAAGCTCTTTTATCATCCCCCCTTGGGGTTTTCAGCAATACACAATGTACAAAATGTAGATATGAGTTTTAAGACTGCAGAGCTATGGAAATATTCAGATCTGGAAAGTGGATCTGATCTGATATAAACAAGAAAAGGATCTCCTCCAATAGATCTCCAAAGTGAAAGGAGATGTCATCCCCATGTGAAGCCACTGTTAGGGTCCTATAAATATAGGATTCATAATTTTGATTTGAATGTGTTAAAATTATTGAAATATTGTACATAACTTTGCTTTCAGGAAATGTATTCCAAGATTAAAAAATGACAAAAGAGGGTATGTCCTAAAAGAACAATCAAATGACAAAAAGAAAAAAAGATCAAAAGAATATTAAATATGAACCCCATCAAAAATAGATCATGGAAGTGTTGCAAGTTTCAATGCCACTACTTTAGTTTAATTTTTGAAAATAAAGATTGTGTGCAACGTGTCCTAAAAGCCACAATCCATGAGGGTCAAACAGCTTAAACTTGACCTCTCATGATTTAAATTTCATGTTGTTAGATAGAGAATAAAGATCTAGCAAAACAGTCTAAACTTGGAAAATCATTAGTTAAAATAGAGAATAAATGAGGAGCTCAATAGTTTAATCTGAGTCCTCGGGTGAAATAAGGTTAGACTTAGATAGTTTTTATGCTTGGAAAGAAAATGGATTTAGGGTTGCAAGTTTAAATGTACCCATGAAAATGAAGTTAAAAATGTTAGAAATAAAGATGGGTAAGTATAAAGCAGTTGTGAAAGCATATAATAAAGCATCATCGGGAAAAAATCACTAATTTCCCCTCCCCTACAATTATTTAGTATTCTAAACTATCAGTTAAAAAGGCTCAGAGAATTTCTTTGACTTCTGTTGGGACCGAACCTAAGGCTCAATGACTAATTGGTTAAAAATATTGAATTCCTACATAAAGCCCACATTCATTGGCATTTATCCTTCATTTATAATCATAATCCCTTTTCCTAAGTGAAAACCCATTTTTACTTAGTAAAAGTGAAACCCTAAATAACTAATTTCATTCCCTTTCAAAAATCATTCATAAACCCTCAAAATGCATTTATCCTAAGTTAAAGTGTGAAGCAATACATCAAAAACAAGCTATGCTTATTTTCACTTTACTTAGAGTTAAACATGTGTTTTTGTTCATTATAGACATTATCCCTTTCATATTAAATTCTAATTTATTTTATTAAATCCCTAATTACACATTCCCATTTAGTATTAAATCCCTTTTATTTTAAATAACCCACAAAACCCTCTATTTTATGTTTTAACCAATGTTTAAATACCCCACGTGCTAAATATAAACCCCACCCTTATCCCATTGGTTTAAACCTATCTATAAAGAGCTAATTCCCTCCCCCTAAAGTTTTAAACAAATGTCAAAAACGTTTGAAAAACTATATATTAGACCCGCGCCCATGTATTGTTGGAAACATTGGTAAATGTTTTAATTTAACATTTAAACCTTATACCTGCTGCACCATATAAAACCTAAGTTTTTAAAACTTCAATTAAACGCTTATTTCTAAGGTTTAAAACCCATCCCCACATATAATATACCCCGGACCCCACTCCGAAATGCCATGCAACTCCACCAGTCAATCACGACTGTTCGCATTGACCTTCCCAGATCCAAAGATCCTCAGGCTATATCGCAAATAAAGTTGCGCGAACATAACATTTCCATTTCCATGCAAAATATGCAGTTTCACCTTTTCCTCTCTTCTCCACGTGGCCTAACCCTATTGGATCGCGTCCAATTCATTTGAAACCACTTACAACTCAAAACGAGCGCGATAACCACTCGTAGTTTATACCCTTTAAGCCCGAAAATTGCTATTCCTTGAATTGACCTCCATTTATTGCAGGCGTCAATTAACCCTAAATTGCCTAAAAAACATTGAAAATGCATCATTTATCCCTGTCAACGCTTATTGACTATATCCTCCTTTCAAACTTGCATAGAAGAAGCATTTTACACTGTTTTACGCCCTAAGAACTTGAAAAAAGCCATTGCAGCAGCTGTCAAAACCGCTTAAAGCTTCCAATTTACTTCCAAAGAATTCAAACAACCCTTAGAAAACCTCTGCTGACCCAAAGAAACCCTCCCTGTAGCCAAGGTTTCATTAAAATTTGTTTTGTTTTGGAGGTTATTGGCAAAAGAATAATTTGGATAAACAACTTAATACTAGTTAAAGGTTTGTTTACTCCAAAAAATTCACAAGGAAATGCGTACGAATTGTTTTCCTAAAAACAAGAAGATTTCATATAGTAGCAGAGCAGAATGAATAAATTTACACAAGTGGTTAGAACAGAGGATGAAAACATTTACATCAGTAATTCTCTAGGACATATTTTACTCACTCTTACTGTAAAAGGTAAAAGTGAAAAGGTAATAGAGCAGTCAAGGTAAAATAGTAAAAGTAAATATAGAGGCAGTAATGGTTAAATAGAGATGAAAATAATTTCACCAACAACACTGAAGTTTATCCAAATTGAAAGTAAAAACAGTTAAAAGAACAGTAAGTTTAAAAGATGAAAACAAAACAAGAAGGAACATTTTTGCAGAAATTTCATGTTTAAGTCATTGTTTGCAGAAACTATTGTGACCAATACAAGATGAAGTTTGCAAAAATAAAGGAGGTTTATGTTCCTAAGATGTCCAACTACAAACACCTCTCTCGCTTTTCAAACAGCTATTATGGGTTTGGAAATATTAAACAATATTTGAAAGCAATTTTTACAGAAAATTCCTGTTTAGTCATCATGTTGTAGAGAATATTGTGGCAAATAATAAATATATCTTACAAAATTGAAGGAGATTTTGTTCCTAAGATATTGATCTACAAAAACCTATCTCACATTTTTCACAGGTGTTATAGAATGAGAGATACATGCACATATTTACAGCCTATTTTTCAGACTGTGCAAAGCTTTGTTTTACACATGTTTTTGCAAAGCATATGGTGAATAGCCGGAACTGAATGTTGGTAAAATGAGAGTGGTTTATCTCAAAAACATATTTATCCACAATAACCTCTTTCACTTTTTACATATATATTTCGGATTGAGATATACAAAGGTATGATTGGACCTCAATTTTGCAAAATTTCAGGAGCAAAATGCACAAAGAAAGGAAACAGATAGTGACTTGGATGCCTCATCATCAACTCTGAGTTAATATCAAATTCGAATTCTCTTATTTGTCACCATAAATCCATAAGTATAGTGCCAAATAGATGCATTAGTTTTGAGTGTCCTTTATTAAAGTTCTATTTATGTAAAACAATTTGAGATATTTGTAAACCAATCTTGATATTTTTTCAAGATATTCTAGTTTAGAATTTGTATAAATACTTCATCCCTTGAAGTATTATTGGGGAATAAAATTTTTGGGATTGTTATAGGCATTTCTTTTTTGACTTAAAAGCTTTTTTGTGTCAAAATTTGAGTTAGCAGGCTGGATCAAACCAATTGGCATCATACTTCAGGATTCCTGTGATGAGCTATTTAGAGTGAAGTATTTCCTTACTTTTCATTGTTATCTTTCTTTTTTACATGCATCCATCTATGTTTATTCTAAATCTGAATGTATAACTAGGAGCATTACTACAAGATTTCTTAAAAGCACCCTGTTTTTAACTAGTTATCATTTATATGTTTTCCTCTGATTTCCAGTGTAGGGAACCCTTAATTGCTCCCTCTATCGTTTGACCTCTTCATACTACTTCATTTTCTGGATCAAAGGATTCTTAAGTTTCCTTTATCATGATCATATCACCTCATAAAAACAATTTTCCAGGATATTCAAGGGTTATCTATCTTGCCCTGAAAACATTTGACCTTTTGTCCTTGATCCCAGTCATGTTTTCTTGATTTTGACTCCTTAGCCCAATGGAAAAATAGATTTCCCACTATCCTTCCTTTCAAAGTGACTTTTCCCACCAAATATACCAAAACCAAAACCAACACTACACTTTCATAACTAGCCTAATATTTACAAATTGAAACAAAGTTAAATTTTAAAGAGAGAGCCCTCTCTGAACCCTAGGAAGGCTAGATCCTAGAGTTTAAAAGTAGGTTTGTGGTTACCTCTGTGAGTTCTCTCTTGAACCTGGAGAAATTACTAAGTGATTAAAACCTGAAATACTAAAATAATGTCATGATGAACCATGTGGAGGACACTTTTCTGAAAAGATAACTGCCTACAAAATCATTCTCTTAGGATATTATTGGCCTTCCCTTTTCAAGGATGCCAAGGAATATGTTAAAAGATGTGATAGAAGCCGGAGAACGGGGAACCTTTTCCCTCAGATTAAATGCCCTTAAAACCATAGGTACTCATCGAACCCTTTGAAAAATGGGCTCTGGATTTTTTTGGACCAATCAATCCACCATCAAGACAAAAGAGGTATATTCTTGTGTGCACTGATTATGTCACTAAATGAGTAGAGGTTAAAGAACTTTTCTTCGCTAATGAAAATGTTGTAGTTTCATTTATTTTTGAGGATATCTTTACTTGTTTTGTTGTCTCAAGGGAAATTGTGTCAAATCAAGGAACTCAGTTTACATCCAAAATGGTGCAAAATATCATGGAAGAATACAAAATCAAGCATATAAAGTCCACTCCATACCATCCACAGGAAAATGGACAAGTAGTGTCTACTAATAAAGTTATTGAAGCAATATTCACAAAGACTGTACATTTTCATAGGAGGGATTGGGCAAAAAATCTTCCAGAAGCTTTATGGGCCTACCATACCACATGGAGAAGAAAAAAAGGACATACTCCCTATGCAATTTTTTATGGGAAGCAAGTCTTGTTTCCAATAGATTTCCAAATAAAAACCTTTAAAATAGTAGTCAAATTGGGACTTGACTTTTCAAAAGCACAAAGGCATAGAATGGAACAAATCAATTAGCTTGATGAGATCAGGTAAGATGCAATTCAAAAGACTAGCCTAGTTCAGAAATAGAGGTCCAGATGGCATGAAAAATACATCAAAGAGAGAAATTTTCAAGAAGGAGATTGGGCTCTTCTTTTTTATTCAAAATTCATAGATTTTCAAGGGAAATTTCAAACTCATTGGTTTGGGCCTTATGAGATTGAGATAGTTTGTGATAATGGAGCAGTCGGGATTAGAATTATTGATGAAGAAAAAGTTCCTCTTCTTGTAAATGGACATCGACTAAGAATATATCACAAGCCATTGAAAAAAGAGGAAATTGTCAAGATTTTTCAGGATAATGCTGATATGAAGTTGGTTAAGAATAAATTTTCCTCTTCTCCAAGTTAGAAGCCTTTTTTTTATCACCTCATTATATAAAAATAAAAATAAAAATTATATATATATATATATATATATATATATATATATATATATATATATATATATATATATATATATATATATATATTATTGAAAAAATAAATAAGTAAATAAATAAATATTTTGTACAAGTATGAAAACCAATCATTGATTGGCATTTTTATGCAGAAAATATAAGGTGAAAACCAAAGATTTGTTTTTGGCACCTTACATTTTCCTTATTCCTATTCTAAATGTAGAAAATCTCTAACACAGCTACAATACAATGTAGAAATTATATCAATGGACTCAATCTAATCATGCAAAGTACTAAAGAAAAATATTGAATCCTTCTACAAAATCTGCGGAATATAAATCACGATCGTTCAATCACATGCAAGTAAGAGAAAGAATTAAATCAATATACAACACTAGATATTCCTAGGGAAAGAAACTGCTGAAAACCCCTCCATCTTTATTGTATAATCAACCAAGAAATCATGAAACAATACAATGTATTTGTGATCACCACAACCTCATAAACTCTACCAATTTCTTCACACTGATCTAGGCAAAATTGGACAAACACATAGCCAATTATCAACCTACCCTACTTACATAATCCATAGAGAGTTAAACCCATATTAATTAAGAAATTCAGCCTTCCTTGATTGCACAATTCATCATGGACTTCCCATGGTTTTATAATTGCACCTGGGCAGTTTTCCTAAAATACAACTGCTAGTTTACTAGCCTTGAACTTTTGTCTTAACTGGGTATCCACCAAAATTATCATACATGCAACTATAAATAGTGAATAATTATTTACTTGGTAGATCACTATTGGTGAATTAAATCTATTTTAATTCACTTGATTTTCCACTAGCTCATCAAACAATTAGAACTAGTTAAACTAATTTTAACTCAATTATTGTGAGTTAACTGATCCCACCCACACTATGCTAGTGCTACAACTCCAAATGGAACCTGTTAATAATAGAAACACTCTACATGCCTATCCTTAGACTCTCAACTCGAAATTATTGAGCTAACTAAGTCTATCAAACTTAGTTAACTATTACAAGTTGTTATGAAATAAGATTACAATTAATTTTCCAATTTATTTAAAAATTGGTTGCACAGTAATGTGTTGCTAGGATCCATCAGTGTGTGACCTGTGATCCCACACTAGTGTGTGTGTTGTTTCTAGATGCCAATTTCACTGTTTCTTGTTGCAAATTTCAACACTCCCTCTCAACAAGAAAGGAATCAATCTGTCCTAATGCAGTACCTTTGAAATTTTCTGCATGCAACACTTCTCTAGTGTTGGTCACACATGCAACTCTCCTAAAACTGAATAGCCTCCAAAAAACTGAATCAGTATAATGCATCTATCATCAGAGTCTTTTGACTGCTGCTAGCTACTCCACTTGTCTACTGGAGACTCTGCACTGCTAAAATCTGCATCCATGCACTTTGCACTACTGCCAACTCTAATTCGCGCTCCAATATCCGACACCTGTGACTCTAATTTCTGTCCTCTTGACATCTGACTGCATCAATCTAACTGATCCAATCTGCTACTGTTGTACTGTGGTCTCCTCATATCCAGGTTTGATCCATGAGACACACCATCTCAATGGACCCTACCCAAATTTATTCTTGGGTTTATATATGCAAATCGCCCCACCTCACACCTGGAGGTATAGTTGCATGTACTCCCTCTACCCATCTAGATCAAAATTTCACCCTCCTGGAGGTCTCTGTTTGCTTCTCCTTGTAGATCCACCTGGATCCAACCACTGACTTCCTCACTCGTCTTGGGACCACTTCCCATGCATTGTTTCTAATAATGGAGTCATACTCCTCAACCATGGCATCAACCCATGTTGGTTGTTGCACTGCCTCCTGAAAAGAGGATGGTTTTGTCACAATACACTTACTCATAAGAGCCATGTATCTAGTGTACCTGTCTGGGGATGTTCTCTACCTGTGCTATGATGTGGGTGCTCCTACATGCTCTGTAGCATCTAGCATCAATCTGTCAGCCTATCTGGTGCGCTTCCTACCATTTCTGGTGGATGGCTATGCACGAGTGGTTTCTTCCACTGCATGATCCTCTTATTGTGGCTGCTCCACATCCAAAGGTTCATCCTTTGGAAATAAGAGTTCCTCATCTACATGCAAGTCAAGCTCCCTCTCAAGGGACAATCACATGGCTTTCTCCTCATGAAATCTAACATCTCTCCTGATAATTGTCATCTTGTCAGCCGAAAAATACACCTGATATTTGTGGGGAGTATTAGTGTACCCCAAAAATATCCCAAACCCTGTTGTTGGTTCTAGCTTCTTCATGGAATATTTGGTCACATGGAAATAGAAAAATGAGCCAATAATTTTAAAATATGAAACATCTGTTTTCTTACGTGAAAAATCCTCCTATGGTGTACTCAAGCCAAGTATCCGATGAGGACTTCGATTCTACACAAATACCGTTGTGTTGCATGCCTCTACCCACAGATGCAATGGTAGGCCCTGATCATGTAACATATCTCGTGCTGCTCCTACAATTGATCTATTCTTTCTTTTTTCAACCCCATTCTATTGTGGATTATGAGGTTGAATCAATTCTCTTCGAATTGCTTCTTTGGCACAAAATTTCTTGAATTCATTAAAGATATACTCATCACCATTTTCGCTAGTTAGAGCCTTCACCTTCTTCCCTGTATCTTTCTCTACTAGTGCTTTGAACTCACAAAACTTAGAGAACACCTGATATTTCTTCTGCAGAAAGAAGATCCAACACTTTCTAGAAAAATCTTCAACAAAAATCACATAATACATGTGCTTTTCTATGGAAGGCATAGAGAATGGTCCACACATGTTGAGTGAAATCTCTCAAGGATTGTCGATGCTCGGTTCTCCTTCTCATGAAAGGTGGCATTATTATACTTCCCCATGGTACATCCCTTTCATGTGTCTATTTGTGCAAGAGTACCCTTTGCAAGACCTATAGAAATCTGTTGCATGATCCTCAAAGAATTGTGGTGTAGATGGCTCAATCTCTTGTGCCATAACTGACCTGTATCCCAGATCACCACCTTCCCTACTTTACTGCTCAAGGATAAGCATCCATCTACATCAAGTTTGTAGAGATTCTTCACATGAACCCCAATATTCTTTACCTGTGTTGTGGTTTTGTGACGAAGGAATGCCTTTCCTTCACTGAAAACCACATCACATCCAAGATCCTTCAACATAGCAACTGAAACAAACAAACAAAAAACAAAAATTCAAGCCCAGTACATGCATGACATATTTTAATAAGAAAGGTTTACCGGAATGTCTCTGGAAAGTAACTGTACCAATCTTGATAGTGCTATACCTCCCGTCATCACCCATCTCAATGTGCATCTGAAGACCCTTCTCCTCCAAGCTGTTAGCAACCTATAATATAGTGGTCATAATTTTGACTTGACTATTGATAATCTTGTAAATCTTTACATTGCCTTCTGCAAGTTGTATTCACATATTTTGTAAAAAAATAAAAAAGAAGTAAAAAGTCCTAAAATAAAAATCAAAGGACTTAGAAAAAATAAAAGACCCCAAAAGAAAAATGAATAAAACATGAAAGTGTGCAAGCATAATTGCCACTACTTTTTACTTTTTGACTATGGAGAGTGTCAATAAATGCCATAGTCCATGATGAGTTAAACAGTTTAATCTTGACTTGTCATGTTTCAAATTTCACTTGTTGTAGATAGTGAATAATGAATTGTCATACGGTTTAACCATGACAAATTCAGTAGTTAGGTAGAGAAATAAAGTGAATCGAACAGTTTAAACTAGATTCCTGGTTGAAATAAGTGTAGAATTAGATAGTTTTATTGCTTTTAGAAAGAATAAATGCTGTAAAGGTTGCTAGCTCAAATGCACCTTCTCAAAATGGAAGAAAAAATGTTAGCATGGTAAGCTGGGTAGGTAGAAGAAGGTGAAAAGTCTCCATGTAAATATCATTCATCATGGGCTGCAAATTAACTAACTTCCCCTTCCCATAGTCATGAAACATTTCTAAACTATCAGTCAGAAAGGATCAAGGCATTTCCTTGACTTTTGTTGGTACCGGACCCAAGGCTCTATGACTGATCAGTTAAAAGTGTGAAATGTCTATATTAATCCCTTAATCACATCATTATTCCATTCATGCACTCATCCCCTTTAATAATCCTAAGTAAAACTCCATTTTTACTTAAAGGCATTCTAATTCCCATTTGATTAACTATCCACATCACATGAAAGCATAAACCCCTCAAAATAACATTATATCATAAGTTAAGTGATAATATCAATGCAAATTATCTTTTAAAACCTCACTTTACTTGTTATGTTTATGTGTTTTGAGTATACCTTGTCTTATTTTCATATTAACTTTAACTTATGTATTAATTCCATTTAGAAATAACCTTTTTCCTATTATATAACTCCTTTTTATATAATAAACCCATATATTATAATTTTAGCCGAAGTTTATAATTCCCACATGTTTAAATAAAATACCCAAAAAACACCCCCTTTGGCTAAAACTATCCTTATTAAAGTATCCCGCCCCTAGGGTAATTAAATCACTTTGGTTTAATTAACCATATAATACAAATATGCGAAAATATTTTAAACATATTGTATATGTATTTAAAACAAAAATTCCGTGAATTTTTATTTAAACTAAAATTTAAAGAAAAAAACCCATTTCCCTATTATTCCTCGGCCCCCCCCCCCCCCCCCCCCCCCCACCCCCCCCGACTCCATTAATCTATGGTTAAATCTATAACCTAACCATTGTCCCACATTATATATTCCATTACAACAGTCCCTAACCTTGGTTAAAGTCCTAAATAACCTTCCCGACCACCTTTTCCATTGAAAAAAGTCGTTTTTGTAAATAAAACTTAACCATACCCCTTTCTCCATCGGATTGATTTTCAACCCTTCGATCTCCAAAGCGCATTCAATATAATGGTCAGAAATCTATGCAACAGTTCAATACATTTTTTATCCCTCCCCATCGTGTAGAATAACAACCATTCGATCGTCTTTTACTCCCAAGATCTATGGCCCAAAATGAACTAGATAACTTTTATTTCCCCACTCCTTTCCTTTTGATCATAACTGTTCACTTTCTAAAACCAGATCCGACGGCGCCATTTCATTTTCGCGCCCATAAAGTAATCGATTGAAGTTTTAGAAAATTCGTGCGAAATGGGTGGTTCTCCCAAACCACCCCACGTCGACGTGTCACAATTCTATTGGATCGCGTTCGAAAAGCGATTCACTGCTTATAGCCTTTGAGCCGCGCGAATACCATCCAGTGGTATTCCGAAACCACTTCTGCCCAAACTATGATTTAATATAATTTAACTATGGTTTGAACTATGGTTATTTCACAGAAATCATAATTTTCATTAATTTTTTCACCTTTTTCGCGCTTTAGACCTGTGAAACATCCGGTAAGCCTATTTTCATCGAATTATCACCATTCTGCGCCATTACACCCTGAGAGCCTGTGTAGAGCCCTTTTCACCATTTTCAAACCTACCAACACCATTTTCAAGCCATATCCTCTGAAATTCATCCTCAGAGAATCTCCATGATTTCTGCCAACCGAATACAACTGAATTGAAGACTGTTACAGACCAAAAAACCCTGTTTTTGACTGTGAACCTTTTTAAAGCCAATTTCCTCAATTTTCACAGTTTAAAAATTAAATTCAAGGATCTAAACAACTAAAACCTCTGAATTACCTAGATTTTCTTTGTTTTCAATCAAATCAATTCAGAAAACCTTATTGGGAAAAAAATGCCAAAAATAAAGCCATCCTTTACATACATTACTCAGTTCATCTCTGTTAAAGTGAATATCTCCTGCAAACAGTCTAATCTTGCAGCAGCTACCAAAAATGCCTAAAAAATAGCGTTAAACCTTCATAGACTGATCTCATTCCACAGGACTTTCAAAAAGCCTACAATCACCTCCATGCAAACCTGGATTTCATTAACAAATTGTTTGATTTTTGCATGTTATTATCAGAGTATAGATTTGGACCAACAATTTCAATACTAGTTGACAAAATTGTTTGCTCCAAATTCTCAGATTTTAACTTAATATCTTAATTCAACAAACAGTTTGTATACAAAGAAAAAAGAAAATCAAGTCAGAGAGAGATCAAAATGATGAATTTTTCACAATGAATGGTGAAAGTGAAATCATAATTCACAATGACACTGAAAACATCAAAGAGTATCAGTGGTTAAAGTGTATCAGGTAAAAGTCAGAGTGAAAGGTCAAAAAAAAGTTACAGAGCAGTCAAAGGTAAACAGTTAAAGTAAATACAGAGGTAGTAAAATGGTAAAAAGAGATGAAAATACTTTCACCAACATTGAATTTTATCCAAAGTGGAAGTAAAACAGTCAAAAGAACAAAAAAGTGAAAAGATGGAAAAACATAACAAGAGGGAACATTTTTGCAGAAATTTCATGTTTAAGTCATTGTTTTGCATAAACTATTGTGACCAATCTAAAATGATTTTGCAAAACTGAATGAGGTTTATGTTCTTAAGGTGTCCAACTACAAAAACCTCTCTCACTTTTCTAACAGCCCTTATGGATTGGGAAATATTAAACAATATTGGAAAGAAATTTTTGCAGAAAATTCCTGTTAAGTCATCAGTTTGAAGAGATGATTGTGGCCAATAAGAAACACATATTAAAAAAATGAAGGAGGTTTTTGGTCCTAAGAGAAATATCTACAAAAACCTATCTCACGTTTTTCACAGTCATTTCAGAATGAGAGATATATGCTCATCGTTACAACCTATTTTGTAGACTTTGTAAAACTCTGTTTTACATATATTTTTGTAGAGCCTATTGTGCACAGCTGGAGAGGAATGTTAGGAAACTGAAAGCGGTTTATCTCACCAACATATTTATCTACAATAACCTCTTTCAATTTTTACATATATATTTCGGATTGAGAAATAAAAAGGTATCATTGGACCGCAAAGTTGCCGAATTGCACAAAGAAAGGAAGCATTTAGTGACTTGGATGCCTCATCATCAACTAAGAGTTGGATCAAATTCGGATTCTCCTCTTTTTCATCACATATCCATAAAAAATAGTGCCAAATAGATGCATTATTTTGAGTGTCCTTTACTTAAGTTCTAGTTATGTAAAACAGTTAGAGATATTTGTGAACCAATCTTGATATTTTTTCAAGATATTCTAGTTTAGAATTTGTATAAATACTTCACTCTTTGAAGTACTTTTGTGGGGGGAATAAAATAATCAATATTAATATAGAATTTTTTTTGAAACATTGGTATTTTATTTGAGCTAAGTTGAAGCAACAAGCTGGAAACTAAAGCGAATAGACATCATAGCTAAGGATTCATGCGATGACCAGATGAGTACAGTATTTTCAATTTTTCATTGTGTATCTCTTTAAGTTTCATTCATTCATCCTGTGTTTATTTCAATCATTAATGAAAAACTAGGAGAAATATTATAGAATTAGTGTAAAAATCTCTCTGTATTAACTAGTTTTCATTTCTATGTTTTCTACTGATTTCCAGACTTTAGAATTCTTAATTGCTCTTTAGTCTCGTTTGAACTCAACTTCCCTCTTCCTTTTCTGTGATCTAAAGATTCTTAATTTCCCTTAGTCCAAACTTCACCCACTTCATCAAAATAGCCTTTTAAAACCCTTGGAAGGTCATCTATCTGTCCCTTAGCATATTTGCATCTTTTGGCCTAGGTTTTCTAGTCTTGTTTGCTATAATTTGACTCCATTGCCCAATGGTTAGGTAGATATTTCTATATTTTTCCTTGTATTCATTTATTCCAACCAACATTCCAAAAAATAAAACCAAACTGTACACTCATAGCTAGCCTAAAATTCTTTACCGAAACAAAGCTAAATCTTTAGGAGAGATCCCTCTCCGGAGCTCAAGAAGGATAGATCCCAAAGCGGTTCTTGGTTACACCTGGTGTTCTTAACTACAAAAATCCCCATCCCACAACCTGAGAATTACTAGGGTGATAACATACTGACGACCACACTGGGGAAATAACCACTCTCTAGTTTTAAGTTTAATTGTGAAGGAAGATTTTTAACCATATCTTTTCTACTTTAAGATTAAGTTTAAAGGTTGTGGGTAATATAATGAAAAATATACTGAGGAAACTAGCCTTTTCTTCAGAGATATTTTACATGTTCAGATTTGATCTATGATGGTGGACAATGATCAGACATATAAAGGTTAAAATCATCTACCTGGCGACTCCACACCAATTTCACAATCAAGACTCCACTGGAGGAATGAACCTGGAAGAACAATATGGAAAGATCAGGCTTTCAACTTGGATCTTAATCCAAGACATTATGTTCTTTCTCGTTAAGAAAGTTTTTCAATATGTATTGTATTTTATATAAGGATCTAACTTGGTTGTACAAATACCGTGGCCTTTCATTATGGCTGATTTTCAAGATGATCCAAGAATAAAATGAGATATGCTCCCATGAGCAGAGATCACATACCTAAATTTCCACACAAACTACCAAAGGTAAATTGGAGTGAAAATCTGCCTTGTTTGAAGATGAGAATATTGATGATCCTTTACTACATCTCATTAAATTTCATATACACTCATCAAGATTGAAGGGTGATTGGCATGAGGATTGCCTCATGAAAATATTCATGGTAACCTTAGAAGGAAAAGCAAGGGAATGGTATGAAGCTCTCAAACCTGCTAGTTTATTTTCTTTAAAAGATTTTCATAAGGTATTTTATGAGCATTACAAAGAAGATTTTCCATCTTTATCATTATCTTAAAATTGTTGTGATCAAGCTGAAGATCTTATACATTACCTTAAAAATATTGATGGAGATTTTGGAAATTGGTTTCCTGAAGGTTTTTTAGAAGAAGTCCAGAACTTTCATTCTCAAGTTAAATGTCATAATAATCAAGAGGATTTAAGCAAAGGTGAAATAAATCAGGAGATAAATCAAGATCCACAAAACCCCTCTGTATTAACAAATGATGTTTCATTTAATGTTTTGAATGGAGTTAAAGAAAATAATCAACCTCATGATCAATTTTTAGATAAGAGAAAAAGAAATTGTCCTTTCAATCTAAGAATTCATAGATTCCCACCCCCACTCACCGAATAAGAAATCAATTTGCTTCTAAACATGCAACCATCCTCAAAATATTTACATAATGAAGAAATTGTTTCTACTTCTTTTAATGTTGGTGAATGTAAAAAAGTTTTTATCCATGAAGAGACAGAAGAACATGTTGATGCTCATGTTATTATACCTTCCCAAAAATGCCCATTGCTTGATAGCACTCCTATTGAGAAAAATAATGACTTTCAAATAGAATGTAACCAATCTGATCAAGATATATTAAGATTGTTGGAAGAAAAATCTGTTGATCCAATTTTTATAATTGATGACATTCTTTCTTCTGAAGATTTTCCTAAATATGATCATTATGATGATAATTATGTTCTCCCAATTCAAGATAATTTCCCAGAACAATCACTAGCTATTTTAAGGGATGAGATATTAGAACTTCAGCTTGATGAGGATTTTCTAAGAGCTTTCTTTCTTCTTTTGAAATCAAGAAAATATTCTCCTAAAATGAAAATATGTGTTCTTGAGATAATTTCTGAAAATTATGAAAATGAAATCAAACTTTTGCATTCTCAAATTCAATCATACAATTTCCGAAATCCTAAAGAATTCTTTGAAAATATTCCTTCTCCAAAGCAAGAGGAAATTGTACTATCTTTTGACTTGCATATTGAAGATGATTATTCTTTCAAACACAAGACTGAAGAAATAAGTTCATGGTATAATATTCATAATTCAACTGAACAATTAGTCATTGAAGGCCTAGAAGTAAATAACATACATCATGATTTTGTTGATCCTATATTAGATTATATGGAGAATATTCTTAGCCCAAATCTGCAAACATGTTTTCTCTATAAGGATCAAATACATCAAAAGTGGCCTTTACACATCATATCCTTTATTATAAAGGTACATGATCATAATATACTTTCAATTTTGATCACAAGCAATCAAGTTATCCATTTATTTTTACAGCTACTTGATTGGCTTCATTGGCATTTTTGTATTACTTGATTCAATAAGATTTTTAGTAGATTAGAGTAAGTAGATGAGTGCCAATAAGCTCATAATTTTGAGCATTATTTTTTAGTTTTTAATTTTAAGCTATTTTTTCATTAAGATTTAAAGCCAATGATGAGGTCCTAAAGATGTTTAAGATCTATAAGTTGGTTTGAAAATTGTTGTGTGTTGTTTTAGTTTCAGATCAGATTTCAATTTGCAGAAAACAAAAGACATTTACATAATCACCAAGGTCAATGGATAAGGCTATTGATATGAGGGTTCTTGGCATTTCACTAGGAAAGGCCATCCCCAAGTGAAGCCGATGTTAGCAACCTATAATATAGGGGTCATAATTTTGACTTGACTATTGATAATATTGTAAATCTATACATACTTTTCCTTCTGCAAGTTGTATTCACATATTTTGTAAAAAAATAAAAAAATCAAAAAGAGGGTAAAAAGTCCTAAAAGAAAAATCAAAGGACTTAGAAAAAATAAAAGACCCAAAAAAAAAAGAATAAAACATGAAAGTGTGCAAGCATAAATGCCATTACTTTTTAATTTTTGACTATGGAGAGTGTCAATAAATGCCATAGTCCATGATGAGTTAAACAGTTTAATCTTGACTTATCATGTTTCAAATTTCACTTATTGTAGATAGTGAATAATGAATTGTCAATGACAAATTCATTAGTTAGGTAGAGAAATAAAGTGAATCCAACAGTTTAATCTCGATTCTTGGTTGAAATAAGTGTAGAATTAGATATTTTTATTGCTTCCAGAAAGAATAAATGCTGTAAAGGTTGCTAGCTCAAATGCACCTTATCAAAATGGAAGAAAAAATGTTAGCATGGTAAGCTGGGTAGGTAGAAGAAGGTGAAAAGTCTCAATGTAAATATCATTCATCATGGGCTGCAAATTAACTAAATTCCCCTTCCCATAGTCATGAAACATTTATAAACTATCAGTCAGAAAGGCTCAAGGAATTTCCTTGAATTTTGTTGGGACTGGACCCAAGGATCTATGACTGATCAGTTAAAAGTGTGAAATGTCTATATTAATCCCTTAATCACATCATTATTCCATTCATGCACTCACCCCCTTAAATAATCCTAAGTAAAACTCCATTTTTACTTAAAGGAATTATAATTCCCATTTGATTAACTATCCACATCACATGAAAGCATAAACCCCTCAAAATAACATTATATCATAAGTTAAGTGATAAGCTCAATGCAAATTATCTTTTAAAACCTCACTTTACTTGTTATGTTTATGTGTTTTGAGTATACCTTGTCCTATTTTCATATTAACTTTAACTTATGTATTAATTCCCTTTAGAAATAACCTTTTCCTATTATATAACTCATTTTTATATAATAAACCCAAAAACCCATATATTATAATTTTAGCCGAAGTTTATAATTCCCACATGTTTAAATAAAATACCCAAAAAACACCCCCTTTGGCTAAAACTTTCCTTATAAAAGTATCCAGCCCCTATGGTAATTAAATCACTTTGGTTTAATTAACCATATAATACAAATATGCGAAAATATTTTAAACATATTGTATATGTGTTTAAAACAAAAATTCCCCAAAGTTTTATTTAAACTAAACTTCAAAGAAAAAAACCCATATCCTTGTTTATTATCACCCCCCCCCCCCCCGTCGTGACTCCATTAACCTAAGGTTAAATCTATAACCTAACCATTGTTCCACATTATATATTCCATTACAATAGTCCCTAACCTCGGTTAAAGTCCTGAATAACCTTCCCGATCAGCTTTTCCATTGAAAAAAGTCGCTTTTTGTAAATAAAACTTAACCATACCCCTTTCTCCATCGGATTGATTTTCAACCCTCCGATCTCCGAAGCCCATTCAATCTAAAGGTCAGAAATCTATGCAACAGTTCAATACATTTTTTATCCCTCCCCATCGCGTAGAATAACAACCGTCTGATTGTCTTTTACTCCCAAGATCTATGTCCCAAAATGAACCCGATAACTTTTATTTCCCCGCTCCTTTCCTTTTGATCATAACTGTTCGCTTTCTAAAACCAGATCCGACGGCGCCATTTCATTTTTGTGCCCATAAAGTAATCCACTAAAGTCTTAGAAAAGTCGTGGGAAATGGGTGGTTCTCCCAAACCACCCCACGTCTACGTGTCACAATTCTATTGGATCGCATTCGAAAAGCGATTCACCGCTTACAGCATTTGAGCCGCGCAAATACCATCCAGTGGTATTCTGAAACCACTTCCGCCCAAACTATGATTTAATATAATTTAACTATGGTTTGAACTATGGTTATTTCATAGAAATCATAATTTTCATTAATTTTTTCACCTTTTCGCGCTTTAGACCTGTGAAACATCTGGTAAGCCTATTTTCATCGAATTATCACCATTATGCACCATTACACCCTGAGAGCCTGTGTAGAGCCCTTTTCACCATTTTCAAACCTACCAACGCCATTTTCAAGCCATTTCCTCTGAAATTCATCCTTGCCACGACTTCAGCCAACCGAATACAACTGAATTGAAGACTGTTACAGACCAAAAAACCCTGTTTTTGACTGTGAACCTTTTTAAAGCCAATTTCCTCAATTTTCACAGTTTAAAAATTAAATTCAAGAATCTGAACAACTAAAACCTCTGAATTACCTAGATATTCTCTGTTTTCAATCAAACCAATTCAGAAAACCTAATTGGGAAAAAAATGCCAAAAAGAAAGCCATCCTTTGCATACATTACTCAGTTAATCTCTGTTAAAGTGAATATCTCCTGCAAACAGTCTAATCTTGCAGTAGCTACCAAAAATGCCTAAACAATAGTGTTAAACCTTCATAGACTGATCTCATTCCATGAGACTTTCAAAAATCCTACAATCACCTCCATGCAAACCTGGATTTCATTAACAAATTTTTTGATTTTTGCAGGTTATTATCAGAATATGGATTTGGACCAACAGTTTCAATACTAGTTGACAAAATTGTTTGCTCCAAATTCTCAGATTTTAACTCAATATTTTCATTCAAAAAACAGTTTGTATACAGAGAAAGAAAAAAATCAAGTCAGAGAGAGATCAGAATGATGAATTTTTCACAATGAATGGTGAAATTGAAATCATAATTCACAATGACACTGAAAACAGAACAATCAAAGAGTATTAGTGGTTAAAGTGTATTAGGTAAAAGTCAGAGTGAAAGGTCAAAACAAAGTTACAGAACAGTCAAAGGTAAAAGGTAAAAGTAAATACATAGGCAGTAAAATGGTAAAACGAGATGAAAATAATTTCACCAACAATGAATTTTATCCAAATTTGAAGTAAAACAGTCAAAAGAACAAAAAAGTGAAAAGATGAATAAACATAACAAGAGGGAACATTTTTGTAGAAATTTCATGTTTAAGTCATTGTTTTGCAGAAAATATTGTGACCAATATAAAATGAATTTTTCAAAACTGAAAGAGGTTTATGTTCTTAAGTTTTCCAACTACAAAAACCTCTCTCACTTTTATAACATCCCTTATGTATTGGGAAATATTAAACAATATTGGAGAGCACTTTTTGCAGAAAATTCCTTTTAAGTCATCATTTTGCAGAGACAATTGTGGCCAATCAGAAACACATCTTAAAAAAATGAAAGAGATTTTTCTTCCTAAAAACCTATCTCACTTTTTGCACATCCATTTCAGAATGAGAGATACATTCACATCTTTACAGCCTATTTTGCAGATTATGTAAAACTCTGTTTTACATATCTTTTTGCAGAGCCTATTATGCACAGCTGGAGAGGAGTTTTAGGAAAATGAAAGAGGTTTATCTCACCAACATATTGATCTACAATAACCTCTTTCACTATTTACATATATATTTCGGATTGAGAAATACAAAGGTATCATTGGACCCAAAATTTGCAGAATTGTTGGAGCAGAATTGCACAAAGAAAGGAAGCAGTTAGTGACTTGGATGCCTCATCATCAACTAAGAGTTGGATCAAATTCGAATTCTCATATTTTTCATCACCTATCCATAAAAAATAGTTCCAAATAGATGCATTAGTTTGAGTGTCCTTTACTTAAGTTCTATTTATATAAAACAGTTAGAGATATTTGTGAACCAATCTTGATATTTTTTCAAGATATTCTAGTTTATAATTTGTATAAATACTTCACTCTTTGAAGTAATTTTGTGGGGGAAATAAAATAATCAAGATTACTATAGAATTTTTGTTGAAACATTGGGATTTTATTTGAGTTAAGTTGAATCAGCAGGCTGGAAACTGAAGTGAATAGACATCATAGCTAAGGATTCATGCGATGACAATATGAGTACAGTCTTTTCAAGTTTTCATTGTGTATCTCTTTAAGTTTAATTCATTCATCCTGTGTTTATTTCAATCATTAATGAAAAACTAGGAAAAATATTACAGAATTAGTGTAAAAAGCTCTCTGTATTAACTAGTTTTCATTTCTATGTTCTCTACTGATTTCTAGACTTTAGAATTCTTAATTGCTCTTTAGCCTCATTTGAACTCAACTTCCCTCTTCCTTTTCTGTGATATAAATATTCTTATTACCCTTAGTCCAAACTTCACCCACTTCATCAAAATAGCCTTTTAAAACCCTTGGAAGGTCATCTATCTTGGACTTAGCATATTTGCATCTTTTGGCCTAGGTTTTCTAGTCTTGTTTGCTATGATTTGACTTCATTTCCCAATGGTTAGGTAGATCTTTCTATGGTTTTCCTTGTAGTAATTTATTCCTACCAACATTCCAAAAAATCAAACCAAACTGTACACTCATAGCTAGCTTAAAATTCTTTACCGAAGCAAAGCTAAATCTTTAGGAGAGATCCCTCTCTGGAGCTCAGGAAGGCTATATCCTGAATTCCCAAAGTGGTTCTTGGTTACCCCTGGTGTTCTTAACTACAAAAATCCCCATCCCACATCCTAATAATTACTAGGGTGATAAAACAAGCTACTAAAGAGTTCTTTGTTTCTCGTGATGTGGAAAGATGCTCCACTATCCAAGTACCACATAGATCACATCACAGTTGATGTCATGCATGCGATGAGAGAGAATTCCAAATCAAACTGTGAGGCCGAAGCTTCACCTAGTGCAAATCCTAGAGCCTTCTTGTTCTTCTTCTTATTTTGTGGACAATTTGTGGCATATTTTCGATGATCATGACAATGAAAACATTTCATATTTGATATGTCATGCTTTTTACCTTCTTTGCCAGTCTTAGATTTGGAATGGGAATTCCTCCCCTTCCCCTTATTTTCCTTACTAGCCAAGGCACAATTTTACTCATCATCAGTCTTGGATGAGGATCCATCCCTAATATTCTACTGAAACTCTTCTTGTACCAAATCTGACCAACGTCACTCCCAATTTGGTAACTTCTCCCTCCCATTCATAGAGTCCTGGTAATTATGCCAGATGTTGGGAAGGCCTAGAAGTGCTAGGCTCACCAAGTCATCATCAGCTACAATAATCCCAACACTTACAAGCTCATCTCAACATTGAGTGAACTTGGTCAAGTATTTATGGATTGTGTCTCCCTTCTCCATTTTGATTTTCCTGAGATTGTCCTTGAGTGCCAATTTTATGTGGCCACTACTGCTTTGAAACAAATCTGTCAAGGACTTCCACATAGCATATGGAGTTTAATTTCCATGGATACTCGAGACAATATGATCTTGAACTACCTCTAACAAGATCCTCCTCGCCTTTGATACCTTCTTCTGCCATGCATCAAGAAATTGGGAATCCGCTGTTGTTGGCTCGGGAATATCATTATCTATGAATTCCTTTAACCCATTTTCCTACAACACTACATCCATCTTGTCCTTCCATGAAATATAATTCAAACTTACCTCGAGTGCATATTCGAGTCTCAAGCCATTGAAAGACATCTTGATCCTCTTATAGCTCCAAAGAAAGCACCTGAAAATTTGAATAATATTCAACACAAAATCAATTTCTTCTCCACTATTGTGATTCCTGGTGCTCTGATACCATGTGAAAAATCTCTAACAAAGCTCCAATACCATATAGAAATTTTATCAATGGACTCAATCTGATCATGAAATGTACTGAAGCAAGATACTGAATCCTTATACAAAATCTTCGGAATATAAATCACGATCGCTCAATCCAATGCAAGTAAGAGAAAGAAGTAAAACAATATACAACACCAGATATTCTTGGGTAAATAAAATGCTCAAAATCCCTCCATATTTATTGTATAATCAACCAAGGAATCATGAAACAATACAATGTATTTGTGATCACCACAACCTCATACACTCTACCAATCGCCACACACCGATATAGGAAAAATTGGACAAACGCATAGCCAATTATCAGCCTACCTTTTTTATGCAATCTCTAGAGAATTAAACCCCTATTAATTATGAAATTCAACCTTCCTTGATTGTTAAATTCATCATGGGCTTCCCATGGTTTTATAACTGCACCTGGGCAGTTTTCCTAAAATACAACTGCTAGTTTACTAGGCTTGAACCTTTGTCTTAACTGGGTATCCACCAGAATTAGCATGCATGCAACTATAAATAGTGAATCATTAGTTACTTGGTAGATCACTACTGGTGAATTAAATCTATTTTAATTTACTTGATATTCCACTAGATCATCAAACAGTTAGAACTAGTTAAACTGATTTTAACTCAATTATTGTGAGTTAACTGATCCCACCCACGCTACGCTAGTGCCACAACTGCGACTAGACCCTGTTAATAATATAATCACTCTACATGACTATCCTTAGACCCTCAACTCGAAATTATTGAGCTAACTAAGTCTATCACACTTACTTAACCATACAATTTGTTATGAGATAAGATTACAATTAATTTTCCAATTTATTTAAAAAGTGGTTGCACACTAATGTGTTTCTAGGATCCATCACTGTGTGACCTGTGATCCCACACTAGTGTGTGTGTGTTATCTTTGGGTGCCAATTTCATTGTTTCTTTTTGAAAATTTCAACACTAAAAAAAAATATCCCAATTCTTTATATTTCCTTTATTTTTAAGAAATAAAATTATAGCTATAACATTGATGAGTTTTTGCAACCTTCATAAAATTTTGCAACTCTTATACATTTATGCTACTCATATACAATGGGACCTTTTTGACTGAAGCAACTAAATACTACACTGAAGAATACATCGGAGGACACCTAAAGAACAAAGACAAGAAGAAACAATTGAAGGTTAGCAACATCTAAGGTATGAAAATACAATTTTTTATTTAATAATAAGGTTGAAAACATTGATATGTGGATTAAATGATCACTTTATACCACCAGCTCAAATGTCATTATTAAAAGGATTGATCATGTCAAATCAAATCCAATTTCACATTCCGCCACTAAATCCTCATCTTTTACATGATCTCCCCAATGTTAATTCTGATTTCATTAGTTAATAATCCAAACAACCATTTTCCATTTTAAAACCCCACTCGCGCTCTTAATAACCCTGAAGCCTCGCTCATTCACTCATTCATCCACACATATTGACCATTCCGTAGCATAATTCATCCACGATCCCAAACTAATACTGAAACCCTAAATCTACCTTGTCAATAGGGGAAATCCTAAAGGTGAAGCTTCTTGGTAGCTATGGGATTAATTGTGAGGATAGAGCCTCTAGGGAGAAATTTTATGGAAGGTTACTCGCAAATTAAGGAGATGTTAACAAAAGAAAAGTGGCTCAGCTTTGTGGATAAATTCAAACAGTTTCATAAAGAAGTTAATAAATCCTTCACCAGAGCTTTTGATGGACTAGAAGTTGAAATTGGTGATATCAAGCTTATAATCACAAAATCTTTCATAGAAGAAGTTATTGGACTATTGAAGACAGGAGAAACATGGTTTAAAAATAGAGGAATCGAAGGAGAAGGATGGAAAATCTTCCTAAAGAACCTAGGTAAGTATACTAGCATTTTTAGAAAAGGAATTCCTAGCACAACTCTAAAAGGAAAAAGGAGAAATATTTGATTTATAATCGAGAAATTTGTTACCTGTGAGGGAAGGTTTGGATGTATGTTATTTTATCATGCTAGGTTGTTAATGAATTTTCTTGAAGATAGGGAAATAAATCTTCCATACTTTTTATTGAATAGCTTGAGGAAGATGGCAGGAATTGTTCAAAAGAGAATTCAATTCATAGATAATACAATGTATCATCATGGATTAGTAAAAATTACTATTGAATTCCATCTTAAAATCCTAGGGGAAACTTGGGAAAATTTCTTAATCTGAAATCATTTTCAAGAAAAGAACAAGAACAACCTAGTGGTAATAAGGCAAAAAGAGGAAGAAAAAGAAAAGTTGAAAGCTTTGTTGAGAATGAACAACCATCTCAGGAATAGTCAGAGGATGAAATCCTCATTGCAAACATTTTTAGAAAATGCAAGAAGAAAGTTGATAAAAAGAAAGAGGATAGCATGAAAGGAAAGGAAAAATTCATAAACACAGAAAAATAAAAAATTCAATGTCCTTCGCGGCCAGTAAGAATAAGTTCTAGACTTAGTAAAACAACAAAACAACCACCTTCAAAAGAGACAGAACTTGTCGACTTAGCAGAAAGTCCTAGGGTTCCATCACCCACTACTATTTCACCCATGCAGGTTTCAAGTCAAAGGACTCCAGAGAATTATCTTGTTCAACAGGAAATCTATGATTATATTGAGTCTTTATAGAAAAGACATGCAAGAAGGAAATCAAGTTTTGAAGAAAAACCTTATAGTCCATAAGAGCCTCTAGTTGTGAATACTCTGAAACAAGAAATATTTGAACTAGAGACACTGAATCATGAATATCAAACAAGAACATGAAGCTCTGAAGTTTGAGAATCAAATTAAGAAGACCATAGATGATAACACTCTTTTACATCTGGGTTTATAGTTCAAGAAGAACAAAAATTGAAAAAGAATAATAAACAGCTAAGCAAGCAAATCATAAACTTGAAATATAAACTTCTAATGAGGAATCCAAGAGTAGTTGTGACCACAAGGAAGACAAAGAAGATGAAATTAGATGTCTTGACAGAAGTATCAAGGAAGATGCAGTAACATGATGAAGACTCACAATTTTTTATTTGCATGAGGACATGCAATGGTCTCCTAGTGGGTGTATGTGGAGCCTGAAGGCAACCTCAATTTTGACATCCATTTTCACTATCTTTACCTCTTTTTGACAACTCCATGAGCCCAAAAAAGTATTAAAATGCACATTTTAGCCTGGTAAGATATATTAATGATCTAATTTTCATATTTTCAGATGTTTCTTATTATTAGAATAAAATTTTTATTTAGCCACAAAATTAATGCAATTTTGCAGCTAAAGTTTGTTTTTGTAGCCACCGCCACGATTCAACAGGTTCTGAGGAATAAATGAACAAGAAAAACATATGGGTAGTTGATGAATGATCTAGTTATGGTTCCTATCATATCTACTTGTCCAGAATCAAGGAAGAAAGCACCTAATATTGCGGTCAAAGGATTAGTCAAAACAAGAACTGGAACAAGTGAGTGAGAAATATTGAGGTTTCATGATTTTCTCTCCACGTAGAAAATCGTGAAGCGATGAAATTAATATTTATTTTTAGAGTTTGATACATAGTTTTCTTAGTCTCCGAAGGCGTGAAAGCCTCAAACATTTAATACAAGACTGTTATAAATACTAGGTTGTGTAATGATGAAACAAGTTCAATTTATTGTGAGATTTTTATGTTCAGAAACTCTGTTTTTATTCACTAATTGAAGAAGGAAGTGTTCTGTAATATTGATGCGTAACTAGTAAATTATAGAAGAGAAACCATTCTATTGTGGAGGGCCCCTGCACAAAAGAGCTTTAATTATTTAATTTATTGTTCTTTCATAGTTCATTTTCTTATGCTTTCGCTGTGTTTTTCATATAGATACATGCTCTGTCTTTGTTTTAAATTATAGGATAGAAATACTATGTCTTCATTTGCATTTTGTAGCTTGAATATATGCTTTACTTTCATTTTGTATATATATGCTTTGTTTTCATTTTACATTGCAATTGTTTTCGGATTTCTATAGCATTGATGATCAGGTTTATCACTGTTACTTCACTATTTGGTAACTTCATTTGAAGAATATGGTTGCGCTAAGATATATGATTTGTTTATGATTAGGTAGATTTAGAGATAATTTATCATAGTGGTTGGCATGTATTGATTTAGTATAGTTTAAGATTCATCATTTAGATTAAATTCTTTTTATGCAATATAAGTTTATCATAGATTAGTTTCCTTTCTTAAATAAAAATTTCTTTTCTTCCTTCTTGCAAATTTTATTTTTCAATCATTAAAATATTTCTTTTTATAAATGTGAATACTCTTTAAGTGATTTCTTGTTTTAAATTTCATTCATATAAAGTTTCCAAAATAATATAAAAAGAATGAAGATCCTTCTTGTTTTTAGAATTTTATTTTCTTTTCTTGAAATCAATCATTAACTATTAAACAAGATAAGGTAGGATTTTCATCATAGTTTTGGATAGTTGAATGTAGATTTCATTTCACAAATCATAAGTTTTAAGTTTTTCAATTCCATTTATATATTCAAGATAAACACAAAATCCCGAAAACAACTTTAAACATATAAAATCAACATAATGGATTAAGTAAGAAAATGCTTCTAGCATATATAGTGCACTTACACTTCATAATATTACCAACTCTGGTCCATAATTTATGATAGAAATTTAAGACATTAAATCGATTAAACAGAGTACCCATGTTGCATACTTTTGATGGACCCTAATACATGAAAAATTATAAATACATGAAAAAATTGATTGCAATCACGTTTTTTCATGTATTTCTAATTTTTCGTGTAGTAGGCTTCATCTAAATTATACAACATGGGTACTCATTGGATGAGGAATTAAATTTTGAATCCAACGAGTAATACCTCTTAAAATTTGAGTAAAACCTTAGGTAGATAAGTTGAAAATACGAGTTGAAAAAGTAGTTTTATTGTTTTAATATTTTTTAATATTTTTTACTTTTTTACTCCAAAAATGGTGAATCATCCCCCATGGTTGACATCATCATCCTCAACCCTATTAGTTCTTATACAGTTTATTTTCTTGTAAATTTTTCTTAGGAGGCCCATTTTAAACCTCAAAATTTCCCTAATGAAAAGGTCATCAATCCGTGGGATTGGATACATATTCTGGAGAATGATCTTGTTAAGTTTTCGATAGTCAATACAGAGTCTCCAGGTCTCGTCCTTCTTCTGTACCAACATGATCGTATTCCCACAAGGTGATGAAATTTTCCTTATGTGCTCTTTCTAGAAAAAATCCTGAATCCACCTCTTGATTTCATCATTCTCCAGAACAGAGCGTTGATAGATCGATCCATTGGGAAGTGGCACACCTGGGGTCAGATCAATGGGGTGCTTGACCCGAGAATGTAGAGGTACCCCTGTGGTTGAGGTCAAGATGTCCCTGTACTCCTCTAATACCTTATCCATCTGTTTCTTCCATGCGACGAACTCTTATCTCGAGTTTGTGGTCATAATATTCTTCTTTCCCTAAGGGCGAATCATAAGGAAAAAAAATATCAATCTGGGAAATGGGTTTACTGCATTGTTTCACAGCGATCAAAGAGATGGTGGAAGGCGGTGCTACTTCTAGTATCATGTAAAACTTATTTCCCAAAGTAATAATAAAAAGGCAAGGCCTAGACTCATACACATTATGTCTCTTCCACAAGTATGGTTTTCCTAATAATACATCACAAAATTCAAGAGAAGAAACATCGCACATAACCTCATCTTTGAAGGTCTCGATGTTTTAGGTAAGGCAGAATTTTTGGCTAGCATGGAGATCTCATCCTTGGTGAAGCCACCCAATGGTGTACGAATACAAGTGTGTTGTGGTCGGTAGGCCCAACTGCTTCATGAGCTATGCTGAAATGAGGTTCTTTTTGCTTCTACTTTTGACAATGAACTGCAGCAAAGAACCCTTCACCCACATCTAGGATTGGAAGAGGCGCTCCCCCTCCTCTGGATCTTCAGGATCATCCTTCTAGATATTAGTGGTGGAAACGTTGGCACTGGGCTCCGTGTCAATAATCTGCTTCCATTTTTCATTCTCCTTGATGGGTTCTAACTCAGAGTCGAAGCATGCATCTAATTCAGAAGCCTTTAGCTTGACCATCAGTGACTACTTGGCTCGACACTCACTTGTGTCGTGAGTGGGGCTCTTATGTAACTCACACCACTTTCCTTTTTCCTTCTTTTTCTTTGCGGTGTTGTTCTTTGCTTGCGGCTTTGGCGAGTTTTCCTGGGTCACTCCACCTTGGATATCATTTGTTGTGAAGCTTGGGGGCACCTTTCCCCTGCTTCAGATTCAAATATCCAAAGTCTCATTTCTTTTGTTTAAATTTCTGCTCAATCTTGGAAGCATATCAATATGCTGCACCAAGTGAGGATATGTCAAGGAACTCCATTTCCTCCTGAAAATATCTGTGCAAAAAACTACGGTACTTAAGCACCATATGTTTCTTTGAATCTTTGATACCCAAATTTGTGCATAGGGTATGGAATTTATTCATCAGCTCATGCACATCTTGATCCCTTTTCTATCGTGCAATGTAGTACACTATATGGACTTGTCCTCATATCTCTCCATGGGGTAATATTGTTCCTTGATGGAATCTCGGAAATATTTCCAAGTGGGTTCTGCTGAAAATAGTGAGGGTTATCTCTCGTCTGTCTTTTCATGGAAGGTTTCTCACTAGTATGTTATGAAACTAGCTCCAAAAATAGAAGAAAAGAGAGATCAACGCCTTAGAAATGAGCCACTTAGAGGGGTAAACCTCCTTTACATTACATAAATGAACAATTCTTGGAGATACAAATGACCAAAACCTCCTTCTATATATAGGAGTACATGGGATCACAATATAATCCTAGTTGACCTAACAATAATAATGTAAGGGCACAATAATAACAATATTGGGGTTATGGGGTACAACAATAACAATAAGGGGGTTACACTAGTAACAATAAGGGACTATACTAGTAATATAGGGACCTAACATGCCCCTCTCCTTCAAAAAAGTGTTGTCCTCAATGCTTGAGTAGCTTCAGATGCTTCCATATAAAATTCTCATCCTCCCATGTATAACCTTCAGTGGGTAAGTTCTTCCACTTGATGAGATACTCTGAAATTGATCAATTTTGTAGTTGTCTAGTTCTTGTTTCCGTGACTGCTTCAGGTTCAAAAATGATTTTTCCTTCTTGATCAAGTTCTAGAAATATTGTTTGAACTAGAATTTTGTCCCCTATAACCTTCTTTAAGCATGAAACATGGAAAACTGGATGTAGGAAGCTCCAATTTGTATTCCATAGTACCAATCTTTTGCAACACCTTGTAAGGACCATAGTACTTTGGCGATAATTTATTATCCTTCTTAGCTTGATTGAGGGACATTTGTTTGTATGGTTGTAGCCGTAAAAATACCCAGTCTCCTACATCAAAACTTCTCTTGCTGCGATGTTGATCTGCCTATTGTTTCATTCGATTTTGTGCCAAATTTAGGTTATCCTTTAAGAGTTGGAGAACTTCTTGTTGATGCTCGATGTGATCTTCCACTGCTTGAACCTTAGAATTTTCTCTTAAAGAAGATGTGATGGACGGTGGATGATATCCATAAAGTGCCATAAATGGGGTCATTTTTGCTGCAGTATGGAAGGAAGTGTTATACCACCATTCAGCGAGAGGTAACCACTTGACCCATTGTGTTTGTTTATCAGATACAAAAAAGCAAAGATATCCTTCCAAGAATTTATTTACTATCTCAGTTTGACCATTGGATTGAGGATGATAAGATGAGCTATGAGCTAATTGAGTACCCAAACAAGAAAATAACTCCGTCCAAAAATTTCCAGTAAAAATGGGATCTCTGTCGCTCACAATAACCCTTGGGCTTCCATGTTGCTTTTGAATTCTATCCATAAATGTAGTAGCAACTGTACTTGCTTTAAATGGATGAGATAATGAACAAAAGTGTGCATACTTGGTAAGTCTATCAACTACCACCATGATGAAACTCTTTCCTTCGGACTTAGGTAAACCTGTGATAAAATCCATTGAAATCTCCTCCCAACGTTGACTTGGAATGGATAAAGGTTGTAGAAGTCCTGGGGTCTTAATTGTTTCAACTTTATTCTGCTGGCAAACCAAACATTCCGCCACAAACTTTCGAATATCAGATTTAAGGCCATCCCAAAAAAATTCTTTCTTCACCCTGTGGTAAGTTTTCAAAAATCCTGAGTGTCCTCCTAAAGGAGAAGTGTGCAATTCCAGAAGAATCTTTTGTTTTAGTTGGGAATTCTTACAAAGATATAAGCGATCTTTGTACCATACGGAATCATTTTTCCAACTAAATGTATCAGATGTACTAGGATCTTGCTGCAACTTTTGGATGAGTGTCCATACATCTTTGTCCTTCTTCCATTCATCTCTTGCTTCAGTTATCCAATCTGGTTGGATAATAGAAATTGCACAAAGCAATGCTTCCACCTCTTCATCCTTTCTTGAGAGTGCATCTGCAACAACATTTAGCTTCCCTTTTTTGTAGATGATTTCAAAGTCATAACCCAACATCTTTGTGACCCATTTTTTCTGCTCTTTTGAAGATATTATTTGTTCCAAAAAGTGTTTAAGACTATCATGATCATTTTTTACCTTGAAGTGTCTTCCCATTAGGTAAGGTCGCCATTTCTTTAGTGCATGTAGTATGGCCAACATTTAATTCTCATAAATAGCTTTATGCAAATACTTTCCTTTGATTGGATGACTTTCAAAAGCATTGGGTCTTCCTTCTCGCATTAAAACAACACCAATTCCATTTCTTGAGGCATCGCACTCCACAATAAAGGTTTTTGTGAAGTCTAGCGTACTTAAGACCGGTGCTAGGCACATTACCTCTTTAAGATGTTCAAAGGCCTTAGTTGCTTCAGGAGTCCATGAAAATGCATATTTTTCCAATAATGTCATTAGAGGTGCTGCTATTCTCCCATAATTCTTAAAAAAATTGCGATAATACCCTCTTAACCCGAGAAATCCTCACAAATTCTTTAGGGTTGTGGGGACTTTTTATTCCTTAATGGCTTTAATTTTGTTAGGGTCTACCTTAACACCCTCTTGAGATACAATATAACCTAGATATTCCACCTCTTATACTCCAAAGAAACATTTGGATTTTTTTGCATATAATTGTTTCTCCTCCAATAGTTTGAGCACCATGTCAACATGTTGAACAGATCCTTCCAAGATCTATTGTAGATTAGTATGTGATCAAAAAATACTAGCACAAATTTTCTAAGAAAGGTTTTTAAAATGGAATTCATCAACCCTTGAAATGTAGAAGGTGCATTGGTAAGGCCAAAAGGCATGACCAAAAATTCATAATGACCCTCATGAGTTCGAAATGCTGTTTTTGGAATATCTTCAGTCTTCATTTTAATTTGATGATATCCTGAACGAAGATCCAACTTGGTAAAATAAATTGCTCCATGTAATTCATCCAATAATTCATCGATCACAGGAATGGGAAATTTGTCTTTAATGGTGAGCTTATTGAGCTCCCTATAATCCGGACACATTCGCCATGATCCATCCTTCTTGTGTACCAATACTACAGGAGCAGAGAAAGAACATTGACTAGGTTGAATTATACCCGCCTCTAACATTTCTGCAATCATACGTTCAATTTCGCTCTTTTGGACGTAAGGATATCTATAAGGCCTGATGTTTGGAGGAACACTTCCTGGAATCAAATGAATAGCATGATAATGATCACGAATAGGTGGGAGTCCTTTGGGAGTTTCAAACACCTTGGAATGATTGTCCAAGACTTGTTGGAGATCTGCAGAAATAGATGATTTTGATGTTGGAACTTCTAATGAGCATAATTGTGCAATTACGCCTCGTTTTTCTTTCTTTAGAAGCTTTGTCATGACATTAGAGCTTATTATCCTTCCTGGCTTCCCCGCAATACCCCGTAATTCGACTTCCTTTCCTTCTGAAAAAAATTTCAAGAAAAGTTCTCGAAAATTAAAAGCTACCGTCCCCAAAGATTGTAACCATTGTACTCCTAGTACAACATCAGCACCTCCCATAGGAATGGCAAGCATTGGACTAGTCAATACATATTCCCCCATGGTTAGCTCGATATTATGGCATTTTCCAGAGCAATTTATAGTTCCTCCATTTGCAACCATCACTTGACATTCTGGTGCTGGGTATAGGAAACAATTTAATTCCTTGGCTACCTTATAATGAATAAAATTATGGGTGCTACCTGAATCAATCAACACTATTACCCTTTTCTTCTTTATATGTCCTTCTATCTCGAGAGTTTGAGGAGTGGTAATTCCTGCCAGTGCATTACACGATATGGTCGGATTCATTTCTTCCTCTTCTAGGGGTGGTTCCTGGTGTATATCCTCTTCTTGTTCATTTTCTTCTTCTTCTTCACAATCTATGTAAAATAATTTCTTCTCAGGACACTTATGACCTTTAGTGTATTTGCTATCACAACTGTAGCAAAGCCCTTTTGCTCTTTTTTCTTCCAATTGTTGTGGTGTCAACCTTGTAGGTTGTGGAAATCTAGGCGTAGCAACACTTCCTTCTTTATAGAAGTGAGTGGTAGGCTTCCTTGTTGCCATAATTTTGCATTCAATTTTTCTTGCCAACCTGAATGCCTTCTCCAATGAATCAGGTTCCAAAAAGTGAACTTCATGTTGGATGTTATCCTTTAAAGTACCTATGAAGAGATCAATCCTGTGTTCCTCTGGAATATCAGTTACCCTTATATTCAATTTTTGGAAGTCCTCAATGTGCTCCCCCATTAAACCCTTTTGTTTGAGATTTTTCAATTGGCTAAAGAAGGTGTTGCTCTTTGTATCCTCATAATGTGCTATCATTTCCTCTGTAAAAATTAACCAAGTGACAATTTTTTTATGGGAGCAAAGCCATCAATACCATACAAATGTATTTTGTTCTAAATGTAATGTTGCAATGTGTACCTTTTGTGTGTTTTGCACATTATGGAGATCAAAATATTGCTCCATCTGTAGTATCCATGTTACAGGATCCTTTCCATCAAACTTCCTTATATCCATTTTTGGAATATGGTGGTTCTTCCTGCCAACATTATAGTTTATGAAATCACGATTAACATTTATTTTGTTCTCATCATGAGGTTCTTCTACTATCTTTTCACCATTAGGAAACATTTCTTGTATCAACTTTGTCAAACCTTCCATGTCTACTTTTAGATCATTCTTCATGTTTTCCATGTTGTCTTTAATTTTTTCTTCTATGTCATCCATCTTAGCTTCCATGCTAGCTTCCATGCCATCCATCTTAGCTTCCATGTCATTCTTAAAACCATCCATATTATTCTTCAAACCATCCATCTTTGCTTCCACGTCTTTCTTCAAAACTTCCATTAGGGTCCCGTGATTTGGTAGGGATTGGCTAAATCAAAATGATAGCGTAACATCGACTCGCCTTTGGAGTCCTAGGACCTAGCCTTAGGTGGACTCGCAGAGGGCTCTCTCTCGTATTGTGCGAAGGATGTGAACTTGTTCGTCTTGATGATTGATTTTAGGCTAGTTGTTAAGTGTAATTTGTTTGTTTTTTTTGGGTTGGGGTAAGATGACTAAGTAGGATAGGTGGAATGAGAGGCTATCAAATCAATAGGGCTATGGGGTCGAATGAAGTCGAGGGTGTCTAAATGATGAATCAGAGTGTATTGTAGGGCCAATTTAGCAAGGTTAATGGATCCTTAGGTGATGTATAAGGTGTAATGAACATTAAGTTTGGGAAAAACTCCTAAAAAACATATATCAAACTATAGATAACTCTGAAACAAGTTGGTAAACATGGGAAAAGGGCAAGATCGAAAAGAGACCTCTTTGTCTTAACCTAATCAATCAGTATTCCATAGAAAAGCTTCAAAATAGGGTTTTGAAAACTTTAAATAAGCATGAAATACCATGAATCATATTTATAATCTAACATACTAACCATTCATGAAACAAGAACAAGTTTTAGTGGGCCTAAGAAGCAATCAAAAATTCCCTTAAGATGACTAAAAGAAGAAAACATCAAAACTATAGCAAACAGGAGGTTTGAGGTGCTTCCATGAGCATATCTCAACCTATACTTTTCTGATCTATAGCAACCAAGCAGACTAAAACAAAATGAGGACAAGAAAAAATTAACAAGTTAGGAAAACATCACCATTCACCAAGCTATGGAATCCTGCAAGCAAGCTTCTCCAACATCAAGCCACACAAGCCATTCATTCACTTCATAAAACCAATATCTTGTCCAAGCTCATAAAACCATGTATTTATCTTAAACACATCAATTCCCAATATATTATAATGAATCCTCATGTCTTATATAATAAATAAGGAGAAGAGAGCCTACTAGAGCATCTAGAAGCCTATTGGCCAAAGAGAAATATCCTAACTTGTCCTTGAGGCTTTGCAAAGCCCAAGGCACAAAAATATCTAAATAAAATATGTTTTCCGACTATAAGAGAAAATAAAATTGAATTTTAGGCCTGGAATGCCTAATAAAACTTGCCAAATGCATATTTTTCCATTCAGTCACAGGGGCATAACACATGTGTCAAACAGTGAAAAATTTCCAGGTGCGTAACACAGAATATGCCCTTTTGCAGTAGTCTTTTGGAGGTCTTCCCAACACTGGTTTTGGCTCCATGATGGCTTGTTGGAAATCTTGATGAGTCTACTTTCCAAAAATGTTTCATTTGTGATGAATGGATGCCATTTACCCGCTCAAAAATCAAATCTCCAAACACTTCTTTGTGCGTAACACCTGGTCTGAAAAGGAGGTAGAAAGGTCAAATTTTTGATGTTTTATAAGCTTTTGAGAGGGTAAAACTGCTCCAAATGATCTGAAAATTGGTGAGTAGACCGTTGGTGATGTGAAAAATCCAAAAATGTAAACTTTGAGAGCTGAGGATGCACCAATTTTGTGCGTAACACCTAGGGTGTTGCGCTCCTAGGGATCAAAATTTGGAAAAAACAAAAAGTTGTCCAATTTTCCTCAAAATTGGTGGGTAGACCCGTCAAAAGTTTTTGGATACCTGTTCAGAAGCCTCAGCCAAGAATTCAAGGCTGTCATGCAATTTGGCTCTTTTTATGTCTTCTAGTTCAATGAGGGCCTTCTTTAGCTTGGCGCTAGCAAGCATGCTTTTCCTTGCATAATGTTTGGCCATTTTCTTTTGTAGGGCAAGGCCCCTCTTAACCTCCTTGAAATGATTATGTTCCTATTTACAGTAGTAGATGACCCTTTGAGCCATCTCAAAATCCCTTTCCCACTCCTGAAGCTGTGCATCTTTTTCCAAGAGGAGCAACCTATTTTTCATCTCTTGGTCCTCATTGTCACTGTCTAGATGAATGAATTGAGATCCTTGAGAAGTATTCTTGATCCTTTTGCTCCTTCTTACCTGTACCTTCTGCTCACCTTTGTCCACCTTTCCTTTTCCCTTGTCCTGATGCTTGATCGCTGGAGAAGAGATGGCCCCTTGCCTTTTTGAGGCAGCAAACACATATCTTCTGCCTCTGTGATAGGTGCATGTGAGAGGTTTTATGATGGTGTCTCTACCTTTGGAGGTGCCACAAGCCTTGTTGGCATCTTCTTCATCATAAGACTCACTGTTTTGGCCCTTTTTCTCATCATGAGGCTCACTAATTTTAAATCTGTTTTCTTGCTCACTGTTTCCTTCTTGAGAGGATGCCTCTTCTTGGTCATCATCACTCTGTTGTCCCTCTCCTTCATACTCTGTTTTTGTCCCATAATCTTCATTATTTTCGCCACTTTTGCCTCAATGTTTTCAACCTTTGTCTTACTTGCATTTGTCTCTTGATTTTTGTTGTCATCAATTTCTTGTTTGTAGTGGCTATTATTACTTCCCTGCTCATTACTGTCCTCTTCCTTTTCTTCTTCATCTTCCTCAGCTTCTACCTCACTGTCCTCTTCTTCATTTTCTTCATCTTCTTCAGCTTCTACCTCACTGTTTTCTTCTTCATTTTCTTCATCTTCCTCATCTTCTACCTCACTGTCCTCTTCTTCATTTTCTTCATCTTTTTGCTCATCATTAGAGCCACTGTCAACTTCTTCACTTGGCTCATTAGGAGAAGGGATAGGGGGTTAATTTCTTCGTGGAGAAGGCATATTGAGAGATGATGGATGAGTGGAGGTAGGTGGTTGTGAAGTGGAGGGTAAATTATGTTGAATGAAGGCTTTGGGGTTTGTAAACACATCATGTGCGATGAAGACATCCCAAGGGATTCCTTACTGTTGTAGCTAATGTAAGACAATCATTTTGATCAAGGAGTGGTGGAAAGGGCTCGGCATTTGGCGGTCATAGCTTCTTTTCTTGACAAGTGAGGCCATCTGTCAATGCTTCGGAAAAGTTAGTAAAGTAGATTCATCAATTTGAATTTGGTGAAGTGCATTAGTAACCTTATATGATATGAGTAAATCCTAGAGTATCTTCCCTCACAGGTGAAGTATCTGATAAGTTGCTTCATCAGCAAGGCATACCTCTCTAGCAAGTGGGAAAAAGGAAAAACAACCTTGCAGCCTTGTTGACAGCTTGGTTTTAGGTACGGTTCATAATAGCACAAATCCAACTTCTTTTATTTAAACCATATCTCGCCAATGTCTGGTATACCCATTGCTTTGGAAATGGATTCAAATGAGAGTTCAAACTCCACTCCTGCTAGGCTAACTCAGAGATTTTGCAAGCCAGTGACAAACAATCTAGTCAATTCGGAGTGGCTTTTGACTTGTTTGACGTTTTCACAAAGCTGATAACACCCAACATCCTAAAAGCAAGAAAGGATCATGGGAGAGGAAGTAATCTGAACTGTGTCCAAGGGTTCAAACCTATTTTCCCTTCCTCCCTTGTATTTTTGCTGAGGCTCGGTAGGTCTTTGACTTTCATCACTGCTGGTGTGAATCTCTGCTTCAGACATGGTGGCTAGTTCTCTAGCACAGAAATCTTTTTGAAAGTTGTTTGAGGGCCTTTGGGTTAAAGGGATGCAATGAGTGAAGTGAGGGCAAAGTTGTGAAAATGAAGGCAAGATGAAACTCTTAAAGAGTGCACTCAGTTTTTTAGAGGTTTGTTTGATGTCACTCACCCTCCTCTGGCACATATAACAATTTTCCCCTTCAAACTCTAAAGAAAGGTATTTAAAATTGATTTTTATGCAGCCTAGGGTTTGGTTCAATTAAGCCTTTAAATATGAATTTGATTGGGAAAATGAAAGCTTGGGAGGCAATGAAAACAAATCACCAACCTTATGTCTTGACCTTTGCAGAAGCTCTGAAGGTGAAAAAACCGAAATTTGACTCCTTTTAGCAATTTTGGGCAAATCCTAGTCATATGCACACCTTACATAGCACCTAAGGCACAGTGTGAGTTCAGCTCCCTCTGCCTTCAAGAGGTAATTCAAAAGCAATAAAAAGTCGACGGGGAACTTTATTTTTTTGTGCATAACACTGGCACAGGTGCGTAGCACCGGGCCCTGGGTGCGTAACACGGTGTTAAATAACACTGCGGCCACTCCTCCTATGCGTAACACTAATAGCCAGGTGCGTAACACTGGCCCAGAAGCATAGCGCCTTTAAACTTCATCGATTTGCTCAGTAACTTTCAAAACCTTCTCTCAATGGCTTCCTTTGGTTTGGAGATGACAAATGGTGCGGGGCGGAAAATACAAAAGGCATTTATAACCTTCTTTGCCAAATAACTTTAAACTAAACCCACTTTTATAATGTTCATTTCCTTTCACTTTTTTCTCACTGTGTTTTTAGCCTTTTCTGGTCCTATAGGTGATGTTTTGATTAAAACATTGTTCTTTTTTCACTACTGGAGGCCTTTCAAGGTTCTCCTTAATTTGGGCAATCTTCCTAAAGACACCAAGCCCATTCCTCTTAGCTTATCCTTTTAAAAAAGAACTGTTTTGAACTTTTAACACCTACACATAGCAAACTCATCCCTTTTTTCCATTTCTCCTTTGACTGATGTTATGTGTTTGAAACCATTATTTTCCTTTGACCTTGAAACCATTTGTTGTGGAAAAAACACATTTTCCAGCTCTGTGAAGTGTTGTTTGTGTCTTAGACATATTTTTGCAGAATATTCCTTTGACAAAGAGGTCCTTGTTGGGAGTTTCATTGTTCTGCTATAAACCAGGGGTATATCTGTTTGTTTTATAGGTCACTTTGATCACTGTCTCTTTTGAACTTGGACAACTTGCTTTGTCACATAATGGCCCCTGCTTATCATAGTTATTGTCTTTGGCCATTTGAAGATTTCTTTAAATGTTTTTAGAGAAAAATACCTTTGAACTGGGAGTTAGTGCTTGTCTGCCAAACCCTAGGGTAACTAAAAAACCCTTGAAACCATCTGTTGTGATGAAGGAGGTTTCTTGGTCACAATTTTGACCTTCTTTGTTTACCTTCCCATGTTTCTGAGTTCATACTTGCTCTATTGCTTGGTCAAAACAGTTAATGAATCTTGATTCTCAACAAACAAATACCTTGTTGCTTTCTTCTAGGTTGTGAATGGTCTCCTCATATGATGACCTTCCTTACTTTACCTTACCTCATGGCTAATATGATGTTCTTTGGTCTTTTTTGCAGGAATATAAGAAAAGGGCAGCTGTCCCTCTACAAGTTTCATGCTTGAAACTAAACAACCTTTTAAATGATCTTTTTGATTTGAGGTACAGGGTTGCTTATTTGCCACTATATTTTATGACCTGCATGGACCTTTTGATGGGAAACACTTCATAAAACTCCCTGATGAGATCATGTTTCTTCCTTGTAAAATTTAAGCCTGTTTGTATCTTACCACCTATTGTGGATGCCTTTATAAGCCTTTTAGGTCTCCTTATTTTCCTTTTTTCTGCTGTTTGACCATTTATAAAACATTTCTAGAGAAATTCTTGGGCATGGTAAATTGTTCCTTTGTAGGCTTACTGCTTGATGAAGAGGATACCTTTAGAGGTCTTTGATGTTCTTTGACCAATGATATGGCCTCATCCTTGTGTTCAATTGATTTCACCTTTGAATACCTATGGAAATATTGAATTTAGAAACATGATAGTGCATAACCTAGGTGACCCTATTTGAATTATTGTAATGCTTTTGGAATAGGTTTTTGACTGAAAACTTGAATCAGGGTTTGGATGAGGAGACAGGGTTTTTGACACTCTATTATGCTCTACCATCCTAGACAACTAGAAGACCTTGTCTTTACTTCAAAGAGATTTTAGACAGGGAGTTTTGACAACACCATTGCTTGAGGCACTTGGTGAGAAAGGAGACAATTTTGGTTTACTCGGCGAAACAAGGTGTGAAATTAGAGGGCTTAGGCAAACAGAGACAAAGTTTTATAGGCAGAGATGGAAAACATAGTGAGAGTGCGGGACATTGGTCTTGTATGGGTGATAGATTGGCCATGCTTTGACAAGAAGGTGGGGTAGTGAAAAAATTTCTCTTTGAGGGGATTTCTAGAACTCACATGATTCTTGAATTCTGTTTCTAGAAATCTTGGACAAAGAATTTAGTCATCTAAAAAGGTGAAAATTACTGATGACTAATAGTGGCTCCACTTGGGGAGGGCAACTCCTTTTCAGGAGGTGTCCAGAATTTCATATCTCTTGGTTTATGAAGACCAGTGCCTCATCCATTGGGCGGATTCTCTCTTTTCTTTTGCTGTTGTTTTCCCTGAAGTAGTAATTTTGAAAATATGAAAGCATGATTAGCTCAACTTCACTTTTACCTAGCCAACCTACTCGCCTAACATTTTTTCTTCCTTGGGTGCACTTGAACTGGCAAACCCATTGACATTTTTATTTTGAAAATGAAAACAAACTATCTACTTCTACACTTATCTCTTTCAGGTGTTCAGATTAAGCTATTGAACTCCTTTGATTCTCTACCTATTCTACTCAACTTTCAAGGTTAAACTGTTTTACAGGATTTATTCACTAAGCTAAAAACATGAAATTGAAAACATGACTAAATCAGGATTAGACAATCTTATTTATCATGGGTTTGTGGCATAAAAACAAGCTGCACACAAATGTTATTTTTGTACAAAATAAGACTAGAAAAACCAGGGCTAAGATACATAGTTTTCTATTCATCCCTGTTTTTCTCCTTGGTTCTATTTTGAGCATGTGGAACCAGTATCTTCCTTTCCTAATCTAATTTCTTTGACAAGTCAAGCTTCAATGTTTTGACCATCATTCTTTTAACTAACTTATCAACAATAAATTTAAAACATGTTCAGCCATGATTAGGCTAAATAGCTGAACAAGACATTCTTTTTGCACCAATAGTGGCATTTAGGCTTGCACACTTCCAGTATCACTATTTTTTTTTTTTTTTGGGTATGGGGCTGTACCTTTTTTTGAATCTACCCTCTTTTCCATTGTTTCTATGTTTTATATTTTTCTCCCTTTTTGACTTTTTCTTCACGCAATGGTATGTATAATGAGTGAAAATTTTTAAAGCTAGGAAAATTTACAGAAGTAGTTTTTTAGTGTCCTGCCATTGACAAGACCTCCAAATGTTTCAGTGCCATCAGGTTCTTGTAAAAAGAAGGCATTTTTTCCTATAGCTGAGCTGATAATGAATGGACCTTTCCACAAGTTTTCAAAATTACAATGTTTACCTTTGTCTTCTCTCCTTGAGTCCCATTTCAGCACCTTATCTCCAATCTAGAAATCATTGTCCTTGGTTCTTCTGTCAAGTATTTTCTTCATATTTTCCTGTAATAACTACGTCTTTTTGTACACCTCCTCTCTTGTCTGTTGTAAATGGATAGTTTGGTTTAGCCTCCCTTGCATGTCATTTTATTCTGATTGTACTTCTTGTAATAGTTTCATTACCGAAACTCCCAAATATGTCGAGAAAATGGCATCCATGCCATACACTAATTGAAAGGGAGACATGCCGATTGATTTCTTAGCGGTTAGTCTATCAGCCCATAGTGCATGTACTAGCTTTCCATGCCATGCCTTTTGATTCTGTTCCAGAAGCTTCTTAATGATATTGACCAGGCTTTTATTAGAGGAATCGACTAACCCATTACTTTGAGGGTAATAAGCTATGGAATGTCCTAGTGTGATGTGATATTTATAATAGAAGTCAACCATCCTCTTGGATGTAAAGGTAGCCGCATTTTCTATGATGATTTTCCTGGGGCAACTGAATCTAGACAAAATGTTGGTCTCAAGAAATTTGATAATGACTGAATCAGTGACTGAATTTGATAATGTTGGTTATCAAGAAATTTGATAATCTAGTATAGAAATTTATCTAAAATGCAGAATTTTAAAGATTTTTGTTTCAGGAATCTTTCTTTTGTCTTTGATAAGGTAGGAGGAGCATTAAGATATAGTTGTACATAAAGAGTATCAGCATACCAAGGTGAATTTAAAAATACTTCTTCAACATAAGGAGTTGTGCATTCTTCTTGTTCTTCGAAAGAATAAAAAAAATTCATATCTAATGCTTGGAGATTTTTTTCAGCCATGAGTTTTGCAAGTCCTTGTCCTTTAACTAGTTTAGTGGGACTTCTTTCTAAATCATATTCTAAAATAATATCAATCCACTTTCCCCTTTTACCATCATGATCCTGATTTAAGATATCTTTGACAGCTGTGTGCGAAACAAAAGCAATAATATGAGAATGCAAAATATAAACTTTGAAGTCTTTCAATGTTTTTATTAATGTGCAGGCCTGTTTTTCCATGATGTTATATTTTAGGGGAGCATCCCTAAGGGATTTTTTGAATAAAGCTATGGGTTTTTCTTGTCCCATTTTGGTTTTTTGTAACAATACTGCAGCCACAGTATGTTCAAATGCAAATGAGAAAATATAGAAGTCTTTGGTGAAATCAAGACTTATTAGAACTGGTGTTTGGGTGAGTGATTTTTTAACCAGTTCGAAAATTTGTTTGGCCTCCAAAGTCTATTTAAATCCTACCTCTTTTTTTAGCATGTTTGTAATATTTATCAAGAGTTCTGCAAGGTTGGGGATGAATCTTCTTAAGAAGTTGATTTTCCCAATAAAGGATTGCAATTCCTTAATGTTTCTGGGATGGCTAATTCGCAATATGCCTTCAATTATTTTCGGGTCTATTTTGATACCTTCTTCAGATATGATGTGGCCGAGGAGTTTTCCTCGAGACCAAAAAATGTGTTCTTGGGATTCAAAGACAAGTCATATTTCCTACATTTTTTGAAAATTTTTCTTAAGTGGACCAAGTGCTCTTCATCGGTCTTGGAGTAAATAGTGATGTCGTCAAGGTAAATGAGTATGAAGTAGCCTATGTTTTCTGAAAAGACTATGTCCATGGCTCTTTGAAAAGTGGCCCTGCATTCATTAATCCAAACGGCATTTTAACATACATGAATGTGCCCCAAGGAGTGGTGAAGGTAGTTTTGTGTTGATCACTCAGGAATACCAGCACTTGGTTGTAACCCGAAAAACCGTTGAGTAGTGAGATTCTTTTAGAGCCAACTACCTTTTGTAGTATGTGGTTCATTTTAGGCAAGGGATAGTTGTATTTCAAGGAGGACTTATTCAGATTTCTAAAGTCAATGCAAAGTCTGATCTCTCTGGTTTTCTTCCTAACTGACAAAAGGTTGGAAACCCATTCGCAGTATATGAGAGGAACTATTATCCCGACGTCATACGTCTTTTTTATCTCTTGTTCAACTAGAGGTAATAAGACATGGTTTATTCTTCTTAAATTTTGTTTGAAAGGTTTCTAGTTCTCCTTGAGAGGGATTTCGTGTTGAATAATTCTTGTGTCATAAGATTTTAAATCTTGATACCCCCATGCAAACACATCTTTAAACTCTTTGAAGAGCTCAATATATTTTTGTTTTATGTGAGGAGTAAGGGTCTTAGAAAGCTTGATCATTTTAGGTTCCCTAATGTTTCCTATGTTGTATTCCTCTAAATCGGCCTCAGTAGACTCTATCTTTGGTTTCTTAGCTACATCATTAAAATCGAACAGCTCTTCCAAAGGTGCAAGGCCTCTTGGTAATGTGTCATTCTTACAGTGTAAGACTTCAAGGTCTCTTTGGTCTAGGTCCTCACTGATCCGGATTTATGCAGGAACACAACAGAATAAACATATAACCATAAATACAGAGATGCAGCAGAAATAACACTTCATTTCATTAATATCAAAGAACTGAAATTTGCTTACGTACGTAATGGAAATAAAACTAGCTAGGCGCCGGTAGCTATCTCCGAGAAGAGATGTGGCGGCTATGTGCCTGAACGAGGTTAGAATGGTTTCGAGGGCCTATTTATTATTGAGAAACAATGGAGAATCCTAAACATCCAAAAAACTAACCCTAGGAGATGAAGCGCCAAAACTATGGGCCCCGTTTGGGTAAATTGGTGTTTCAACTTCCTAGGGACGTAACTTTGGCATACTATCTCCGTTTGACACACATGATACATCATTAGAAAGCTCTATCTAAGGAATAAAACTTTTTCCACAAATATAATTCCGAAACAGAATGATATTTGTTGGAGGCGCGATGCCCAAAAAACGTCGTTTAGGGCCTCAAAACGGCTCCGGAAGTTCAGGACCCGAAAAACTGCTAAAAATAGTAAATTATGACGAAACTGAAAAATTGAAAGAGACAATGGTGGGGGCCCAAGTGGAATAGGCGGGTGGCCACCAATATCCACCTGGATCATTCCTCCTCCCTTAGGAAGCAATGGTCCCCATTGCGTTAAGTTCCTCCATGAGATGAGGAAATTTCTGTTGAACTTTGTCCCTGGTGAACCACTTTCCTTGGTGCAGGAGTTGGCCAGCTTTGATAACCCAATACAATTGGATCTTCTGTTGGCGAGTGTTATTGATTTGCATGTTCATGATACAATCTATGGTGGCCTGTTCCATGCAGTCTGGGTTTAACTCTGTTGGTGTGAGTTGTTCTGCAATGTCTGAGGTGTCCAGTAGAGGTGGGAAGTAAGGACGAAGACGATCCACATTGAAGACTGGGTGCAGACCAAGGAATGGAGGAATACTAAGCTCAAAGGCATTGTTCCCTACAGCCTTGGTGACGGTGTACGGCCTGTATCGGAGCGGGCGAAGCTTGTGGTGGGGTCCAGTGAGGCGCTCCTTCTGCAAATGTAGCCATACTTTGTCGCCCACCTGGAAGTTGTGTGGCACCTGGTGTTGATCATGGCGCTGCTTGTACTTCGCATTGGCTTTGTCCAATATATCATGAACCTGTTGGCGGATGTGTTGAATGCGCTCGATGAAGTTACTTGCTTTGTCAACTTCAGACTGGACATGAGCTGAATCGGCCTGAGCAGCTGTAAATGGCATGGCTACGTCAATGGGACATAGTGGATGGAATCCCAAGCCCACCTGAAAGGGGCTATAGCCAATTGAACTGTGGAGAGCCCTGTTATAACTATGTTGTACATAGGGGAGGCTCTCGTCCCATGTGCATGGATGCTTTGAATTGTACATGCGCAGAATGTGTACAATCATTCTATTGATGACCTCTGTATGGCCATCTGTTTGGGGATGGAAAGTTGTGGACTTGGTGAGCTTTGTGTCCAACATTGACCAGAGGCTGGACCAAAATTTGCTGAGGAACCTGCTATCTCAATATGATATGATAGACTGTGGGATCCCAAAGTGCACCCACACTCGTTCAAAGAAGAGTTTAGCAGTGGCTTTTGTTGTGATATTCTTCTTACAGGCCGCCATAATGGCCATCTTCGAGAATCTATCAACGACCACGAAAAAAAATTCATTTTCATTCTTAGTAGAAGGAAAGCCCGACATGTAATCCATGGAGATGGATTCCCAAGGTCGACTAGGGGTAGGTAGTGGAGTATATAGGCCTTGCTTCTTGATGGTCGGTTTGGAAATGGCACAAGCAGTGCAGGATTTGATGTGCTTCGTGACATCCTTTCGAAGGTTCGGCCAATATAAATACTTCTGTAGTATTGCTACTATTTTATCGACCCCGAAATGCCCAACGACTCGACTGTAGTGTGTTTCCCATATCATCTTGGCACACTCGCTTGAAGGAACACAAAGGTGTCCCAGGTGACATAAAAGTGCATCTTGGAGGTGAAAATTTGGAACTTGTGTACCCCCCAAGAGTGCCTTGTAAGTGTGGCCGAATTCTGGGTCACTCTCATAGAGAAGTGGCCAATCAGAAGTCTCGTGCCCACAAGAGTTGAGCATGGTGGTGAGCGCCACGATCGGTGGTCGGCTGAGGCAGTCTGCAACATTATTGGTGCTACCCTTCTTGTACTTGATGTTCAAATGAAACTGTTGCAGATATGTGGACCACTTCTGATGGCGATCATTCTGCAACTTCCCTTGTGTCTGTATGAACTGCAGGGGCCGGTGGTCTGTGTGGATGATTGTTTCCTTCCCAAAAATGTAATGCTTCCATTGTCGACAGGCTTGCACAATGGAATACATTTCTTTGTCATAGGTGGGATACTTGCGAACTGTCTCAGATAATGTCTCACTGTGATATGCCACTCGATGTCCCTGTTGCGTAAGAACTGCCCCAATAGCATAGTCAGAGGCATCTGTCTCAATCTCAAATGGCTGTTGCAAGTCTAGTAATGTGAGCATTCGGGCAGAACAGAGGTGATTTTTCAATTCTGTGAACGCCTTCTGTTCAGGTTCCGACCAAAATAATTTTTCTCTCGCTCCTCCCTTGGTGACTTGACTCAAGGGCCAAGTGATATGGGAGAATCCCAACACGAATCTATGGTAGAAATTAGCAAGACCTAGAAAGCTGCGAAGCTCTGTTATAGTGGTTGGGGCTAGCCAATCCCGAATTACTTGGATCTTGGCTGGATCCACATGCACCCCCCTTTCATCAATAATGTATCCCAGATACTGAACCTGGGTCATGCCAAACATGTACTTCTCCAAATTGGCACACAACTTGTGTTGCCGCAGTGTTTGGAGGACCTGTCGGATGTGGTGAAGGTGCTCTTCCCAAGTCTTGCTGAAGATCAGAATGTCATCCAATTACACCACTACAAATGAGTTGGTGAATGGCCGCAAGATGTTGTCCATCATCCTCATGAAGGTTGCGGGAGCATTCTTCAACCCAAAAGGCATGACTAGCCATTCAAAAAGGCCTTCCTTGGCTTTGAAGGCAGTCTTCCACACATCAGAGGGTTCAATTGGTACCTGGTGATACCCAGACTTCAGGTCAATCTTGCTGAAATATTTTGCACCTTTGAGTTGGTCCAGAAGGTCATCAATCCGTGGGATTGGGTACCTATTCTGGAAAGTGATCTTGTTCAGCGCCCGATAGTCAATACTGTAGAGTCTCCACATCCCATCCTTCTTTTGTAGCAACACGATCGGGCTCCCACAAGGCGATGAACTTGGTCTGATGTGACCTTTCTGCAAAAGCTCATGAATTTGCCTCTTGATTTCATCATTCTCTAGAACAGAGCGCCGATAGATCGGTCCATTGGGTAGCGGCGCACCTGGGGTCAGATCAATCGGGTGCTTGAACTGACAGTGCAGAGGAACCCCTGTGGGTGAGGTGAAGATGTCCCAGTACTCCTCCACAACCTTATCCACTTGTTGTTGTCGTGCAGAGGAGCCCTGTCTGGAGGTCGTGGCCATAGTCTTCTTCTTGCCCTGGGGGCGGATCATCAGGAAAACGAATTTCCTAGTTTAGGAAATGAGCTTACTGCATTGTTTTGCAGTGACCAAAGAGATAGCCTCAGGAGGTGGTACTTCTGGTATCCTGTACAACTTATTTCCCAAAGTAACAATGACAGCACGAGGTCGAGACTCATACACAACATGGTGCTTCCACAAGTATGGTTGTCCTAATAATACATTAGAAACATCAATAGGAGCAACATCACATAATACCTCATCCGTGAAGGGCTTGATGCGATAGGGAAGGCGGCACTATTGGCTGACGCGGAGATCTCGTCCTTGGTGAAGCCACCCGATGGTGTATGGATGTGGGTGAGCTGTGGTCGGCAAGCCCAACCGCTTCACAGAGTCTACTAAAATGAGGTTCTTTTGGCTCCTATTGTCGACAATGAACTGTACAGGGGAGCCCTTTACCCACATCTGGGAGTGGAAGAGACGTTCCTCCTCCTCTGGATCTTCCGGTTCATCCTTCTGGATCTTTGTAGTGGAAACAGTGGCATTGGGCTCCGCATCAATAATCTGTTTCCCTTTTTCATTCCCCTTTTTAGGTTCTGATTCGGAGTCAGAGCATGCATCTGACTCAGAAGCCCTCATCTCAGCCACTAGCGACTTCTTGGCCCGACACTCACTTGTGTTGTGAGTGGAGCTCTTATGGAACTCACACCACTTTCCCGTGTCCTTATTTGGCTTTGAGGTGTTGTTCTTTTCTTGTGGCTTTGACAGGTTGTCTTTAGCCGCCATGCCTTGGCTCTGTCCTTTGTTTTGCGGTTTGGAAGCACCTTTCCCTTGCTTTTGATTCGCAGAGCCAAAGTCTCGCTTCTTCTGTTTGAATTTCTGCTCAATCTTGGCAGCATACCGGTATGCCGTACCAAGCGAGGAAATGTCGAGGAACTCCATTTCCTCCTGAATTTATATGTGCAGATAGCTGCGATACTTTAGCACCAAATGTTTCTCTGAATCTTTGATACCCAACTTTGTGCGCTGGGTATGGAACATATTCGTCAGCTCATGCACATCTTGATCCCTTTGTTGTCGTAGTGTGGAACATTGTATGTACTTGTCCTCATAGCTCCCCACGGGATAGTACTATTCCTTGACGGTGTCTCGGAAATAATTCCAAGTTGGTACGGCTGAGAACAGAGAGGGTTCTGTCTGGTACTTTTTCTCACAGTAGGTTTCCCACCAGTCCTTAACGTGGGGGGTAGCTTTGAGGAGTGCAAAAATAATCTTCTCCCGGTCTGAAAAGTCATGAACAGAGAAATATCCTTCTAATAGATTCAAACATCTATCTACGGCATCTGCATCTATTTGACCCTCAAATATGGGAATGTCAAAATTTACTTGTACCTTAAAAGGAGTCGCACCTCTAGAGTGGCTGTTGGATGCAGATGCACCGCCGGTAGGCAGTCGTTGAAGGATCTGAACAAAGTTATCCATCATCGCGTTCCTTTGTTTTTCGAGGACCTCCTCAAGCAATATTTTGATAGGATCTCCTACTCCCTCATCTTTCTTTTCGTCCCCCATGGGTGTCCGTCGAGGTTTGCGAGGCTGATCTTGCAAAGGTTCCACTAGATCAAGCCCTAACTCCTTATAACCCGACCTCGTTGGGGACATGCAAAGAAGGATCGAGAAAAAGTAGACTGCTTTGATACCACTGATCTGGATTTATGCAGGAACACAACAGAATAAACATATAACCATAAATACAGAGATGCAGCAGAAATAACACTTCATTTCATTAATATCAAAGAAATGGAATTTGCTTACAGACAGAATGGAAATAAAACTAGCTAGGGCGCTGGTAGCTATCTCTGAGAAGAGATGTGGCGGATACAGGCCTCTAAACTGAGTTACAATGAGGCTCGAGGGCCTATTTATTATTGAGAAACAATGGAGAATCCTAAACATCCAAAAACCTAACCCTAGGAGATGAAGCGCCAAAACTATGGGCCCCGTTTGGGTAAATTGGTGTTTCAACATCCCAGGGACGTAACTTTGGCATACTATCTCCATTTGACACACATGATAAATCATTAGAAAGCTCTATCCGAGGAATACAAATTTCACCATGAATATCATTCCGAAACGGAATGATATTCGCTAGAGTTGCGATGCCCAAAAAACGTCGTTTAGGGCCTCAAAATGGCTCCAGAAGTTCAGGACCCGAAAAACTACTAAAAATAGTAAATTATGACGAAACTGAAAAACTGAAAGAGACAATGGTGGGGGCCCAAGTGGAATAGGCGGGTGGCCACCAATATCCACCTGGATCACTCACACATCTTAGCTTTATAAAGATGCGTGATCAGATTTATATCAACAAAAGAGGGCAAATCTGATTGATGATCTCTATCTTCAGCAGGACCATCTTCCCCATGTTCTAAGCTAGGTTTAGTCAATATAAATTCATTTCTAGATTTTAGGAAATCATCAATTTGTTGGTCACCCTCAAATACTTGCCAGTGATTAATGTTGTCGGGTATTGTAGGGTGATGTTTGAATTTGATAGGGTTGTGTTCATTTGCAAGTGGTATTTGAAAATTACTGGAAGTAAAGGCGAGCTCGTTGGCAAGGCTATTTTGGGCTCTAGGAATGTAGGTGAGCTCATATTTCTCGAAAGTTTTGAGGAGGTCTAGGGCTGCATTTTTTTATTCTCTTAATCTTGGGTTCTTGGCTATGTATTCACCTTTGATCTGTTTAATGACCAGTTCTGAATCTCCCTGGGCTGATATTTTCTTAGCTCCTAAGTCTTCAAGCAAGTGTAAACCGAGGAGGAGAGCCTCATACTCTGCAATGTTATTAGTACATTGAAATTCCATTTTGTAAGAGTGGTCCTCATTTGTGTTATGTATCCAAACACTAGCCCCTGAACCGGCCTTGCCACATGAACTGTCAAAGCTCATGTTCCAAAGTGTTTCTATTTCATGTTTGTCACTAAATTGTTGTTAAGGATTGATAGATTTTTGGTTATCATTTTCCTCATTTGAGGGTGAGTATGAGTGTTCCGGTGGGCCTAGCTCTTTCTCAATTCCTTTTACTTGTGCACTAATCTCATTCTCATTATACAAGATAAAATAATCCAAATATGAATGTATGGAATAAACCGGGGTGTTGTTAGGCCTATCTGGGCTACTAAACATATATTTCATGTGTGATTCTCGGTACAATATTTTGGTTTGATAGAAAATAGGGATAGTAGCATAAGACATGTCAAGTTGGAGGTTCCCCAGAATTTTGGCTCCCAAATATTAGGACAAAAGCATGCCATATTTGGGGGGAATGTCAGCCACGACTATATCCATGACCAGGTTTTTGGCAAGGATTTGTGCCAGATTGACACCTAAGTTCTTGATCAGGCCCAAGCATTTAACCCTTCTTGAATCAAAAGAATACAGATCTTTGTAGGGCCTGGTTATTTCTAGGCCTAATATTTAGATCACTACCTTTGGCATGAGGTTGTGAGAGGCACCAGAGTCTAGCATGGAATTATGTAGGATTTTGTTGTGTATGCTTAGGCTAACATAGAATGGGGGAATGGCTCCTTCTTGGTACTTTCCATCTACTTCGGGTCCAAACAATAGCTTTTATTTATCATCCGTCAGATTCAGAGTATTGCTATCATTTCCTATGTTTAGAACTTTCAGAACTTGATATTTGTACATATCCTAAGCTACCAGTTCGGTGAGAAGGATGGTTATTTTGATTTTAGTGATCTCTCCTTCAAAACTGAAAGGTAATTGAGTTTTAGACATATTTACATCAGTTTTATCACCCATAAATTTCTCCACATTTTTAATTTGTTGATTTTGATTCGGGGCTTTGGTAATTAGAGTTTTCTCAGGGCCACTAGCAGTGGTGCTAGGACAACTTGTGTCGACTCTTGGTTGGATGATTTTGTCTATGTTAGGATCTGATTTCTTAGACATGGCATTGTTATTTTTTGTTGTTCTTTTAAGAATTTTTTTGGGAGTTTTCTTAACAACAGTGTCTGAGTTTTTTTTCCTGGAGTTGTCTTGGTTTTTCTTATTCCTAAGATCATATTGCATATGGACTTCCATTATGGAATTTTTAATCCCAATTCATGGTCTTCGGAATCTTCATAGCTTGTTTCATCTTGGTTTGAGGAGAAAAAGCCTTGTTCTTCTTCTGTGAGAAAAACCTCACCCTCATTACCAGATCCTATTAAGTTTAGATGATTCTCATCTGGTTGTTCAATATCTCTTTCCCCTTCGTCAACATAGTTATCTTGGAAGGGTAGCCTGATTTGTTGATCATTTTCCCTTGGTGTATTTTGGGGTAGATCTATTCTAAAATTTTGATTCCGATTTCTGTTTGGGGATTTGTTTGGTTGTCCCTAGGGGGTGTTCTTTCGTTTATGGTTATTCTTTCCATCATTCTTTCCATGGTCCTAATAAGGTTGTCCATCTTGGAATCAGATGAGGAGGTGGAGGGGATGGTTTCATCTTTGTATATTACCCTCTTTTCCGATCTTAGCCTAACTCTTTTTTCAATTAAGTTGGCCTCTACACTTATAAATCCTTTTTGCATGTCTTCTAGAGTTAGGGGCTCTCTTTCTCTTAGTTGATAGGCCATGTTGGGGTCCTCCAGGAATTTAGCTAAGGCTAAGCCTAATGGGGGTTTCATGTTCCACAGTAGTGCATTGTAAACACTATTGAACCTAGTGAAATAGTCTTGGACACTTTCCCCCGTGTTTCTTTTGAGGTTGCTATATTCCGAGAGGATTTGAAGTGGGTTTTTCTTGATTTCCCATTTGTTTATGAAAGTTTGGTAAAGAGAAGGGAGATCATGTATGCTGTTGGGAGTTAGGATTTTGAACCATTTCTTAGTTTCTCCTCCTAGGCTTTGGGCAAAAATTCTCATTCTCATGTTTTCCTCTTCTATTTCCATGTAGTCAAAAGCATCATTCATTCTATCTACATGTTGTTGGGTAGTAGTGGATTCAACCTTGGTGAAGTGTGAGATTTTAGATTGGTAATCATTTGGCAAAGGTACCAATGGTTGTGGTAACATAAGGGGCGCATACCATGCTTCCATGGTGGGAGCTAATGGTGGATTTACAAGTGGAGGATTTGTGCTATGAGATGGAGTGGTTTGCACAGTGGTGGTGTGAATGGGTGTGTCGAAAGTACTTGGACCAGTAAACTGATTCTGAGTAGACTTGGGGTGAAAAGAGCTGAAGTGATGGAGAAGTTGTAGATCAGGTGGTATGGAGGAAGAAGCTTCTCTGCTAAGACTCTACTGCAAGTCTATGGGCTCAAGATCGATATGGTCGATTCTACTTTGTGACTTGGTTCTGAAAAGGTTTTTGGCATGGCACAAGTCAAACTGGGTATCTCGCAAGGATGTAAGATATTCAGGTACAAATCTTGCTTTATGAATGGTCCTATTAGTAGCTAAGTTTCATGTTTCATAAGTTTGCCACAAATTATTTTCTGGTTCATCAAATATAGTAGGATGGTTTGGGTCTAGATGGGATCTGGTATTGATTCTTCGCGAGCTAGATTTCAAATTCAAAATTTAGAGAGGCTAAAATCTTATGACTGCTTTCAGAGGGTTGACCTCTCTAGGTGCTATCAAACTTGCACAGTGTGTGACTAGGTTTCTAGACTTCTTAGGGATTTTTTGATGCAGTCTTACAGGAGTCTATAGATACTTAGCAAAATTTAGAAGGCCTACTGGAGGCTAGTGGAGTCGCCAGGTGGATATTTTTAGTTGTTTTGAAGATATGTTGTCTATGGTCCACCACCAATACTAACAAAAATCCAATCTAGAAATGTTTAGGGATTTTCTGAGTTTCTACATGTAGCTCGAAGGTTTGTAAGAGTGTCCTATAGCTAAGTCATCAATTTTCTAAGATGGTGAAAAAGCTAGATTCTACTCTTAGGCTATTAGTTAAGTTTTCTATGATTTGAAAAAGGTTTCTGAAGTCCTAAGGGATACTTAGTTTGTCACTGACATCAGAGGTTGCATCATAACCATTGTTGTGTTACTGATAGTGATGAGGTAGCTATAAATCATAGGATACTATTTGATTAAGGGATTCTGGATTCCTAAGGGGTATTTAGTTTTTTATGAACTCAGAGGGTCCCACCGTGATCGCCATTCTTTTAGGGTCTTGTGATTTGGCAGATTGGCTAAACCAAATGACAAGGTAACATCAATCCAATGTTTGGAGTCCTAGGACCTATCCTTCCTAGTATCAAAGAGGGCTCTCTCTATTGTGCGAAGGATGTGAACTTGTTCACTTCGGATGATTGATTTTAGGATAGTTGTTAAGTGTAATTTGTTTGTTTGTTTTGGGTTGGGGTAAGATGAATAAGTAGGATAGGTGGAATGAAAGGCTTTCAAATCAGTAGGGCTATGGGGTCGGATGAAGTTGAGGGTCTCTAAATGATGAATCAAAGTGTATTGCAGGGCTGATTTAGCAAGGTTAATGGATCCTTAGGTGATGTATGAGGTGTAATGAACATTAAGTTTGGGAAAAACTAAGAGGTCTTAAACATATATATTCTGAAAGAAATAACTCATGAGGTAGGGAAAACCATTAATCTCTATGAACAATACTCAAACTGATAAACATGCAAGATGAACATTCCAATGACACATAGAAGCATTAGAACTCCTAACTTTATAAATTCACCTTCAACTTTTTGAGAAAACACATAAGATAAAAAAAAAACTCAATATATGGAGAGGGAACTCCTAAATAGCATATACAAAACTATCAGGAACTCTGAAACAAGTTGGTAAGCATGGGAAACGGGCAAGATTGAAACAAGACCTCTTTGTCTTAACCTAATCAATCAGTTTTCCATAGAAAAGCTTCAAAATAGGGCTTTGAAAAATTTAAATAAGCAAGGCATACCCTGAATCATATTTATAAGCTAAAATACTAACCATTCATGAAACAAGAACAAGTTTTAGTGGGCCTAAGGAGCAGTCAATAATTCCTTAAGATGACTAAAAGAAGAAAACATCAAAAATATAGCAAACAGGAGGTTTGAGGTGCTTCCATGACCATATATCAACCTATACTTTTCTGATCTATATCAACCAAGCAGACTGAAATAATATGAGGAAAAGAAAACATTAACAAGTTAGGAAAACATCAACATTCACCAAGCTATGGAATCCTGCAAACAAGCTTCTCCAACATCAAGCCACACAAGCCATTCATTCACTTCATAAAACCAATATCTTGTCCAAGCTCATTAAACCATGTATTGCTCTTAAAGACATCAAGTCCCAACTGATTACAATGAATCCTCATGTCTTATATAAAAAACGAGGAGAAGAGAGCCTACTAGAGAATCTAGAAGCCTATTGGCCAAAGAGAAATATCCTAACTTGTCCTTGAGGCTTTGCAAAGCCCAAGGCACAAAAATATCTAAATAAAATATCTTTTCCGACTATAAATGGAAATAAAATTGAATTTTAGGCCTGAAATGCCTAAGAAAAATTTCCAAAATCACATTTTTCCCACTTAGCCATAGGAGTGTAACACATGTGTCAAACAGTGAAAATTTTTCAAGTGTGTAACACAGAAATAGGCCTTGTTGTAGCAGTCGTTTGGAGGCCTTCCTGACACCGGATTTGGGTCCGTGATGGCTCGTTGGAAATTCTAATGAGTCTAATTTCCAAAAATGTTTGAGTTGTGCTGAGTGGATACCATTTACCTGCTCAAAAATCAAATCTCCCAACACTTCTCTGTGCGTAACACCTGGTCTGAAAAGGAGGCAGAAAGGTCAAATGTTTGATATTTTTTGACATTTTGAGGGGGTAAAACTGCTCCAAATAATCTGAAAATTGGTGAGTAGATTGTTGGTGATGTGAGAAATCCAAAAATGTAAAATTTTATAGCTTAGGATGCGCCAATTTTGTGCATAACACCTAGGGTGCTGCACTCCTAGGGTTCAAAATTTAGAAAAAACCAAAATTTGTCCAATTTGCCTCAAAATTGGCGGGTAGACCCCTCAAGAGGTTTTGGATACCTTTTGAGAAGCCTCAACTAATAATCCAAGGTTGTGATGCACTTTGGATCTTTTTAGGTCTTCCAGTTCAATAAGGGCCTTCTTTAGCTTGGCATTAGCAAGCATGCTTTTCCTTGCATAATGTTTGTCCATCTTCTTTTGTAGGGCAAGGCATCTCTTAACCTCCTTGAAATGCTTATGTTCCTCTTTGTAGTAGTAGATTACCCTTTCAGCCATATCAAAATCCCTTTACCACTCCTGGAGCTGTGCATCTTTTCCAAGAGGAGCAACCTAGTTTTCTTCTCTTGGTCCTCATTGTCACTGTCTAGATCAATGAATTGAGATCCTTGAGAAGTTTTCTTGATCATTTTGCTCCTTCTTACTTGTACCTTCTGCTCACCTTTGTCCAACTTTCCTTTTCCCTTGTCCTGATGCTTGATCATTGGAGGAGATATGGCCCCTTGCCTTTTTGAGGCTGCAAACACATCTCTTCTGCCTCTGTGATAGGTGCATGTGAGAGGTTTTATGATGGTGTCTCTACCTTTGGAGGGGCCACAAGCCTTGTAATATTCTTCACCATAAGACTCATTGTTTTGGTCCTTTTTCTCACCATGAGGCTCACTGATTTTAACTCTGTTTTCTTGCTCACTGTTTCCTTCTTGAGAGGCTACCTCTTCTTGGTCATCATCACTCTATTGTCCCTCTCATTCACACTCTGTTTCTGTCCCATAGTATTCATTATTTTCGCCACTCTCATCATCTTCATCAAGCTCTTCATTTTCCTCAATGTTTTCAACCTTTATCTTACTTGCATCTGTCTCTTGATTTTTGTTGTCATCAATTTCTTGTTTGTTGTGGCTATTATTACTTTCCTGCTCATTAATATCCTCTTCCTTGTCTTCTTCATCTTCCTCAGCTTCTACCTCACTGTTTTCTTCTTCATTTTCTTCATCTTCCTCAGCTTCTACCTCACTATCCTCTTCTTCATTTTCCTCATTTTCCTTAGCTTCTACCTCACTGTCCTCTTCTTCATTTTCTTCATCTGTTTTCTCTTCATTAGAGCCACTGCCAAATTATTCACTTGGCACAGTATGAGAAAGGATAGGGGGTGAATTTCTTTGTGGAGAAGGCACATGGAGAGATGATGGAGGAGTGGAGGTAGGTGGTTGTGAAGTGGAGGGTAAATTCTGGTGAATGAAGGCTTGGGGTTTGTAAACACATCATGTGAGATGAAGACTTCCCAAGGGATTCCTTGCTGCTGTAGCTGATGTAAGACAATCATTTTGATCAAGGAGTGGTGGAAAAGGCTCAGCATTTGACGGTCATAGCTTCTTTTCTTGACAAGTGAGGCCATCTTGTCAATGCTCCGGGAAAGGTAGTATGGTAGATTCATCAATTTGACTTTGGTTAAGTGCATTAGTAACCTTATATGATATGATTAAATCCTGGAGTGTCTCCCCTCACAGGTGAAATACCTGATAATTTTCTTCGTCAGCAAGGCATACCTCTCTAGCAAGTGGGAAAAAGGAAAAATAACCTTGCAGCTTTGTTGACAACTTGGCTTTAGGTAGGGTTCATAATAGCACAACTCCAACTTCTTTTGTTTAAACAATATCTTTCCAATGTCCAATATACCTGTTTCTTTGAAAATGGATTTAGATGAGATTTCAAACTCCACTCCTGCTAGGCTAACTCGGTGATTTTTCAAGCCAATGATGAACAATCTAGTCAAGTCAGAGTGGCTTTTGACTTGTTTGACCTTTTCACAAAACTGATAACACCCAACATCATGAAAGAATGAAAGCATTATGGGATAGGAAGTAATCTGAACTGTGTCAAAGGGTTCAAACCTATTTTCCCTTCCTCCCTTGTATTTCTGCTGAGGCTCTGTAGGTCTTTGAATTTCATCACTACTGGTATGAACTTCTCCTTTAGACATGGTGGCTGGTTTTAGCACAGCAAGACTTTTAGATCTTTTTTCTTAGGTCAAAAGCTACAATGAGTGAGGTGATGGGAAAATTTTGAAAATGGGGGCCAAGATGAAATTCTCTAGGAGTGAACTCAGTGTTTTGAGGTTTGTTTGATGTCACCCAGCCTCCTCTGGCACATAAAAAAAATTTCTCCTTCAAACCCTAACCAAAGGTATTTAAAATTGATTTTTTGCAGCCTAGGGTTTGGTTTAATTAAGCCTTTAAATAACTCTTTGCCTAGGAAAATGAAAGATTTGGAGGCAAAAGAATAAACCACCAACCTTGTGTCTTGACTTGTATAGAAGAATTGAAGGTGAAAAACCGAAATTTTGGTTTCTTTTAGCAATTTTTGGAAAACTTAGCTTGTGCGTAACACCAGTGCGTAGTGCCAGTGCGTAACAGGTAGGAGTCGAGCCAGTCGGGCTCTCAAGAGCGTAACACAGGTGCGCAACAAGCCAGTTTCGGGCACTTTCTATGTCTGTGCCTAACACTGGCCTAGGTGCGTAGCACCAAGCCCTAGCCCTGGGTGCGTAACACAGTGTTAAATAACACTGCAGCCACCCCTCCTCTACATAACACTAAGAGTCAGGTGCGTAACACTGGCCCAGGCTCATAGCGCTTGCAAACTTCACCGATTTGCTCAGAAACTGTCGAAACCTTCTCTCAATGGCTTCCTCTGGCTTGGAGATGAAAAATAATGTGGCGAAAATACCCAAAAGGTTTTTATAACCCCTTTGAAAAATATGTTTATAGCCAAAACCCACTTTTGTAATGTTCTTTGTTTATTTACTTTTTCTCACTGTGTTTTTTTACTGTTTTGGTGTTGTAGGTGGCATATTGATTGACAAAGTTGCTTTTCTCCATTGCTGGGGGCCTCTCAAGGTTATCCTTAATTTTTACAATCTTCCTGAAGACACCAAGCCCATGCCTTTCAACCCTTTTTGGAAAAAAAATTGTTTTTTGACTTTAACACTTATAAACAACAAACTCGTCCCTTTTTTCCATTTCTCCTTTTGATTGATATTCTCTGTTGAAAACATTATTTTCTTTGACCTTGTCATTCTTTCTGTGGAAAAACATCTTTTCCAGCTCTGTGAAGTTTTTTTTATATCTTAGTCACATTTTTGCAGAATAGTCTTTTGACAAAGAAGTCCTTGCTGGGAGTTTCACTGTTCTGCTATAAACCAAAGGTATATCTGTTTGTTTTTTAGGTCACTTTGATCACTGTCTCTTTGGAACTTGGATAGCTTGCTTTGTCACATAATGGCCCCTGCTTATCATAGTTACTATCTTTGGCCATTTCCACCCATGTTTGTCCCCTTTGGCCATTTGAAGATGTCTTTAACTATTTTTATAGAAAAAGACCTTTGAACGGGGAGTTAGTGCTTGTCTGCCAAACCCTAGGGTAACTGAAAAACTGTTGAAACCATCTACTGTGATGAAGGAGGTTTCTTGGCCACTATTTTGACCCTCTTTGTCTACCTTCCCATTCTTCTGAGTTCATACTTGCTCTATTGCTTGGTAAAAATAGTTAATGAATCGTGATTCCCAACAAACAAATACCTTGCTGCTTTCTTCTATGTTGTGAATGGTCTCCTCATATGATGACCTTCCTTAATTTACCTTACCTCATGGCTAATCTGATTTCCTTTGGTCTTTTTGCAGGAATATAAGCAAAGGGCAGTTGTCCCTCTACAAGTTTCATGCTTGAAGCCAAACAAATTTTTAATGATCTTTTTTATTTGAGGTACAGTTGCTCATGTGCCTCTGTCTTTCATGGCCTGCATGGACCTTTTGATGGGAACACTTCATAACATTCCCTGATGAGATCATGTTCTTCCTTGTAAACCTTAAGCCTGTTTGTATCTTGCTACCAGTTGTGGATGCCTTTATGAGATTTTTTAGGCCTCCTTCTTCGATTCTGTTCTGTTGTTGATCATTTACAAAAAAATTTCTACAGAAATTCTTGGGCATGGTAAATTGTTCCTTTGCAAGCTTACTGCTTGATGAAGAAGATACCTTTAGAGGTATTTGATGTTCTTTGACCAATGATATGGCCTCATCCTTGTGTTCACTTGATTTCACCTTTGAATACTTGTGGAAATATTGAATTTAGAAACATGATAGTGCATAACCTAGGTGACCCTATTTGAATTATTGTAATGTCCTTGGAATAGGTTTTTGACTGAAAACTTCAATCAGGGTTTGGATGAGGAGACGGGATTTTTGACACTCTATTATGCACTACCATCCTAGACAACTAGAAGACCTTGTCTACTTCAAAGAGCTCTTAGACAGGGAGTTTTGACAACACCATTGCTTGAGGCACTTGGTGAGCAAGGATAAAAGTTTGGTTTACTTGGCGAAACAAGGTGTGAAAGTAGAGGGCTTAGGCGAAAAGAGATAGAGTGTTATAGGCAGAGGTGGAAAACATAGTGAGAGTGTGGGACATCAGTTCAGGATTTGATCTTATCTGGGTGATAGATTGGCCATGGTTTGACAAGGAAGTAGGAAAATGAAAATTTTTCTCTTTGAGGGGATTTCTAGAACTCACATGATTCTTGAATTTTGTTTCTAGAAATCATGAACAAAGCATTTATTCATCTAAACAGGTGAAAATTACTGATGAATAACAACTTCCATTTCATTTTTTGTTTCTCTTTGCGAGAGCGAAATTTGGTGCACTTGCTCTTGTAATTTTGAGATGTCATGTTGTGCTTCTTCCTCTTCATGAGTCATAGTAGAGCCTTCTGAAGGATTAATGGGTGTTGAATTCTTTTCAGGTGGCATTTTAGAACCCAATACTGACATCTATGCTTCAATATTCCATTAGAATCACTTCAAACTAATTTTTCACACTGATGTAATTCGAAAAACAAAATACACACATTTTTCTTGCTTTTGAGGAGCTCACTATTGAAATTGAATTATCTCTATAATTTTAGATCTTCAAAATATGAAATTCGGCCCTCTAGTAGCCCTCTGAATCTTCTTTCTAATGCCATAGGTATGACCTTATTTGAAGGTAAAGTTATGCCCAATCTCCCACAATGACCTAATTACGGACTGGTTCAGTAGGGATAACTTGTACGATGTGCCACGTGTCACAGTGTCCTCCTTCAGCTCTGAAAATGATACAAAGGAAACTAAATTCCATGTAATTGCAACCAATTTTTACATCATGCCAATCCGACGCTCCGAGAGAGAGTTATGACGATTTTCCCGCGGTTACCTCTTTGAGATGAAATTTGGGAGCCTAAAAAATCCATAACTTCCACAGATCCTATATTCGCAAATATTGTGAACCAATATCTAAAGTTCTTATAGGAAGTTCCTCAGGATTGCAGCTTCGCACTGTAAAAATTTCAGCTTCTGAACCTTCGTAGAGAACAAGTTATAGCACCAATTCCACAATGACCTATTTTAGGTGAAATTTGGGAGCCTGAAAAAACCTTAAATTCCACAGATTATATCTCCAAAAATAATGCGAACCAAGATCTGAAATTTTTACACGACGTTGCTCAGGATTTTGGCTTTTCTCTATACAAATTTAAGCTTTTGAACCTTTGTAGAAAAAAATTTATATCGAAAATTCCACGATGACCTGTTTGGAGCAGCGAAACCCTAGAATCCAAAGCTCTGATACCAAATGTTATGAAACTAGCTCAAAAAATAAAATAAAAGAGAGATCAACGCCTTAGAAATTATCCACTTCAAGGGGGAAACCTCCTTTACATTACATAAATGAACAATTCTTGGATGATACAAATGACCAAAAACTCCTTCTATATATAGGAGTCCATGGGATCACAATATAATCCTAGCCGACCTAACAATAATAATGTAAGGGAACAATAATAACAATATTGGGGTTACAGGCGTACAAAAATAACAATAAGGGGGTTACACTAGCAACAATAAGGGACTATACTAGTAATATAGGGACCTAACATAGTATTTTACATGAGGGGCATCTTTGAGGAGCAAAAAAGTAATAGTTTCCCTATTGGAAAAATCATGAACTGAAAAATATCCTTCCAACAGATTTAACCATCTATCTACGGTGTCTACATCTATCTAGCCTTCAAATATGGGAATGTCAAAGTTGACTTGTACCTTGAAGGGAGTGGCACCTCCAGAGTGACTACCAGACAAAGATGTGTCACTTGTGGGAATTTGCTAAAAGATCTAGGAAAATTTATCCATCATCGCGTTCCTCTGTCGCTCGAGGGCTTCTTCAAGAATTATTTTTAAAGGATATCCTGATCCCTTGTCTTTATTTTCTTTAGCCTGTTCTTGCAAAGGTTCAACGAACTCGATCCGTAACTCCTTATACCTTGACCTCATTCGGGACATGAAAATAAAAATAGAGAAAGAGAATGCCAGTTTGACACCACTGATATGAACTTAGAATGGAACATAACAAAATACAAATATATTCATAAATACATAGATGCAACATAAATAACACATCATTTCATAATATCAAATAACTAAAATATGCTTACAGACAAAATGGAAACAAACTAGCTTGAGCGATGGTAGCTTATCTCTAAGAAGTGATGTGGCATCTACATGCCTCTGAACCATGTGACAAGGAGGCTCAAAGGCCTATTTATTAGTTAGAAAAACCCTAAACATCCAAAAACCTAACCCTAGGAGATGAAGCGTCAAAACTATGGGCCCCATTTGGGTAAATTGGTACATCAACTTCCGAGGGTCGTAACGTTGACATACGATCTTCGTTTGACATGAAAAATACCTCGTGAGAAATATCTATCTGAGGCCTACAAATTTAGAGTGGATAAAATCAGGTAAAGACTTATGTTTTCCATGGTTTTCCCAAAAAACATTGCGTATGGCCTCAAAATGGCCCTGAAAGTTTAGGACTTGAAAAAATGCCAGAAATAGTAAATTGTGCTACAATTAAGGAAAATGGAACACTGAAAAAGGCAGTGGTGGGGGTCCAAGTGAAATAGGAAGGTGGCCACCAATATCCAGGTGGATTATTCCTCACCCCTTAGTAAGTAATGGTCCCCATTGCATTGAGTGCTTCCATTAGATGGGGAAACTTCTGTTGAACTTGGTTCCTAGTTAGCCACTTGCCTTGGTGCAGGAGTTGGCTAGCGTTGACAACCCGATACAATTCAATATTATGTTGGTGAGTATTCTTGATATGTATTTCCATTATTTTATCAGTTGTGTCTTATTCCATGTAATTTGATCTTAGCTCTATTGGTGTGAGTTTTTCTGCAATGTCTGATTGTCCAGTAATGGTGGAAAGTATGTTTGAAAGTAGTCCAAATTGAACACTGAGTGTAGGCCAAGGAATGTTGAACTGCTAAGCTCAAAATAATTGTCCCCTAAAACCTTGGTCACAGTGTATGGCCCATATCAGATCAATCAAAGCTTATGGTGGGGCCCAATGAAGCGCTCCTTCTGCAAATGTAGCCAAACTTTTTCGCTCACCTAGAACTTGTGTGGCACCTAATGTTGATCATGTCACTCCTTTTGCTTAACATTGGCTTTGTCTAATATTTTATGGAACTAATGGTGGATGTGCTGGATTTTCTCAATGAGTTTTTTAGCTCTATCGATTTCAGACTAGACATGGGCCAAAGCTGCTTGAGTAGCTGAAATGGTATGACCACTTTAATGGGACATAGTGGCTAGAATCCCAACCCCACTTGAAAGGGGTTGTGGCCAGTGGATATATGGAGAGATATATTGTAGCTGTGTTGGACATAGGGGAGGTTTTTGTCCAATGTACGAGGATGCTTAAAGTTGTACATGCACAAAATGTGTACGATAATCTTTTTGATGACCTCTATTTAGCCATTATTTTTGGGGTAGAACGTCATGGACTTAGTGAGATTGGTATCCAGCATCGACTAGATACTTGACGAAAATGAACTTAGGAACCTATTGTCCTGATCTGAGATAATGGATTGTGGGATCCCAAAGTGCACCCATACTCATTCAAAGAAAACCTTAGGAGTGGCTTCTATTGTGATACTCTTTTCGCAGGCCACTAGAATGGCCATCTTAGAGAATATGTCAATGACCACCGAAACATAGTCATTTACATGATGATTCAAAGGGAGGCCCGACATGTAATCCATGGAGATGGATCCCCAAGGTCAAATAGGAGTAGGAAGAGGATTATATAGGCCTTTATTCTTGATGGTTGGTTTGGAAATGGTGCAAATAGTGCAAGATATGGTGTACTTCCCAACATCTTGTCGAAGGTTCGACCAATAAAAATACTTTTGTAGCATTTCAATTGTTTTCTCTACTCCGAAGTTCGTAATGACCCAACTTTATTTCACCTCCCAAATCATATTGGCATGCTCACTTGAAGGAATGCTAAGGTGTCCTAGGTGACATAATTATGTATCCTAGAAATGAAAATTTGGAACTTTCTTTCCTTCCAAGAGTGTCTGGTAAGTGTTGTCGAATTATGGATCACTCTTGTATAGATACAACCACTATGAAGTCTTGTTACCACAAGAGTTGAGCATAGTGGTCATCGCCATGAATGGCGGTTGGCTGAGGAAGTCTGCAACATTATTGGTATTTCCCTTCTTATACTTAATGTTCAAGTGAAACTATTGCAGGTATGTGGACCATTTCTGATAGTGATCATTCAACAACTTCCCTTTTGTTTGTATGAACTGTAGGGGTTGGTGGTGTTGTTCAATCTTTAGCATTAGTCACGGGTGTATTGAAGGTTGGACAAGCCACGCATTAATGTTTTATATCAGAGAGGAAAATGTTCCAAAAAGTGGGTCGAAAAGAGATAAGGTAGTGGAATTCGCATGTATTAAAGCCAATGGGTAAATAACGCGAAGGGTGGAGTGTAAAACCATAAGTAAACAGGAGGTATAAAAGTAAAGCGGATGCAGCGCTAAACACGTGACCGATGTATTAAAAGGAGCCACTGCCATATGAGAAAAGACGTGGGGAAATTCCGAGGGGGTCGAGCAGCGGGGAAAGGACGAGGTCCATACCCCCGCGGAATGGTGACACGTAGCGTGGGGACTTAACGCAAGAAAGGAGGCAATACGAGGTTGCTACGTGGCAGTGACATGGCAGACCATGAGGTGGACCTTCTCGGTCGGGGAAATTCACGTGTTTATCTGCTGCAGGAATCACACGTTGCAAGGGTTGGTCAGCATATACGCAGGTAAAAGGTAAGGTAAAGTTTATTAGATCAACTGGTACTAAGACCCGTACCAGCCTTAAACCCGACATGAGGCGCTCACCTACACCCTTACAACCCCAATCCCCGCGCGCCACGTGGCTCAGTGTCAGTGTCCTTACGACACTCGCCTTCAGTCATCCTCCTCACCCGCCCTTTTAGCTCTAACGGTCTGCTCACTCTCGTATTTCACTCCAGTAAAAGGACGCAAGTTACTATCCACGACAAATACCAAGTAGGGAAGAGCGCCTGATCTACCCCAGTCATTGTCAGGGTTCCTCGCGTCACTTTCCCAAGCATTGTCACCCTCTGTTCAGGTATTCCATTCTCCATTTTCCCTCTATTTTCTTTCTCTTTTTAGAATTCTTAAAATGTCAGCCATGGGGAGGGGAACGCCCAAGAAGAACGAGCCTGAAACTCCCCAAGTCCGTGAGTCTAGAAACCCCCCAGGTTTTGAACCCCTCTATGACTTGCAGTCTGGTATTTGCGACCCAAAATACCCTTTTGACATACGTAGTATCAAACCTCTGCTTTTCGGCCGCCATTGCAAGAATGCAGACCGTTTCCGAGTTGTTGTGTCGGGATTCTACCACCAAATCACCCCCCACGTCCATTCTTGCATTGATTTCATCATCTGGCTCAGAGATGCCTTCGATGTACATCAGGGCGCTTTCGTTTCCCCTCAGGGGAATAAGGTTTTCTCCCTTTCTCCCGATGTCATCAGAAAAGCCCTCCGTTTCCCTGTCAGCGACACATATATCAGCTTCAAAGATGAAACCTTGGTAACCCAGTTCAAAAAACAGCTGAGGGAAGCCCGTCGGGCCTTTATATCTTCTATAACCGTCGACCATGCAACGGCCCTGCCTACATTAGAGCCGTTTTCACTAAGTTTGTTCGTCGAAGAGGTTCGCCCTGTTCTCTCTCTCATCGCTGGCCTTTTGGGGATAGGGAGCCCGGAAGACATTTCTATGGTGTGCGTACGCTTCCTATGGCTCATGTCATAGAATGGGGTTGTCTTGGACATTCCTGGTTTCCTCTCCTTGACCATCCTAACCCAATTCCAAGAGCTCTCACAAGCCCGCCAGTTTCGCTTCTGCTCAATGGTCTTCTACCTCTTCTTATTCCAGCATGCTGATAAATTCAACCATTTGGGGTTAGATAGGGTCTATTTTGAGAATTCTCAACCCACACCTGTCTTCGACTGGAACTTCTCCGTCTGTCAATTACCTAAGGGAGAGGGCTATGCGAATTTTGTGAATAATTTCATGTCCATCGCCTATGCCATCATCCACAATTCGCCTTCCCCTAGGGTTTTCCCAGAAATGAAACGATGGTTGCAAGCCGGGAAATATCAATGTACCAGAGATTGGTTTCTTTCTGAAGACTGTACTGAAATTCGGGTCTATGGAGCCGAAGTCGCTCCATACATGTTGCCAGTTTTCCCCGTCCGACGAGTTTACGCCCTCGAATACATCCGGCAGGCCCTCAAAGCTGACCAGCTACATTTTGTCCCTGCTAAGAAGGGCTACATCCTAAGGCTTCCTACCCAAATCGGCCCCCTCGTGGTAAACTCGAGACATGCCCTCCCAATTGCTGAAAAAATGCTGAAAAATATGGACCTGACATTGGGAAAAAGCTGGGCTTATGACCCGAGAGAAATCATTTCAAATAAAAGGAAAAGGAACAGGTCTACACCCTACATACATGAGCCGAGGCCATTTATGGAATGGAGGGCTAACCTCGAAACTTGGCCCTTGTTTTCGCAGATGGAGACGGACTCATCTGCTACAGGGGAAGAGGAGGAAGTGAACAGGGGCACCGGTGAAGAAGAGGCAGGTACCTCCGAAGCAGCACCACCGCCCAAGAGGCAAAGGACGACCACCAGTAAAGTGGAAGTCATAGGGGAAGGGAAATTACTAGAACCCTTCACGAAGTTTGGGGAATTCGATAAAGGCAAGGCAGGGATAATAGTGTTGAGAGACAGCGTTGCCTCCTCCGATTACACAGATGTCACGCAGGCCATTTTCGAGCACACTTCGTCCCGGCCAAGCGAAAGGGAGCAGTCGAAAAAAGTAATCCGAGACAGGTACAAGGCTGAATTGGGGGGGTATGTGGAAAATTATCATACCAGGCTCTCCGCCTCTATCAACGCGGACACTGAAAGCCTGGTATTATCTATGGCGGAGGCCATCCTGGACCCCAATTCTGATGTCCCCAGCTATAAAGTGCTGGAATTGGCCATTGACATGCAGAAGGTGCCGACCAATGACATGTGCGACCTGTTTCAAACAGTCTGCGACATGATGAAGGACAAACTAATGCAGCTCACCCTCGCATTAAGGAAGCTAGAATAGAAACATGACCAACTGAGGGCATCCTTTGTAGCTGAACAGGTTTCTTGCCGTGCCAACGCACACCAGGTGCGTGATCTCCAGGACCAAATCAAGAACTCAGATGAAGGAGGAAAAGGTGCACAGGCAGCGCTCATAAAGCAGTTGCAGAAGGAAGTTTCATCCACGAAAATGCAGGCTCGTATTCCTGCCTCGCATCATGTCCAGACAGCAGAATTGGTACAGGCGGAGGAAGAAAAGGCAGAGCTGTCAGCCAGGTTATCCAAGGAGAGGGAAGAGAAAGAAAAAATGGCCGAAAGGATCAGTGAGTTACAAGGAAAAGCGATAGAGCTACAAGCCAGGTGGGATTCGCACAGCTTCCAGACGGCTGAAGCGTCAAGTGGAGCCAGCTCACTGCCGGCACAACTGTCTACAGCCAGAGCTGAGATTGAGATACTAGAGAAACAAGCATCCACGGCCAGACAAAAGATCGCAGAATTGGAGAGCTGCTTGGCTGAAAATGCCAGAACAGTCGAGCAGCTGCAGAAGGAAGTCGAGCACGAGAAAAAGGTCACGGCTGAGCAACAGAAAACCATTGCTGACATGAGAAGTCGAGCAAAGGGGAACCTTACCCTTCTCGAGGCCAGAAGCATAATCTGGTCAGACATAATCACCTTATATGAGAGAAGTAGGAGTTTTGACAATGATAGGAGAGCTCAAGTCTACTTTTCCCTATCTAAGTAGAAAATTGCAGGAGGCGGGGATTGATCTGCCAAACAGAGCTCAACATGCTGGGGATTACATCTCATTTCTGTACGCGTTAAGGGAAAACGACTTGGAGAAACACGGTATCTATAGCCGATTTACAGAGGTCATTGAATGTCATAATATCATCAATAAGAAGAAGGCCTGAGCAGCAGCTTCAAGAGCCCTTCAACGGGTGGGCGACAGTGTCGAACGGTTTGACAAGGTATGGGATGAAATCACGATAGCCGGACTCCCTTCCTGCTGGGAACCAACCGCTCCTGCTATGCTTTTGCCTCTGGACCAATACACAGCGCGCCTGCAAACGGAAAGAGATCGGACTGACCTCCAGATGGGAAAAGCAACTCAGCTCAAAGCCGATACAATTGTTACGGTCCTTCAAAAGGAGTTTAATCTCCTTTACATGATCAGGCACCGACTCCCTACTGAGGCAGGTTTGCACGCTCTCGGTGAAGCCTTCATCTAGGTGGAGGGGCTCTCAGCAATGCCCGAGCCAACTGTGGAGAGTCAGCAGATACTGACACAGTTTATGAGTCAGCATACCAGTTCATCCGCTAACATGCCTCCGCCTGAATCTGCAACTGCTTCCACTCAGCCTCGCCAGTGATTCTTCTGTTAACTCATGATATGGTCTTAACGACCTATTTCTCTTTCATTTGGTTTATTTCCTTTTAAAGTTCCGAGTGGGTTGTTTTCCCCCACTCTTGCATTTTACTTTTACATCAAACATTTGTTTAAATTTCTGTTTTGAAAATGGCCTGGGGCCTGTTTACACATGATGGGAGGTTTGATTCCCCATCATGAATTTTTTTTGTTATGAACATGACATCTAACAAATTTTTCCCATGCGAAGAAGATATTTTCCCAAAATATCTTCTCGCTGAAATGGGAGGAATCCTATATAAGGTAGATCAAAGAAGAAAGAAAGGTTCCAAAAAATTTGGAGGAAATATTGTGTAGTGTCTTCTTGTTTAACATTTTGTGAAAGTCTCAATATGAATGCAAGGAGCCCGTAGGGCCTCAATGAAAAGAAGCTTTGTTTCGGATAAGGATTCTGGTCTTGTTTCTTCATAGTGTGTTATTCTCTCTGGTGTGCTGTAGTGTTGTTATTCGTCTTGCTTATATCCATATATCTGATATTACATTCTGGAATGCGAGTAGCTGGCTGCTTTCTGTTATGAATTTATCCCTGTGGATACTTATTTCATTAGCTTCTCGGCACTTTAATATGGCTCAGATGTAATATGTTGTTCCATTTTCACCTCATTCGCATTTCTTCTATGTTGAATGTTATGAAGTATTTTTTACGAATGTGGTTGCCATGTATGGATTCTTAATGTTTAAGCCCATCACATGTTAACGTATGTTTCTGAATACTCTCTTTATATCAATTAATATCTCCTCCTTTCTACATTCTCAGTAGATACTTTTATATCATATTTCTCTGTGAACTATTCGGGAATCCAGCCCTTGCTACAACAAACTGTCTTGGAGTTGTCTTGTGCATTTATGTCGGGACTTAACATTTTGTTTATTCAGAATTTCCCCTTCAGCTTTAAACTTCTGAAATATTGGATACCACTGAAATTCTAGTTCTCTCATTTGAAAAGAAATAGTCTGAGAGCTCGGTCTCGCTGAGATCCTTCCCATTACATAATCGTGTCTCTCTGCTATATAAGATGTCCTAGGCACTGGTCTATGGAAACTCTAGGCTGTCTCTAGGAGTTACAACATCTTTTCGGCGCCGTTTCCGGGGATTGAAGTTGAAGAAATTTAAATCCCTGGGCCTCGACAAAGCCCATCCACTCTTCAGTTAGGTGAGCACGAAGAGTTGAGAGTTGTGCACCCCTCACCTTGGCGACTCCACATTAATATTACAGAAAAACCTATTTGCAGTCCTGGCTCCCCGTAAGCCACACCTAAGGTCAGATACATCTCAGTCAAGGACACCCTCTGTGTCTGACCCAGAGAGAATCCTACATCGAAGAGGCTGGAGGGAAAGGCAGTCAGTTCATACCGAGATTCCTGAATTCTCCCTAGAAAAATTTCCTTATCTTCAGTCCTCTTCCTATCAAGTCGCCCAAATACAAGACTCTAACCCTATTATAAGAGATACTGGTTACTATTCAGAGAGCCCACCTCGGGGAGGTGTCCATACCAAAGACGAAGCCGAGTCTAGTTACACTCCGCATTACTCTTTCCACCCTACCCCTGAAGCTGAAGAGGTCAAGGAAGTTACTGAAATATCTGCTGTTTACAGCCTGACATTCTCATCAACCCCCCGAGCTGTTGTTCACTACATCCCCATCATTATTCATACTTCACTTCCACCCTCCCCTCCACCACTCACAGCTCAGGCTCTCATTCTACCACCGCCTCCCCCAATGGCGAATGTCCCTGGCTTCTTGCAAAATAGATACGCTCCTTTATAGCTACCTGCAGTACTAAATGCCATGCCACAGGATTATTTAAAGATTTTTCCCAGATTTAATGGTGAGAATGGCATTGAAGCACAGAAGCATGTCGAAATTTTCTGCTCCTTCGTAGAGAATTTTAATGTTGAGCATTTGGACGTAGTTCTAAGGTTGTTCATGCACTCCTTAGATGGGGAAGCCAGAAAATGGTTTAAAACCCTTGGAGCTAATTCCATCAATAGCTGGGAGGCTATGGAGGATGCTTTCATCAAAAAGTGGGGGGAAAGGAAGGATCACGGGGATGTCCTTACCAAGTTTAACACTCTGAAAAAGAAGCAAAATGAAGGGGTATCAGATTTCATCAGAAGATTTAACAAATTGTACCTGAGCCTCCCAACTGAGATGAAGCCTCATCAGACTGCTGCCAAGGTCATTTTTGTGGCAGCATTTGATTCTGAATTTGGTTTCTCACTAAGAGAGAGAAAGCCAGCCACTCTGGACGACGCACAGACAGACGCGTTGGAGATAGAAGCAAATTTTGTCTCAACTGGCAAGTCCAAAGGGAAACAAGAACATGATACTAGAAGAAGGGTCAAAGAAGAAGTATCCACTTCAAGTCAAGATAGAGATTCGGAAAATGAAAAAATTGAAGAGATGAATAGAATGATCAAGAATCTCTCAAATAAGCTGGTCAAGCTGGAGATGGAGGCCAAGAATTCTCCCCCAAAGAATTTCCAGAATGCTCCAAATAGGGGATTCAATCCTCAATACAGGAAACCACCCTTGCAGATTCTGCAGAGGGGACAGAAGGAGCAACAAGATCAGGTGCCACATCCTTTATACTTGGAGGGACAAGTGGAGGCTTCTCCTGAAGATTCTGCCTATGAGCAAGATGAGGCATGCCCCGTCTTCTCAGACAGTGATGACATAGAATGCCCTGTACAAGAAAGTGAGGAAGGGGAGCTACAAGCTCACTCTGAAATAAGGAACAACGAGGATACCGAAGAGCCTGAGATTGACGACTACTGCAAACAGTTCGTTGACTTCATGCAAGCCAATTTTAATATAAAATATGACCTCAGGTCGTCCAAAAAAAGAACCCGCACTCAAGATGAAGAGGAGGACACACCCCAAAAGTCAGCATCTGCACAGAAAGAGGCCAATACTCAAGAACCCCCAGAAAAAGGTAAGAAACCCCTTAACCAACCTCTGCAATCTGATATTCAAATGCCTTCGTCTTCACAAGCAGCTGTATCCCCTGATAATAAACCTCCAGTAAAAGAAGTTAAACCTCCTCTGCAAAGTAAAGAGTCAAAAGAAAAAGAAGTGTCAATAGACAAGCCTTCATCTGTCTTCTGTTTACAAAAAGAGCTTGAAAAAGTAAAAATACCGGTCCCTCTGTCTGAGTTATTGAAACAGCTTGCCTATCAGTCACAAGTCTCTTCCTTCATTTACCCTCCTGATGTACCACACATTCCAGACAGTCTTAACCTGCAAGAAGAGAGGCCTATGGTAGTGTTCTGTCCACACATTGAAGAGTTAGATCCCTCCACCCCTCCCTTTTATGTGTCTTTAGTGATCCATGATCTATTGTTGCATAATTGTATGTTAGACTCAGGAGCGTCTCACAACCTCATGCCCTTATCTATCATGGAACAATTGGGACTCCAAATCACTCGCCCATATAAAGACCTCTATTCTTTTGACTCAAAAAGAGTGAAATGTTTGGGCATGATTAAATATCTAGCAGTTACTCTGGCTCAGATCCCTGCCAAAAGTGTGGTGATGGATATAGTAGTGGCTGACATCCTAGCCCGCTTCGGCATGCTACTGTCAAGGTCTTGGGGGACCAGAATCGAAGGATCAATTAAGCTAGACTTTTCCTATTCCACTATCCCTGTCTTTGGGGGGCAAGAGAGAAGACTGTACCGAGAGACCAGATTTGTTAAAACAGTCACCAAGGCAGGTGATTCGGTTAATTCTCCAGTCTACAGCCGAGATGGGGATTTATCTTGTATGATGTTAGAAGAAGATCAGGAATATACCCATGAGCCCTCATTCTGTCAGATAAAGGCTGAATCATTAGTGCAGAACTGTGGATTTGAAATCTGGACACTCCACTTTGATGGTGCAAATTCCAGGGAAGGAAACGGGGCTGGAGTGTTGCTCATTTCACCTATGGGTCAATGGGTCCCCTTGTCTTTAAAATTGGAATATGAGGCCACAAATAATGTGGCTGAATATGAAGCACTCATACTGGGGCTGCAGATAGCAAGGAGTATGAAAATACAGAATCTGAAGGTGCTGGGGGACTCTGAGTTGGTGGTTAGACAAGTTAAAAATCAGTGTCAAGCCAAACATCCTAGGTTAAAGGCCTATAGAAATGAAGTTTGGGATCTTGTAGAGAATTATTTCTTGGCATTTAACATTCAATTCATGCCCTGAGAGCAGAACAGAATGGCAGACTCCTTGGCCGTGGCTGCTAGTACCTTTCGCCCACCTCAAAATCCCCTCCTGAGGTATGAGATAGAAGTAAGGTATAGACCATTGATTCCAGACAATGTCAAACACTGGCAAGTGTTTGAGGATGATGAAAAAGTTTCTAGAGATGGTGGGGGAATTCTCTAATATGGAAATCGACTGTGGTAATGAAGATGACGGTGAGGATAAATTAGAAAACCAGTGGGAAGAAAAGATGGCTGGGAGTAAAGTTTTGCAGCTGAAGGGAAACATCATTCTTAGAGGTCTAGTACCCCTGGAAAGGCTGTTTGACAAAAATGATGTCTCCAAGCAGCCTAGCAAAATGGCATATGAGAACCAGGTAGAAGACCTAAATCTGGGTACTGAAGCTGAACCCAAAGTCGTGAAGCTGTCCAGAAAAGTCCCTGATGACTACAAAGTAAAGTATCTTCAATTGTTTCAGTCTTATAGAGATGTGTTCACATGGTCCTATCAAGACTTGAAGACATTTGATATCAGCATTCTGCAGCATGAGATTCCTTTGAAGGCAGATGCAAGGCCCCATAAACAGAAGCTCAGGCAAATTAATCCTTGTTACTCCCCTCCATTGAGAAGGAAATCAAGAAGCTGTTAAAGGCTAAGATAATTGTGCCATTGAAATACTCTGAATGGGTGGCAAACTTAGTCCCTGTCCGGAAGAAAAATGGAGAAATAAGGCTGTGTGTGGATTTCAGAAACCTGAACAGGGCGTCTCTAAAGGATAACTACCCATTACCAAAGATGGACCACATTCTGCAGAAAGTAGTGGGGGCCTCTAGGATGTCTATGATGGATGGTTTTTCGGGCTACAATCAGGTGGCTATACTCCCGGAGTACTAGAAAAAGACTGCTTTCACCACGCCTTGGGGAAAATTTATGTACGCTAGGATGCCGTTTGGGCTAATTAACGCAGGAGCCACATTTCAGAGGGCTATGGACATAACCTTTGTTGGAGAACAAGACAAGTTTCTGGTGGTGTACCTGGATGATATAACAATTTTCTCGAAAGATGATGCCGAGCACATTTAGCATTTGCAGAGGACTTTTGAGAAATGTAGAAGGTATGGACTTTCCCTAAATCCTCAAAAATCTTTCTTTGCATTAGAAGAGGGTAAGCTTCTAGGACACATAGTGACTAAAGATGGGGTCAAAATCGATCCTAAAAGGGTGGAAGCTATAAATGGTATCTCCCTCCCCAGGAATAAGAAAGAGGTGCAGGTGTTCTTAGGACGTATCAATTTTCTCAGAAGATTTATTCCTAACTATGCTGAAATAGTTAGACACATAACATATATGTTAAAGAAAGATAATGAGGTGAAATGGGAACCAGAATCAAGGCAGACCTTTGCCAGGATAAAGAATGCTTTTGCTGAGGCACCCGTGCTGGCAAAGCTAGATTACATTAAACCTTTTATGATTTTCTCTTTTGCATCACCTCACACGGTAGCCGGAGTCCTCTTACAGAAAAATGAGGATGGGTATGAGCAACCCATTGCTTTCTTTAGTCAAGTACTACATGACGCAGAGCTGAAATACAACATACTGGAGAAGCAGTCTTACGCCCTGGTAAAGTCCCTCAAGGCATTTCACATGTATATTCTGCAGTCCCATGTTACCGCTTTCATACCCACCGCAGCAGTTAAGGATATCCTCGTTCAGGGCGACAGTGAAGGAAAAAGGGGCAGGTGGATTGCAAAGATACAGGAATATGATCTGGACATCAGACCCACCAAGTTAATTAAAGGACAAGGGCTGGAAAAGATTTTGTCAGAATCAAATCATCAAGCTTTGGGCATCCACTTATCCATGGTTGCAAATGAATATTCTGAGGAGCTGACAGGGGGAAAAGAGGTGGAAATGGCCACTTAGAAAATACAGATGAAGTATCTTACTAGTCCTTGGTACAAAGAAATAGTTGAGTACCTCCTGACACTCAGCTGCCCACCCAGCTGTGATAAATCCAAATACAGAGCATTGAGGCTGAAATCGCAGAAGTATGTAGTTGCCAATGGTCAGCTGTATTGGAGAGATCTTTCTGGTATACTGCTGTTATGCCTCATAGAAGGTGAAGTGGAGAACATAATAACCGAATTCCATGGGGGAATTTGTGGAGGACATTATAGCTGGAGGAGCACAACTCAGAAAATTTTGAAGGCTGGTTTTTACTGGCCTAAATTGTTTGGAGATGTCTTCGCTTGGGTCAGAGCACAGACAAATCGCAGTCACCGGCAGCTGTAAGTTAGCAGCCCACCTCATCTCATGTTTACAGAACCTTTCAAACAATGGGGGATTGATCATAGTGAGGGGCCCCAATTTTCGAAAGGGAAACACAAATGGATCTTGATCAACATAGATTACTTCACGAAGTGGGTGGAGGGGCCATACTCGCACAAAAACGCGCGTACATCGTGATAATCAAATTCATGGAAGAGAACATTATATCCAGGTTCGGATGTCCTGCTAGAATAGTAACTGACAATGCCCAAGCTTTCAAATCTACTAAATTTGTGAATTTTTGTCAGCAATACAACATCACTCTGGGCCACTCTACAGCTTACTATCCACAGGGAAATGGTTTGGCGGAATCATCAAACAAAACGCTGGTCAGAGCTCTAAAGAAGACAATAAATGAAAACCAGAGGAGCTGGGATTCCCAACTGAAGTTTGCTCTGTGGGGAAACAGGATAACCAGTAAAAAGGAAACTGGGAAATCTCCCTACGAGTTAGTATATGGGCGAGCAGCTGTGTTCCCCATACAATTAGCTTTACCTGTTGCTCGTTTCATGCAAGAGGCTCAGGAAGAACCTGATGGTATGACTAGAAGAATCAACCAGCTGGTGGAACTCGAAGAAACGCGTGGTCAGGTAAATCAACGGCTTGTGGAATACCAGGAGAAGATGAAAGAGTTGTTTGATCAGCATACTAAGGATAGAAAGCTACAGGTGGGAGACCTAGTTCTCAGGTGGGATGTACGAAGGGCCGATAAAGGTAAGCATGGCAAATTTGATCCCCTTTGGTTCGGCCCCTTCAAGATTACAGAACAGGGAGGAAATAATACCTTTAAGCTGGAGAATTTGCAGGGAGAGCTGTTAGACGCCCCTGTAAATGGGAAATTCCTCAAACCGTACTTTCAATTCTGAAGCAGGCCGAAAAAGCCTGATTGTATCATATTGTACATTAGCTGCTGTTTTCGTTTTTTTTTTTTTAAATAATGCATGAGTCATGATGATCTGTCCAGGGAGAAGCCTCAAGAACTGGAAAAGTGGTGTTCAAAGAAGATACACAGGCGGTCTGCGTAGTTCTCGACACGTTCGGGGACAAACGTGTCGTCCCCAGGTGGAGCCAATGTTGTTCAATATTTAGCATTAGTCACGGGTGTATGGAAGGTTGGACAAGCCACGCATTAATGTTTTATATCAAAGAGGAAAATGTTCCAAAAAGTGGGTCAAAAAGAGATAAGGTAGTGGAATTCACATGTATTAAAGCCAATGGGTAAATAACGCGAAGGGTGGAGTGTAAAACCATAAGTAAACAGGAGGTATAAAAGTAAAGGGGATGCAGCGCTAAACACGTGACCGATGTATTAAAAGGAGCCGCTGCCATATGATAAAACACGTGGGGAAATTTCGAGGGGGTCGAGCAGCGGGGAAAGGACGAGGTCCATACCCCCGCGGAATGGTGACACGTAGCATGGGGACTCAACGCTAGAAAGGAGGCAATACGAGGTTGCTGCGTGGCAGTGACATGGCAGACCATGAGGTGGACCTTCTCGGTCGGGGAAATTCACGTGTTTATCTGCTACAGGAATCACACATTGCAAGGGTTGGTCAGCATATACGCAGGTAAAAGGTAAGGTAAAGTTTATTAGATCAACTGGTACTGAGACTTGTACCAGCCTTAAACCCGACACGAGGCGCTCACCTACACCCTTAAAAACCCAATCCCCGCGTGCCACGTGTCTTAGTGTCAGTGTCCTTACGACACTCGCCTTCAGTCATCCTCCTCACCCGCCCTTTTAGCTCTAACGGTCTGCTCACTCTCGTATTTCACTCCAGTAAAAGGACGCAGGTTACTATCCATAGCAAATACCAAGTAGGGAAGAGCGCCTGATCTACCCCAGTCACTGTCAGGGTTCCTCGCGTCGCTTTCCCGAGCATTGTCACCCTCTGTTCAGGTATTCCATTCTCCATTTTTCCTCTGTTTCCTTTCTCTTTTTCGAATTCTTAAAATGTCAGCCATGGGGAGGGGAATGCCTAAGAATAACGAGCCTGAAACCCCCCAAGTCCGTGAGTCTAGAAACCCCCCAGGTTTTGAACCCCTCTATGACTTGCAGTCTGGTATTTGTGACCCGAAATACCCTTTTGACATACGCAGTATCAAACCTCTACTTTTCGGCCGCCATTGCAAGAATGCAGACCGTTTCCGATTTGTTGTGTCGGGATTCTACCACCAAATCACCCCCCACGTCCATTCTTGGATTGATTTCATCATCTGGCTTAGAGATGCCTTCGATGTACATCAGGGCGCTTTCGTTTCCCCTCAGGGGAATAAGGTTTTCTCCATTTCTCCCGATGTCATCAGACAGGCCCTCTGTTTCCCTGTCAGCGACACATATATCAGCTTCAAAGATGAAACCTTGGTAACCCAGTTCAACAAACAACCGAGGGAAGCCCGTCGGGCCTTTATATCTTCTATAACCGTCGACCATGCAACGACCCTGCCTACATTAGAGCCGTTTTCACTAAGTTTGTTCGTGGAAGAGGTTCGCCCTGTTCTCTCTCTCATCGCTGGCCTTTTGGGGATAGGGAGCCCGGAAGACATTTCTATGGTGTGCGTACGCTTCCTATGGCTCATGTCACAGAATGGGGTCGTCTTGGACATTCCTAGTTTCCTCTCCTTGACCATCCTAACCCAATTCCAAGAGCTCTCACAAGCCTTCTAGTTTCGCTTCTGCTCAATGGTCTTCTACCTCTTCTTATTCCAGCATGCTGATAAATTCGACCATTTGGGGTTAGACAGGGTCTATTCTGAGAATTCTCAACCCAGACCTGTCTTCGACTGGAACTTCTCCGTCCGTCAATTACCTAAGGGAGAGGGTTATGTGAATTTTGTGAATACTTTCATGTCCATCGCCTATGCCATCATCCACGATTCGCCTTCCCCTAGGGTTTTCCCAGAAATGAAATGATGGTTGCAAGCCGAGAAATATCAATGTACCGGAGATTGGATTCTTTCTGAAGACTGTACTGAAATTAGGGTCTATGGAGCTGAAGTCGCTCCATACAGGTTGCCAGTTTTCCCCGTCCGACGAGTTTACGCCCTCGAATACATCCGGCAGGCCCTCAAAGCCGACCAACTACATTTTTTCCCTACTAAGAAGGGCTACATCCTAAGGCTTCCTACCCAAATCGGCCCCTTCATGGTAAACTCGAGACATGCCCTCCCAATTGCTGAAAAAATGCTGCAAAATATGGACCTGACGTTGGGAAAAAGTTGGGCTTATGACCCGAGAGAAATCATTTCAAATAAAAGGAAAAGGAACAGGTCTACGCCCTACATACATGAGCCGAGGCCATTTATGGAATGGAGGGCTAACCTCGAAACTTGGCCCATGTTTTCGCAGATGGAGACGGACTCATCTGCTACAGGGGAAGAGGAGGAAGTGAACAGGGGCACCGGTGAAGAAGAGGCAGGTACCTCCGAAGCAGCACCACTGCCCAAAAGGCAAAGGACGGCCACCAGTGAAGCAGAAGTCATAGGGGAAGGGCAATTACTAGAACCCTTCACGAAGTTTGGGGAATTCGATAAAGGCAAGGCAGGGATAACAGTGTTGAGAGACAGCGCCGCCTCCTCTGATTACACAGATGTCACGCAGGCCATCGTCGAGCACACTTTGTCGCGGCCAAGCGAAAGGGAGCAGTCGAACAAAGTAATCCGAGACAGGTACAAGGCTGAATTGGGGGGGTATGTGGAAAAGTATCATACCAGGCTCTCCGCCTCTATCAACGCGGACACTGAAAGCCTGGTATTATCTATGGCGGAGGCCATCCTGGACCCCAATTCTGATGTCCCCAGCTATAAAGTGTTGGAATTTGCCATTGACATGCAGAAGGTGCTGACCAATGACATGTGTGACCTGTTTCAAACAGTCTGCGACATGATGAAGGACAAACTAATGCAGCTCACCCTCGCATTAAGGAAGCTAGAACAGAAACATGACCAGCTGAGGGCATCCTTTGTAGCTGAATAGGTTTTTTGTCGTGCCAACGCACACCAGGTGTGTGATCTCCAGGACCAAATCAAGAACTCAGATGAAGGAGGAAAAGGCGCACAGGCAACGCTCATAAAGTAGTTGCAGAAGGAAGTTTCATCCGCGAAAAGGCAGGCTCGTATTCCTACCTCGCATCATGTCCAGACAACGGAATTGGTATAGGCGGAGGAAGAAAAGGCAGAGCTGTCAGCCAGGTTATCCAAGGAGAGGGAAGAGAAAGAAAAAATGGCCGAAAGGATCAGTGAGTTACAAGGCAAAGCGATAGAGCTATAAGCCAGGTGGGATTCGCACAGCTGCCAGACGGCTGAAGCGTCAAGTGGAGCCAGCTCACTGCCAGCACAACTGTCTACAGCCAGAGCTGAGATTGAGATACTCGAGAAACAAGCATCCACGGCCAGACAAAAGATCGCAAAATTGGAGAGCTCCCTGGCTGAAAATGCCAGAACAGTCGAGCAGCTGCAGAAGGAAGTCGAGCACGAGAAAAAGGTCACGACTGAGCAACAGAAAACCATTGCTGACATGAGAAGTCGAGCAAAGGGGAACCTTACCATTCTCGAGGCCAGAAGCATAATCTGGTCAGACATAATCACGGCTATAACCGAGCAATGGGAGTTTTTGACAATGATAGGAGAGCTCAAGTCTACTTTTCCCTATCTAAGTAGAAAATTGCAGGAGGCGGGGATTGATCTGCCAAATAGAGCTCAACATGCTGGGGATTACATCTCATTTCTATATGCGTTAAGGGAAAATGACTTGGAGAAACACGGTATATACAGCCGATTTACAGAGGTCATTGAATGTCATAAGATCATCAATAAGGAGAAGGCCTGAGAAGCAGCTTCAAGAGCCCTTCAACGGGTGGGCGACAGTGTCGAACGGTTTGACGAGGTATGGGATAAAATCACGACAGCCGGACTCCCTTCCTATTGGGAACCAACCACTCCTGCTGTGCTTTTGCCTCTGGACCAATACACAGCGCGCCTGCAAACGGAAAGAGATCGGACTGACCTCCAGATGGGAAAAGCAACTCAGCTCAAAGCCGATACAATTGTTACAGTCCTTCAAAAGGAGTTTAATCTCCTTTACATGATCAGGCACCGACTCCCTACTGAGGCAGGTTTGCACGCTCTCGGTGAAGCCTTCATCGAGGTGGAGGGGCTCTCAGCAATGCCCGAGCCAACTGTGGAGAGTCAGCAAAGACTGACACAGTTTATGAGTCAGCATACTAGTTCATCCGCTAACATGCCTCCGCCTGAATCTGCAACTGCTTCCACTCAGCCTCGCCAGTGATTCTCCGGTTAACTCATGATATGGTCTTAACGGCCTATTTCACTTTCATTTGGTTTATTTCCTTTTAAAGTTCTGAGTGGGTTGTTTTCCCCCACTCTTGCATTTTACTTTTACATCAAACATTTGTTTAAATTTCTGTTTTGAAAATGGCTTGGGGCCTGTTTACACATGATGGGAGGTTTGATTCCCCATCATGAAATTTTGTTGTTATGAACATGACATCTAACAAATTTTTCCCATGCGAAGAAGATATCTTCCCAAAATATCTTCTCGCTGAAATGGGAGGAATCCTATATAAGGTAGATCAAAGAAGAAAGAAAGGTTCCAAAATTTTTGGAGGAAATATTGTGTAGTGTCTTCTTGTTTAACATTTAACCAGAAAGTCTCAATATGAATGCAATGAGCATGAGACCTCGATTAAAAAAGAAGTTTTGTTTGGGATAAGGATTACAGTGCTTGTTTCTTCATAGTGTGTTATTCTCTACAGTGTCTTGTTGTTATTCGTCTTGCTTATATCCATATATCGATATTTACATTACGGAATGCGAGTAGCATTGTTTGCTACCATTATGAATTTATCTGTGGATACTATTTTCATTAGCTTCTCGGCATGCTAAATATGGCTAGATGTAATATGTTGTTCCATTTTCTCACCACCTCATTCGCATTTACTTATGTTAGTAAATGTTATGTAGTATTATTCTGAATGTGGTTGCCATGTATGGATTCTTAATGTTTAGAAAGCCCATCACATGTTAACGTATGTTTGAATCTTGTCTTTATATCAATTAATATCTCCTCCTTTCTACATTCTGGAGTAGATATTTTATATCATCTTTCTCTGTGAACTATTCGGGAATCCAGCCCTTGCTACAACAAACTGTCTTGGAGTTGTCTTGTGCATTTATGTCGGGACTTAACATTTTGTTTATTCAGAATTTCCCCTTCAGCTTTAAACTTCTGAAATATTGGATACCACTGAAATTCTAGTTCTCTCATTTGAAAAGAAATAGTCTGAGAGCTCGGTCTCGCTGAGATCCTTCCCATTACATAATCGTGTCTCTTTGCTATATAAGATGTCCTAGGCACTGGTCTATGGCAACTCTAGGCTATCTCTAGGAGTTACAACATCTTTTTGGCGCCGTTGCCGGGGATCTAAGTTGAAGAAATTTAAATCCTTGGGCCTCGACAAAACCCATCCACTCTTCAATTAGGTGAGCACGAAGAGTTGAGAGTTGTGCACCCCTCACCTTGGCGACTCCACATTAATATTACAGAAAAACCTATTTGCAGTCCTGGCTCCCCGTAAGCCACACCTAATGTTAGATACATCTCAGTCAAGGACACCCTCTGTGTCTAACCCATAGAGAATCCTACATCGAAGAGGCTGGAGGGAAAGGCAATCAGTTCATACTGAGATTCCTGAATTCTCCCTAGAAAACTTTCCTTATCTTCAGTCCTCTTCCTCTCAAGTCGCCCAAATACAAGGCTCTAACCCTATTATAAGAGATACTGGTTACTATTCAGAGAGCCCACCTCGGGGAGCTTTCCATATCAAAGACGAAGCCGAGTCTAGTTACACTCCGCATTACTCTTTCCACCCTACCCCTGAAGCTGAAGAGGTCAAGGAAGTTACTGAAATATCTGCTGTTTACAGCCTGAAATTCTCATCAACCCCCCGAGCTGCTGTTCACTACATCCCCATCATTATTCATACTTCACTTCCACCCTCCCCTCCACCACTCATAGCTTAGGCTCTCATTCTACCACCGCCTCCCCCAATGGCGAATGTCCCTGGCTTCTTGCAAAACATATACGCTCCTTTACAGCTACCTGCAGTACTAAATGACATGCCACAGGATTATTTAAAGATTATGCCCAGATTTAATGGTGAGAATGGCATTGAAGCACAGAAGCATGTCGAAATTTTCTGCTCCTTCGCAGAGAATTTTAATGTTGAGCATTTGGACGTAGTTCTAAGGTTGTTCGTGCAATCCTTAGATGGGGAAGCCAGAAAATGGTTTAAAACCCTTGGAGCTAATTCCATCAATAGCTGGGAGGCTATGGAGGATGCTTTCATCAAAAAGTGGGGGGAAAGGAAGGATCACGGGGATGTCCTTACCGAGTTTAACACTCTGAAAAAGAAGCACAATGAAGGGGTATCAGAGTTTATCAGAAGATTTAACAAATTGTACCTGAGTCTCCCAACTGAGATGAAGCCTCATCAGACTGCTACCAAGGTCATTTTTGTGGCAGCATTTGATTCTAAATTTGGTTTCTCACTGAGAGAGAGAAAGCCAGCCACTCTGGATGACGCACAGACAGATGCGTTGGAGATAGAAGCAAATTTTGTCTCAACTGGAAAGTCCAAAGGGAAACAAGAACATGATACTAGAAGAAGGGGCAAAGAAGAAGTATCCACTTCAAGTCAAGATAGAGATTCGGCAAATGACAAAATTGAAGAGATGAATAGAATGATCAAGAATCTCTCAAATAAGCTGGTCAAGCTGGAGATGGAGGCCAAGAATTCTCCCCCAAATAATTTCCAGAATGCTCCAAACAGGGGATTCAATCCTCAATACAGGAAACCACCCTTGCAGATTCTGCAGAGGGGACAGAAGGAGCAACAAGATCAGGTGCCTCATCCTTTATACTTGGAGGGACAAGTGGAGGCTTCTCCTGAAGATTCTGCCTATGATCAAGATGAGGCATGCCCCGTCTTCTCAGACAGTGATGACATAGAATGCCCTGTACAAGAAAGTGAGGAAGGGGAGCTACAAGCTCACTCTGAAATAAGGAACAACGAGGATACCGAAGAGCCTGAGATTGACGACTACTGCAAACAGTTCGTTGACTTCATGTAAGCCCAGTTTAATAGAAAATATGACCTCAGGTCATCCAGAAAAAGAACCCTCACTCAAGATGAAGAGGAGGACACACCCCAAAAGTCAGCATCTGCACAGAAAGAGGCCAATACTCAAGAACCCCCAGAAAAAGGTAAGAAACCCCTTAACCAACCTCTACAATCTGATATTCAAATGCCTTCGTCTTCACAAGCAGCTGTATCCCCTGATAATAAACCTCCAGTAAAAGAAGTTAAGCCTCCTCTGCAAAGTAAAGAGTCAAAATAAAAAGAAGTTTCAATAGACAAGCCTTCATTTGTCTTCTGTTTACAAAAAGAGCTTGAAAAAGTAAAAATACCGGTCCCTCTGTCTGAGTTATTGAAACAACCTGCCTATCAGTCACAAGTCTCTTCCTTCATCTCCCCTCCTGATGTACCACACATTCCAAACAGTCTTAACCTGCAAGAAGAAAGGCCTATGGTATTGTTCGGTCCACACGTTGAAGAGTTAGATCCCTCCACCCCTCCCTTTTATGTGTCTTTAGTGATCCATGATCTATTGTTGCATAATTGTATGTTAGACTCAGGAGCGTCTCACAACCTCATGCCCTTATCTGTCATGGAACAATTGGGACTCCAAATCACTCGCCCATATAAAGACCTCTATTCTTTTGACTCCAAAAGAGTGAAATGTTTGGGCATGATTAAAGATCTAGCAGTTACTTTGGCTCAGATCCCTGCCAAAAGTGTGGTGATGGATACCGTAGTGGCTGACATCCCAGCCCGCTTCGGTATGCTACTGTTAAGTTCTTGGGGGACCAGATGCTTGAAATATGATGCAGAGTGTTGTCCTTGATGGCAACCCACTAAATGGAGATGAAGACATGCGACGGTTGACATGTGTTGTCCTTGATGGAAAACCACCTGATGAAGTTATTCTTGACTTTATGGACTTAGTAAATGATGTAAATCTGATGGTTGTTGACAATATGATGCTGAGTGTTGTCCTTGAAAGGAAACCCACTTGATGAAGATGATGACAACTTACTTGATGAAGTTGTGCTTAAGAGAATATGTTCCTAATGAAGAAAATATGATGTTTCTACAGTGTGTACAGAAGGCTATGAAGAAAGGATTTCAGAATGTACTCAAAATATGATGAAAAGAGTATGTCTCTTTGTATACGCAGATTGGCCTAGGGGAAGTCGCGTATGCACGCTGAAAATAACGTGCCAAGTCGCGTATGGGCAAAAGCGCTCAAAAAGTGCAAAACCAAGGGTAACCACCATGGTATTGACCCATTGTATTGGGTAATGATCCGCCTAATTGACCCCGTCCAGGTAGTTTTGGCCCATGGTATTGAAAAAGGGGCTCATGGTATTGAAAAAGGAAAACCTATATAAGGAGAAGAAATTCATTGTGCAAATGATGTGTGTGGGTGCAAGATGTCTGAGCTTGAATGAATACTTCTCTCTGAAGTATATCTGAATGAAAAGGGTTACACTTGAATGATAAATCTGAATGTATGATGCACCAATGATGAAGAAGGGGATCTAGATCTGAATTGCTCTTGTATTTTCTAGATCTGATTATGGAAGGCTTAGATATGTGATGAGGCGAGCATCTAGGCGAACATCTGTCTGAAGCAAAAGGGTAGATCTGAACTGAATATCTGATCTGATGAAGTATGCTGCTCTGTAATGATTGAAGATCTATACGCTACTTCGCCGCGGAGGAAGCGCGTAT